>MNCI01001630.1:691723-940278 GCA_015680685.1 Gnetum montanum
TCCCTTCTTTAAACATGACTGCAAGAAGAGACAACACAATTTCGAGGCCAATGCATCCTACAACCCAGCACAAGTCCCACACTGTGGTGCATCCTTATCTTCAAACTCAATGCCTCATGTAACTTCATCAGGGCCACCAACCAACACTCCAACAACCACACGGCCCAATGAACACAAGAATGGAGAGCGACAACCCAATCCTTACATACCATCTAACAGTCCTAAATATCATAGTGGGTCAACTCGTTATCCGGGAACTACATCGTATAAATTGCCCCACTATGCTTATTATAATCAAGTGTGTGAAACCCAATGGGGTAAATTTGGCCAAGTTCCAATATTTCCAACATGCAAGTATCCCCATCGTCATTTATTAATCCTTGCCATTCTCAACTGTTTAGCTATGAGGGATATCCCCCATTCTAATAGCAAGCAGGATTAATAGATACTTTTCATTTTCTTTAATTTTACAACTTTTTTTTTCCATTTTTTCATTTTTCAATTTCTTGTTTTATCTTTTTACCTTTTTGTCTTTTTGTCCTTTTACATTTTTATAAGTAATCTCGTTTATGAATAAAACACTCATGTGGATCGTTGGTTGAGGTGTGTTCTATGTTATCAAGTCTTGAGTGATCAATTATTTGGACAGTGAGCCCATTACACCCACTCATCCACTCTACAAATAGGAGGTTCTGTTCGAGGGTACAATGATATTCTTGACATTCTTAAAAACTTAAAATTAATTTTGTGTTCATTGTACCTAGAATGAAGGAGGATGGACCAAGAGGGAATGATTAGGGTGTGACATCAAGGGGACTTACGGATTCTCTTTGGTGACGTCTGTGGGAGTTATCATGCAACATGGTTGTACTAAGATCCTTGTAGATCTAATGAAAATGGAAGTAAGAGTAATCAAAAGGGCACTCAAAAATTAATGCTATTCTAGGGGGTCCCACTGGAAAGACATGCACCCATGCCTGAAGGTTGGTGGCTTCTTTGGATTAAGCAATTGAGAAAAAAAAGAGAGAAGAGAAAAAGAAAAATAAAAAGAAAAGTGCCACAAAACAAAAATCACTCCTCCCTTGGACGAAACACCAAGTGATCGTATGCCTTCTTGTTATGATACTCTCATAGTTGTTTATCATGAGATGAAACAATGCGATGTCACTGATTAGAGTAATGGACTTGGTCCTAATCTTGGAATGATGGGTTAATGACACCTTAATCATGCTTTACACACAGGATTCACTATGCTTTGGGTTAGTTACCTCATGTCCCAATTTCTACGATCCCTTCTATACTTCATCTCATCTCACTGTTTGTGTAATTGTAGCTTGTGTCGTGTAGCATAGAATTCTTACCTCATTTTGGTGATACTTACATGTGTGTGTTTGGTGGAATCAGTGCAGATTATGTTTAACCCTTTTAGTGCCCACGGACACTTTTAAGTGTTGTTACACAAGGGCATTATAGGTTGGAACCTGCTTTGGGGAGGACCCACTTGTGTAATTTTTGTGATTTGCACTCATGCCCATCTTCCACACACCATTTCTTGCCCTTAGCATAATTTTCAAAACGATTTTCTTTCCTTACTATTACCCCTCTGAATTTCAACGTTCCCATGAACCATCACATCACCTTTTTCTTACCACCCAAGGTTTTAGTGATAAAATCCACACCATCATAATTATTCATGCCTTCCAAACCATCTAATTACCCAGGAACTTCTTAACAATAGCCCAATGTCCTAGGTTTACATTATTTAATTTCAAAAACATATTAAAAATTTGGTAAATTCTCTAAGTGCCCTAACTTCGATGAAAATATATATTCATGATCCCCTTGTGCTAATTACCATCATTTGCAATTGTTCACACAAGGGAAGTTTTTCAAATTCCTCTCTATGACTCGTGATTACGCATCCTGTAATTTCATATTCATAACTCAATCGCTGGTACTCCAATTTTCATTCCATTTGAACCTACTTGACCCCGGAGTGTTCAGTTTAGTTGTGGTGGAGGGGCACATGCTGAATAACACATAAATTTTTTTGGAATTCTTGATCACCCAAAGGACATTATTAAGGGTAATTAGTTATAAAATAAAGAATTAGATGTGTCAAAAATAATTTCATCCCCTTAGCTATACCACAAAATTAAATTTGGAAACCACCTAAGAAAAAAGGACTCAACATTATAATCTTTCGGGTACATGTTCTTCCAATAATTAACATCACATGGGAATAAAGTAAATCTATTAAGGAAAGAAGTAAGATATAACCTAACTTTGGTAACAACCTTACTAACGATTGGCCCCCTGTGATTGTAGATGGCCCTGAAATGTAGACAACAGGAAGGTCCTACTCGAGGTGCGATCAAACGACCTAGGAGAGGTGAAGGACAAGTTCCTGCTAAACAACATGTAGAGCAGGAGGAATAATCACTTAGTATCTACCAAGAAGACCCTACTACTATACAATCAAGGTAGGTAGAAGGAGGAGTTGCTGCAGCGCCTGAACAGGGACAACATCTCACGTTGCCCCAGGATTGTGTTCAGGCTATCCATGAAAGCTCCACATTCACTATGGTGATTGTGGAATTAAATTTTGAATCTTTCACAAAGTTTGCTCCTGAGGTATTAGGGACCACCTCAAAGGGTCTCCTTTATGGCCTATCCTCTCTACAAGAGGTGCCTGGTACTTAGGAGAAATGTACCAATTTTGGCACACACAAAAAAAAGAAGAAGAAGAAGAAAAGAAAAGAAGGCACCACGGTTAACATTTGTGGTGTGACTATTTATTTCTTTGTTCAAGCCATTTTGGAAGTATTAAACCTTTCAAATACAGGGCCAAAGGTTGCTCAAAACCAGCTGGACACTTGCAGAACTAAGCAACTTAATAAACTGTTGACAGAGAATAAAATGGTGGCGAAAGAAAAAGAGAAGGCTGACTGGGATGCCTCTATGGCACAAGCACAAACTTACACATGTGCCATGGCACTCAAGGCCTTACAAGAGGAGAAACTCTAGGCCATACTTCAACGCCATCAAATCCCAAGACCTAGAGCACAAGAAAAGGGAAAGACACCTATGGAGGAGCCACCACCACCAGGAACTACATGAGTTCCACCAATTTTGTAATCATAGGATTTTCTTTTATGTTGGATCTCAATTTTTTTTTCACTCCACATTGTGACATGAATCCATTCTAGTCAGTCAATAATCCCATACCTATCCACTGTGTAATCAATGGAGCTTGTTCTCTATGTAACTCGAGGACAAGTTTTCATTCAGTCGTGGGGGTATGATGAGTCATGAATTTGTTGGCTGTGATATCATTACCATGATATCATAGTGGCTGTGATATCGCTACCGTGATATCACCACCGTGATATCGCATGGGCTGCGATATCGCGTACAATATCACATCAGCCGCGATATCGCATCAGCTGTGATATCACATACACGATATCGCGGCTTGCCACAATGTCTATAAATAAGAGGCGGCTTTCCCAATTTTAGGCATCTAGAGTTAGTCCCCTAGCAAAACTCTGGTAGCTTTATCCCTCTAGAGATAGAATATTTTCCAGTGTATGCCCGTAGTGTGGTGATTGTAATTGTACGACATCCTTTATTCGAGTGTGACGTACTTGGACATGCACATGACTAGCAATAAAGATTGAGATTACTTCATCATTGCAACATTTACTTAGATTAATTATTTAATTAATTGTTAGTTATTGCTTTCCTATTAATATCTTCTCACCCTTAAACTCCAGTTAAAAGCGGAATGAGTACGACTTGATTATGAGCATTTAAGTGTGACTACTTGGTAACCCAGTAGCGTACCTAGGATTTGCACTTGGTAATCCCAGTGGTAGTCGTGCATGAAGTCCAAGATGTGTACAGATAATCAAGGAACTGATGCTCATCACACTTAGGCTAGTTTAGATTCTCTCACCCTTCTCTCCTAGCTTAGTTAATATTACTTGCCATTGCCTTCAGGAGTAGCATTAGATTAGAAACCCATCATACACCTCACTTTGGACTAAATCATATGTGACAAAGATAATACTAGTCTAGGTGGGAAGACAACGAACTGCGACCTAAGGCTAACTGTCTAGATGCAACAACTAGTTCCCCTACGGAGTTCGACCGGATTGTACGTGTAATGCTTGTATTCGTATGGTTGAGTGTAGGGGTACCTCGTCACTCATCAGAGAGCTAAGGATTAATCCTTATGCTCAATCAATGCTATATTAGCATATGACATCTCTATCATTAGAGAAGGATATGTCTACAACCATTAAGGAGCATGATGATTTTTTCTATGTAAAAAAAATTTTAAGTTTGTTGACTTGACACTACAGAAATATGAGACAGAATTGTGTCAATGGAGGAATTAGTCATATGTTGATTTGTTAATTTTGAGAACATAACTATTAAGGACTCTTAGTTTTTTTAAAAAATTATTAAGTTTGGAAAAAGAAAAATTGCTATCTATCCTAGGGTAGTTATTAATATTGACATGGAGAACTATCTCTTATTTAAATTTTTTCTAAATGACTTTAAGGACTATATATATAGTGATATCTCATTTAGATATAGTTAAAGTTACCACTACAAAAGAAAAACAATGTATATTTTGATTTACTATTTCTTCACAATGATAGAAGCAGTCAAGCTATTGAATGCATTTATGGAAGGTGATTGCAATATCATGGAAAATAACATAGTGGATGTCAAATCCATTAAATATATTCTTCCAGATGTGGTTGTCCCAAAATATGTTGATTGCAACTCATGTAAATCAGTTGACTTTTGGAAAAAACTTATTAATTTTTTTTTTGATGAGGGATGAAGTAATTATGAAGGGTGTCTCCTACATTGTATTGTTATTCTATTGTAGCAACCTTCTAAGAGCATTAAGGGAATACAAAGACATTGGTATCATATCAATACGTGATGATGATCTACGATGTTTCCTATGGTTTACAATAGCAAAGCTATTAGTGACAACTGATGAGAAGCCCTTTGATGTTAAGTATGAAGAGGAGCAATATTGGAGTATTTTGGAAGTGAAAGATGTATATAAAAACATAGTAATAAGTCTGAAATATTGGTCCATTGATAGGGTATGCTATGTTAAATTGAATGAATAATATGGTATAATGTATCATATTGATATCATCATTGATAATGATACATTTATCATAAGTAGGAATGTTATGTATTTGATGATGATGAGCTACAAACACAATAGGAGGATCCAGGAGAAGATGAAGATGAAGTTTCTAAACAGGTTGAAGTTATAATACATCATTGATGCTTAATTTTGAATTAAATGGAAATTACGATATTACTAATAGTTATTACTAAAATTTTAGAATATGAAAGGAAAAGAACTTGAGAAGGAGGAACATGATGATTTTGATGAAGAAGAAGAAATTGAAATAGATGAGGAATTGACGTGCTTTTATGTCAATTAATTTGATAAATGTCAAACAAAATTTTTTAAGTGATGTACTACACTAATTCTTTGAAACATATCTTTTGAAACCATTGGACAATACATAACAAGTAGAGGTTCTACATGCAAGTGTAAGGTTATTATAATGAAGTATGTTGTATTAACTCCTTTTGATGGTATTAAATTATTTTTATAATGGTTTTAATTCTTTATGTTTTAGGGAGGAATTCCACAATCTTCAAAGGCAAAACAAAAGTTAGTACAAAAAAATCGAAGAAACCAAAGACAAAACTTGACATGAATTATGTAATGAATTTAATGTCTTGTAATTTTATATTAAAGGATATACTCAATTGTATATATAATTTTGTGTAGGTTCGTATTGATTAGAGTCAGAGTTCTATTGAATGTCTTGACAAACAAAGGATGATCTTGTAATTTATTGCATCATAGCATTTCAAATTAAAAAAGTATTATAATTATCATATTTTATTATGCATTCATGATATAAATTAATATTATGTTATTTCATTTATTGATATATATCATCTTAGTAGATGTTTAGTAACTCTAACATGTGTGTTTTAGTTCTTATTAATTAGATACATTACAAGAAATACTTTGAAGAGGAAATGATGTAGAAATTTATAATGCAATGTTCTTGCTAGAATATAGTAATGAGGTGTTGGTTGTAGTAAATGGCAATGTAATCACAAGAAAGGATTTTAAAAGTTTAAGACAAAAATAAGAGATAGAGGATACAATATTCATATACTATTTTAAAAAGATGCAATCAATCCCAGAATTTTATTTAACATATTTTTTTTATCCATTGGTAATATCAAAATTAAGTAGAACATATAAGTTGAAATATGGGAAGATAAAATTGAGACAATATATTTGAACGTTGATACAACAAGAAATTACATTTAATAGCTACCAAAAAATATTTTTTCCAGTGAACATCAGGATGGGAAAGAGTATGTTTTATTGGGTACTTACTATTGTTGATATCATTGCAAGTACAATATTAATCATGGATTCTCTCAATGGTAATAATGAATATAGTGAAAAAACTAATATTATTTACAAGTACCTTGAGGTGGAGCATAGTATTCAAAATAGAGAGAGCCAATTTCATCAAGAACCATGGAGACAATTATTTCAAAGAAATATATGATATTAGAGAAATTGATATGACTGTGGTGTTTATGTATTACTTTATGTAATATATATTCTATGTCGAAGAAATATATTATTTAAGTTAGTAGATGTACCATTGTATAGAAGGAGAATCCTATGCAATATATTAAATGTGTCAGCATGCAACATGGTTTTCTAATGCTAAATAGCTGTATTTAGTTACATTTTGTTATCTCTTATTTAATAAGTGTATCTACCATATTAATGTTTTTTAATATTAGATAGTTTTCATTCATATTATGATTATTATTATACTTTTTAATATGTATTATTAATATCTTTAAATTTAGAAATCAGTTATAAAGTTTGTTAAATTGAAATAAATGTTCGATTAGCTGATGCACGTATTGTGAATACTTGTAGATATAAATTTAAAAATACATAGAAGAAAAAATACTTATACTAGATCTAAAAAGGGTTATTTTGAAGGATATACATTTTTCAAATGCAAAAGAACTGAGGAACTACAAAAGAAAATATGTTTTCATGCTTAGAAGAAAGTATTACTATATTTGACCTGGTGTGCATGAGTTTCTCATCCAATTGAAGAAGGAAGAAACTGAATATGCATTCTAGTCTTCAATACAGTTAGCCAATGTAGAAAGAATAAGAAATTACCTCATCAAGGATCTTGATTTCAAACTTGAATTTACTTGGTGTCAAACACAATGCTAAAAAATTTATTGTAAGTGGACTGTGCTTCCAATTTTTCAAAAGCCTTTATAATGTTTTTTGAGATACATGGAAATCAATACAGAAAAGAGGATGTTGTGATGGTTGATGATACATATGATAAAATTATTGATGAGGACAAAGGAAACTTTATTCAAGCCATTGAATATGATCCAAATAATGATAGAGATGACTATCTACTTAGGAAGTTATTGCCCTCTATTGTAAATCCTATTAGTAATGAATTTAGCATTAAGGAGCTATTAAGTTTCAATGAATAACTTGTAAATATTATTCAATGTTTTTTGTTTTTATTTATGATACAAAATATATTATATTTTTAGGTCATTATGAATGATCACATTGTTAATTTTGTTTATGGTCTAATGATTACAGTTGGACACTGGTAATATTGAATATAGCTATATAGTTATTTAATAATGTTTTGTTTCGTGATTTATTTTATTATTTTAATTAATAAGTTTCATAACAAAAAGTGTTTATTAGCATAGCATAATACTCAATTCAATAAAACTATAATCAATCATTTATGAGGCTAGGGTTCTGGGTTATTAAAATGTAATAAAGGATTTTATATTTTGCAGAGTGATTTTGTAAACCTATTTGATATAGAAAGATAAATATAGTTATATATCATAATAGGAAATTACAAACATTAGAATGTAAAGTAGTAATTTTTTACAATAATGTAGTAATGTCAGTTATACAATGAATTTAATATAACATTTTCTGCTATAGTTCTAACAATTGGGATAAAAAGATACCCAATATAACGAAGAGATTCCTATAAGCACTTGTGAAGAGCTCTACTGGTTCCATGCATATTGTCAAATTAGAGCTATCATCTTTTGTTAGCCACTAGGTACCTTCCTATTTTGTGGCTAGTGCATATAGGCACATTTAAATATTCGATGTCTTGGCATACTGCTTGCATGCTATGATGGATGTACTTTTCATGACCCATATTTTCTACATGCAATGGTGCCCTATGTCACTTTATGTGATGCATGGAATTCACTTCTTGTTTTTCAAAATTATTTTCCTTGAATATTTCTAAGGAAAGGTCTTTGATCCACATCTTAGCATCAATTTTGCTAAGCCAAGTCCTTCCCATGATAATAGGGAAGTTCCCCTTACAATTATACATGTGGATCACTAGGAAATGGTGGTCATAATATCCTCCACCAATTTAAAGGAGATAGTGATGGATTGATCTACAAGCTCTAATTTCATATGGCATTTCTTGAGTGGAGGTATCTTGTAAGTCTTATACATCTCTTGAGAAATTAAGTGTACCCCAGAACTTATGTTCAATAGAGCATCACATTGGTCATTTCTTGCAATCTACAAATAAATTAAGGTACTTCCAAGATCAAATTATTTCTTGGAAAGGTTTCCTACCTTGATCCAATCTATAACTGCATGAGTCAACATGATAGTATGAACATTTGGGGACTTTTGGTTTGAAGCTTGCTAAATTGTAACTTTAGATGTAATGGATGTAGTGTTAGTAGCTACAAATGCTTGTGAGGATTTAGGTAGACCATTGGATCTAAAAAAATCCCTCTTTTAATGCTTATGCTTAGAACCACTTAGATGGTCATCTAACTATAAGTTCATGGCCCTTGTTACATTTCGTTGTTAAGGTTGTTCTAGAATTTTTCCTTACATAGGTAGTGTAGGTCACATGGAAGTAGTACTAGAGAATGTAGAGTGAGTTGGTGGATATGGAGGAGGATAAGTGGGAAAAGATTTAGTTTGTGGAGTAGATATCTTGTGATATTCTAAGAGATAGTAGTGATAAGGGAAAGGAATATGGCTTGTAGAGCCACGAGGAGATATAAGTTATTGAACATAATGTCCATATGGGTTCAGCTGTTGGTAAGGATATTATTGTCATAGTGGTGGCATCCCCCAAAACTATGAGTTTTACCATTATTGATATTGCTCTTGAGGTTGAGATGACACTTCACATGGGTAATATTGTGGTGAGTGGAATTGTTACCGATAATTAGCTTGTGGATAAGGTAATCTCCTAGGTGATTTCCTTTTTATTAATTTAAATTCTTTAAAGCAGATACCCTAGATTCTTATAGATGTGACACTATAGGAGAACATCCCTTGAGATGTTCATATTGACAAATTTCATATTCTTCATCATCTATTTCTAAATTTGTAACCTCATCAACAACTCAGTCTTACCTTTCTTTTTGATAAGAATCCTTGCATGTATCCTTTCTCCTTCTTCTATCTCTATCTCTATTTCCTTGTTCCATTTTCTCCTCCATAATTTTGAAAGCAGTTTGGAACTTATCATCTAAGAAGTCTCACATTTTGTCGATATTTCTATAATAGACTTTTGAATGGCAAATTTTTCCTTTTCACTACTTCATCTAGCAGTGCTTCCTTCTCCGAATCATAGAAATGTAATTCCCTTTTGTGAATGGAAAGATCCTTGTTCTATTCGTCTACATTTTCTCACTTTTTAAGCTCTCCTTCTTTCTTTTCCACTTGATCAATTAGCCTTTGGATCCACTAGGCTCTCATTTTTGAAAGTCTTCTTTGGACATAGACTCCAAGAGTTTTTCTAGTTTTGATTTGGAGCCCATCTACTATGTGGCAAAGTTACTCCCTTTGAGAAAGTCCTTGGCCTAGGTATTAGTGTAAGAGAGAGCAATACTTGTCCAAAGTTGCATCCAAGGATTCATGATTGTCCTGTTTTAATCCTTGGATATTTTTCCAAGGTTAGGCACCTTGAAGTACGTTTGATATTTATCATTGAACAATTCTAACATTGTACTCCATTTGAAAATGGACTAGCACCAACTATTAGCTTCTTTGATGAGTATTCTCAAGAATGGTATGAGCTTTTGCCACTCATTCTCAATTTTTTGCAAGACACAGACATCATGGAAGGCTTGTAAATGATGCAAATCAGCATTTTACCCTCATTCAAATTTAGGAATATTATTCATGTTAAGTGATTTAATTTTTCTATCCTTTTGATAATTGGTAGGAATTCAAACTACTTTTGAAATATTAAGCATGTTTCTTGTAGTAAGAAATGGCTCATCATAGTTATTGTGTTCATGGTGGTCCCTATCATGGCCATGCCTTCTACGATGTGACCTACTATGCCTTTGTTCTTAATGATGCTCCTCTTCATCTTGTAGTTGACTATGCTCCCTTTTCCCATTACTACAATGGGATTTTCAATCATCTCCATCTTAGCCCTAATCATTCCTTCTTTGGTCTTGGCCAAATTTCCTCTTGTTAAAGTTTGACAATGAGGATGATGATGAAGGTGGAGGACTAGGAGAGTGGTGCCTACTAGCCCTTCTTCTATGATTCTTTGATTTTTCTTTCTTCTTTTCTTTTTCTTTGTCTTTTGATTAATGACTAGGAGACCTTTGCCTTGAAGTTCTTCTAGTTTTGGACTTTGTCCTTCCCTCACCCTAGTTATTCTCTAAGATTGATTGCAACTATTGGTAAAGTATGTCTTTCTCACTGAAAGGAGGAGAATCTTGATGATGATATTACCTTGAGAAAAATTCGGGGTTCTCCTTTTATAATTGTAGAAATAATGATGTCGAGACCTTCTTGCCCTTGGAGGCTTCATAGTGTGCCTCCATGCATCAATCTTTTCAAAGATGAGCATCTGTTGGCTAATAGTCTCTAGAGGTATGGTCTATTACCTCATACACTCAGTCGGATGATTCACTTTCCAGCTTTAAGAGATTGATCATAAACATTGCAGGAACATACCAATTAGAAGGTAACAAAATGTTACCCTCCATATTTCTCCAGTGTAGCTCTTCATCCTAATGAAGAATGAAAGTGAAATTTGGGTAGTAGGAATCCAGATGAGCATAAACCACTCTTAGTTGATGAGGTTTTTCACTGATAGTCCTTTTGGTTCTATCATGCTACTGATTGGAATCATTAACATGTGGTGGTGAATCATTCATATAAGAAGAAGTCATTTAGTTATTTTGATAAAATATGTCCTTATAGATTATAATAATAATTATTATTTTGTCTAAAAGATAATTCATTCTATTTTTTTACGAAAACTTTGGATGGATTCACTATTTAATAACATTCAGTGCACTTAGCTAAATCATTGCATCTCCTAAAAATACCAACCATGATCTTGTGAATCCTTAAGAACTACTTTGAATAATTTGTCTTACATTGAGATATGCAAGCTATGAGTGCATGTAATGAATTGACATAAGGCTTTTACTTCTAAAGATAATAAATCACATTTACATAATAACATTGAGTATGGTGTTTGCATCTTCACCTTTAACTCATTAAGAAGAAAATCCTTTTGTACTCTTTCAATATCTTTTCAAAGTTTAGCACTGAGTCCATGTTGTCAAACAACACATTCATACAATAAGTAGGATAGATGATATACGAAAATTTTATTTTCTGATATTTCAATCCCAAAGGCCTAAATCCTTGCACTTTTTTTTAAAAGCATATAGAGTCTTGAAACCTCTTACTATTTTTTATTTGATGCACTTTTACAACATGTAATTGTTCTTATAAATAAGACCCAAATATTCAAAAGAATCTACTATTTGCACATTGGTAACTATAATATAAAAATGACTTGTTATAGAAAAAAAGTAGTATGAACAAAAGGAAAAGTAGGGAATATAGGGGGTTAGTTTGATGGGTATATGTAGGAAAACATGCATTGTTGGTAGATCAAAGGCTATTTTCCTCTAGAATGTGGATTGAAGAAGTATGAAGATCCTATATAGTTCCATGCTATATTAACCATCACCAAAGAACTACATTCGCCTTGATTCCATTGTGTACTATGTCACAAAGATATGTAGGATTAAAAAGGACCTTTGGCATCAATGCTTGAACCACTATCCTTCTCTTTAGAGTGACATTTAGGACTAGATTCATTAGAGTATGATCATGTATTAGCTCTTCTAGGAGAATGGTATCTCTTGTGTGGATACTTATGCTTATTGTCATCATATATATGTGTGTCATGTTAGTCCTATCACTTATATGATTTCATAAGTTATGATTTCTATGCTTCTAATTTATGGAATAACATGTGATGTACACTTATGTTGTGCGTGTAGGTACTATGAATGTTGAGGTGTAGTTCATATTGAGTCCAACTTGGGACACTTAGCTAGTTTTGGACTTAATGATGGTGCCAAATGATGCTTCTCCAAAGTAGTACCATTACACTTGACATTAGAGCCATGGTTTGTAGTTCAAGATTGGTGGTGGTTTGTGATCATGATTTTGTGTTTGTGAATCATGTGCTATTATGACACACAAAAAGAAGAGTAAAGGGAGCTAAAATCTTGGTAATACTTCTCTTGATCCTAATCCTCATAATGGACTAGTTGGAGATGGTAGTCGAGGGTAGTCATGTGCATGAGGAGGTGCATGATGATGTGGATGTGTATGAGGATGTGCACAAAAATAAGAATGTTGAAATGACTAGTGATAAGAAATTGGCATTCTCTATGCTCAACCATATGAATCACTAGTGTGTATGTGCGATTCGATCAAATTCCATGAACTTATTTACCTAAGTGACCGATATTCCTAGATAGTGAATTATGCAATCATTATTTGTTGTCTTCCCAAACCACACTTGTGTTAATCTATGCATATGGTTAAGTGTGGTTGAAGCATAAGATATTTGTTTTTATGCTTTTTATTATTTTCTCCTACTTGTTAAATGATTAAGTAAATGAAGATTTAATATTTAAACTAACCAATAAATTAACTACTTAATTAACTAACTATCTTGACATGGAGTATTCATTCCCACTTTCTATACACATCCTAAATGGATATTAATGTTGCTAGGTTACCAAGTGTTATATATATTATGCTCAAAGTATTTGTACTCACATTGCTTATAAGCAATAATATTAATTACTTAATAACAAGAAAGTAAATTGCATGTAAAGTAAATTGCTAGAAAGCAAAATTATGCTAGTCCAAGTGCTGCAGTGGATAGAAGAAATTTCAATTTTATTTCCATTCATGCAAATGTGTCTAGGTATAGATGCACTCANCTCAACTTTATTTCCATTCATGCAAATGTGTCTAGGTATAGATGCACTCAAATAAAATGTCATATAATCACTTGAATCCATGATGTGAGGGGTTTGTGCATTTATATAGGCAATGCTTACATCAGTGTCGACATACCTGCATCAATGCATCTTAGGATACATCTACAGGGATACATCGATAGGCATGCATCAATACAACCATCTTATTGATGCTTCATCAATTGGTGAGAGTAAAATTGATGAATCCCTTGAAAAGATGTAACAACTATGGGATCATTTGTTGTAAGTAGATTGCATCATGATGCGTAGTCTTCATGTGGTAGAAAAGGCTCATATGATCTAAGAGCTAGTCAATTTGATGCAAGCTCCTTTGCTTCCAAAGTTGGTGATGAGTGGCGAGGTACCCCTACACTCAACCATACGAATACAAGCGTTACACGTGCAATCCGGTCGAACTCCATAGACTAAGTGCCTACACGCCTCATGGAACACTTAAGGTTAATCATTCGTTGTCTTCCCAAACTTGTATTTATCATGGTTGTATGGTTAAGTAAGTCTGAGGTATATGATTTTTATATCTTTTCTATTTTATCTCCTATGCTAATGAGGTGAAGGGTGAAGATACTAATTAACTAACTTTAACTAGCTAACTAAGCCTTAATTAACCTAGCATCAACATTCGTTCCCACTTACTGTTCACACCCTGAACCAATGCAACCTTGGTTACCAAACACTATTCGTTACTGGGATCACCAAGCGTAACACACATGCTCGAAGCGGTCGTACTAAATGCACTTAACTATGGGAGANCAATGCTAGAGTTTCTCTACAGTCTAGGCCTAGACTGAAAAATAAGGAAGAGCCACCTCTTATTTATAGATTTGGCAGCGGACCGCGATATCGTGTGGGATGCGATATCGCGGCTGATGCGATATCACGTATGTGATATTGTGGCCCATGTGATATCGCATCCCATCATACCCCCATGAATAAATAAAAAATCATCCTCAAGTTCCTTACAAAATATTGGGAAGGTATGGGATTATTGACTGAAATGGAACTAATGGTGAATGGGGTGACATGTGAACGGATCATCATTACAGAACAAGACAAAACTGGTGTTCACGACAACAAGAGTGAACACTTTATACATTTGACATTAGGCCTTATTTGGCAATTGAGAGAGAAGAGAGAAAAGGGAAGAATTCTACTGCTGCTAATTCCAAGATTGCACCTTTTGTTGTCCATCCATAAGCGCGCCATTGATCTTGCTCCTTGCATAGCTGCTTTCAGCACTGCTCCATTCCAAGTGTTCCCTTTAGATCCAATCCATTGTTGCATGATTGTCATTTGCACATACAACACAATCTTTATATTAGCAAGGGTAAATGAATCATAATGCAATTGATACCTTGCTTCGATGAAAGGTCCATTGGCTGAGTTGTGGTATGGTTGATACAGATCTAGAGATATCATAATGGTGACTACCAAAGGTGTAGGGGTTAGGAGAAAATCAAAAAAATCTGGGTTCAGACCCCCATGACTAAGAGTGAACCTCCGGTAGTGATAGAATGAAGAAAAAAAAAGAACAAGAAAGATGGAGAAAAAGAGACAACTATAACATTGATGAAATGGATGTCACGATGGAAATGAACAAAATAGGGTGGATTGCAAAAATGTTAAGGGAAAGAATTTAACTGGTGCACCAAATAGGAATGTTAGTGGGTCCTCCCCAAAGTAGGTTCATGCCCTTAATGCCTTGACTAATCCACATTCAAAGAGTCCGTAGGCTCTAGGAATGTCATTTGGAACAAGAGTTAAAGTCTTAACCACAAGAATTTACCCACAAGAAAACAATGCGTCAACTAAAATATAGGCTAATGATACAACCGGCAATGAGGTGAATAATGGAGAGAAGGATGGAGAGAAGAGAATGGAATGGAATCCCAAGAACAAGGTGGTGTACAACCCCTCGTGTATTTCATGGTTAATGTGACTTAGTAGATTCCATTCTAAGTCCAGCCTCAACAAACCACATCTAGTTACTTAGTAGATCCTCTTGAAGTAACAAGAATGTCTCCACCAAAGAGTCACTAACATTCTAACGAAGCGAAAGATGAGATAGGAAGCGAGGAAGGGCCTTAGTTAGAGGGAACATTTTTATTTTGAGTTTCATAACCAGTAATTGTAGCCCAAGGAATTATTTTGTCTAAGGGGTGTGCTTTGAATTCTCACTTTTTCTTTTTCTTCTCTTTTTTTTTAATATGTATTTATACGTGAGAACCACAGCATGCAAAGACTTTGTTATTTTTATTAGCTCAGCTTCCCGATAATGGAGCAATGTTGGAATGGGAAGGAAAACTCAAGAAGAAAACATCCAAGCACCCAAGAGAATGGCCAACACAAATGCATCAAGTTCCCTTGAAGTCACACCCTTTTCAATCCTTGAGTCCTTCCTTAGTCTGAGAAATACCCAGTCACTGGTTCATTTATAGTTCTTATTTAGAAAGGGGCTGTACATTTCCAAGCCAAGAGAGACCATAGAAATTTGTGGATGTATGGATGAAGTGGACTCATTGCCTGCTATATCAAAATAACCATACCTTAATATCAACATCATGACTTAAAGGTAAAAACCAAACATTAGCAACCAATAGAAAAAATAGTTCATACCATCATTAAGAACACTTATTGGGTGACAAACTTACAAGATGGATAACACACACACAAAGAAATGAAAAAGGTATAAACGATGTTGTTAAACAAAAACAAGAAAAGTTAAAGAAATTTGTAAAACAAAAATGTGTAAAACAAAAACATGTAAAATAAAAACTTAAAAGAACTGAGGGCCTCAAATGATTAGCATAGGTGGCCATCTCCCCCATGTTGAATGGAAAGGGAGAGAGCTGAAATAATGAATGCCTATTTAAATTTTTTAGAAGTGTCTAACTTCTCCCGATTGATGTTTTCAAGTTAAGGGTTGGAAGTTGGTGATGCTCATATTTCAATGTATCTATGCTTTCGTTATGGGTGCAAGTTGTTCCCTTAGTTCATTCCATGCATGTTGGTGGGCTACTCTCTTGATCAGCTATCAACCAATGGGTGTTCTGTTGTTGTGTGGTTGCTACATACATGCATCTTTGTATCTGTGTTTCTTGGGCACACTAGTTGCATGCAGAAGATGCTAAGCATTCCTCCATGTCATCACCCTCAAAGTCACTGTATGTGATGCATGGAACTTTCTTCTTCTTGATCTTTCCATAAATGTTTACCTTAGATATTTCCAAGGAAAGATCATGGATTCCTAGGCATGTGTCTATTGTACTTAGCCATGTCCTTCCCATTATAATTGGGAAGTCCCCTTTGTTGCTGTTGACTTCTATCACTAGGAAATCAACTGGGTATGACCAACCACACACAGTGGTAACGATGTCCTCCACCAATCCCAAGGCAATGGTGATGGACTGGTCAGCCAGCTCTAGTTGAATATTGCTCTTCTTAAGGGGAGGCAGGTTCCAAGCTTTATACATTTCGCGTGAGATTAAGTTAACTCCGGAACCTGAGTTAAGAAGAGCCTTATGAGTTTCATTCTCGGCGACTTGGAGGTAAATTAAGGGACTTCCAGGGTTAGAGAGTTTCTTGGGAAGGTGGCCTACCTTGATCCAGTTGGTAACGATATGTGTTAACATAATGTGTGTGTTAAGATCTGTTGTTGGTTTGAAGGGAGCTCCAAAGCCTTAATTGTTGGAGGAGCATACACAGACTCAACCGCTTGTGGTTGTGAGAGCTTGTTTGGGCTTTTGGTTCTGAAGAAAGGTCTTCTCTTCTTGCGGTTGTCAGAACCAGCAGCAGGTTGAAGGTTTATAGCTCTCGTAGCATTACGTTGCTACAATTGAGTGGGGAGTTCCCCTTGCATTGTTGGAGCAAGAGGTAGAGGAACTACTAGCGTAAGAGTGGTGGATGGATTCAGAGGATGGTATGTATGTGGTGTGTCTCCCAGAGGAGAAGGAGTCATAAAATACTCTTGAACTTGGTAGTGACATTGTGGAGTTGCATGACCCATAGAGTCACTTGGAGAAACCGACTGCTGCACGTAGTAGCCATATGGGTCTGGTTGCCGGTAAGGGTATTGTTGTCTAGGCGGTGGCATCCCCCATGACTGTGGATGTTGTCACTGTTGGTGTTGCCTGATAGGTTGTGGTGGAGTTCCACTTGGATAATATGTTAACGGTTGGTGGAACTGCCTCGGGTTACCTTGGGGATAAAGTAACCTTCGGGGTGCCTACCGTCTGTTAAGTCTTGGGTTGAGTGCATACACCCCAAACTCTTGTAGATGTGAGATTATTGGGAAACATCCCTTAGGATGATCATATTGGTAGATCTCACATCCACCATCATTGTTTGTATCCAAATCCACAACCTCATCAGCAATAGTCATTTTTCCCTTACCCTTGTCACATGCATGGCCTGAATCTCTCCACTTTTTCTTGTCATGGTTACTACTTCATTCCTCCTTAGACTCCTCTACGATTTTTAGGACAAGTTCAAGTCTACTATCTAAGGAGTTCTATATCTCATCTACCTTAGCCACCACTTCCGTTGTTAGCTACTGAAGTAGCAAGGTTTTTCTATTCACCAACTCTTCGAGTGGTGACTCATCCTCTTCATCGTAGAATCTCACTCGCTTCTTTTGGATGGAAGGATTGTGGTTGTACTCTTACATGCTTTCTCTTTTTCGTAGCTCTGCTTCTTCTTTGGCTACTTTCTCAAACAGTCTGTGAACTTCATGGGATCTAATTTTTGATAATCTCCCTTGGGAATATGTCCCAAGGGTTCTCCTGGTTTCATGTCTTAGCCCATCTACGAGGTGGCAAAGTTGATCCTNTTGGTATTTATCGTTAAATAATTCTAGCATTGTACTCCACCTCCTAATGGTTTTCAGCTCTAAGGACTGGTACCAACTCTCTGCTTCTTTTATGAGTGTCCTAGGAAACAACTTTAGTTTCTGCCACTCGTTTTCAATATTTTGCAAGGAGCAGGCATTTTGGAATGCCTGTAAGTGATTTTGCGGATTAGCATTGTATCCCCCTTTGAATCGTGGGATATTATTCATGTCTAGTCTCTTGATCCAACTATCTTTTTGATGCCTTGTAGGTATTCTCACTGCCTTCGTAATATCTAACATACTTCGGGTGGCAAGTAGGGGTTCATCATGATCATCTCTCTCATGACATCTATGATGCCTACGTGGTTTCCTACTTTCCCTTCTTCCATGCCTAGACTCTCTAGACTACCCTCATCCTCACTCTTGACTCTCTCATCGAGGTCTCTCATTTTTCTTACCCTTATCCTCGCTGTTATGCTCTTTGTGGCTACATCTTGATGTGGAAGGAGAGGGTGAATGATGTGATGAAGGAGAAGAAAAAGAAGAACCATCGCCATGACGATGTTTCTTACCTTCTCTTCAATGGCTATGGCCCCGATCGTGATGACGATNCCATCGATTGTTGAAGCAAGTAGCTAAAGAAGTAGAGGAGCTATAGAAAAGAGAAAGCACGGAAGAGTATAACCGCGATCCTTCCCTCCGAAAGAAGGGAGTGAGATTCTGTGATGAAGAGGATGAGTCACCATTCGAAGAGTTGGTGAATAGAAAAACCTTGCTACTTTAGAAATTAACAACAGAAGTGTCGACTAAGGTAGATGAAATATGGAGCTCCTTAGATGCCAAAATTGAAATTGTCCTAAAAATCGTAGAGGAGTCTAAGGAGGANATTAGCCCTTCAACAATGTATGGTGGCTCTCCTGCTGCGAGTCCCTTAAACGTTGCACTGCTATGGGATGGTAATCCCTTGTGTCAAAATCACCTACAACGTATTCAGCATAGAGCTACGTCATACCTATCTGTGCAAGAGCACGAAGAAGCATGTTAGGGACTGCCCGATCTGGAGGTAACACTATGTTACCTTGCAAGTCTCTCCAATGCATATGTTCATCCTGATGGAGGATAAAAGTAAAATCAAGTATATACTCATCGTGATGAGTATATACCACCTAATACTGTTGAGGAACTAGCGATTCTCGGTTATGCATGTTAGACTGCTAACTATTTCTTGTATGATCCCTAGGTGGTGAAGTGCTCTTCTGAGAAGAAGAAGAAGACATTGTGTCTTATTCTTTGTGCTGATTAACCATTATATAATTTTTCTTTTAATTAACCCTAAGGGTTCGTTTAAGCTCCCAACAATGTGGATAATTTCCTATGTTCTACTTAGCGCACAAAAAACTTAGTCCTTGGCAACGGCGCCAATGATGAGTGGCTAGGTACCCCTACACTCAACCATACGAATACGAGCGTTACATGCACGATCCAGTCGAACTTTGCAGACTAAGTGCCTACACGCCNCTCCTATGCTAATGAGGTGAAGGGTGAAGAGACTAATTAACTAACTTTAACTAACGAACTAAGCCTTAATTAACCTAGCATTAGCATCCGTTCCCACTTACCGTTCACACCCTGAACCAATGCATCTGTTACCAAACGTTATTCATTACTGGGATCACCAAGCGTAACGCACGTGCTCGAAGCGGTTGTACTAAATGCACTTAACTATGGGAGAAGGGTTGAGAGAGATTTAATGAATTAATAAAGCATTTAAATGACAAACAATAAATAAAAATAAGTAAATTCCTATCTAGCTTAGTCCATGCACTGCAAGGTTTATCCAAGAAGTTCGTCTTTATTTCCGTACACAAACTTGTGTTCAGGTACAATATTTGCTCGAATAAAGATCCATTCACTTTGGAGCTCCTATTACGGGCACATGGAAATTATTCTATCTTTGGAGAGGTAAAACTGCTAGAGTTTCGCTACGGTCTAGGCCTAGACTGAGAAACAAGGGAGAGGCGCCTCTTATTTATAGATTTGGCGGCGGACCGTGATATCACGTGGGATGTGATATCGTGGCTGATGCGATATCGTGTCCCATTAGTTGGGTTATAGCACTAAATACAAACTTGTGTTAACTTAAAACTTTATGTTGAGAAACTAGGTGAAGCAACTTGAAGATGTTATCAATGATCTTTGGCTTGGAAACTAGGAGCTTTGAGATGAAAAATAGGAGCTACCATCATTACTAGAAACTCAATAGGACTTGTTTAAGAGCCAATAAAATAATATTAAGGCCTTGAAAAAGAAATTAGTAAATAATATTGGGGTCATTATAGATTAGCTAGCTATGCAAGTAAGGGAACTGGCATCAAGATTGACCCGATCAGTTTCCAAGTTTTAGGCAAAAGAATCAAAAATCTATGAGGGTGACAACAATGATGATATGATTGATACTTTTCTCTTTAAGTTAGACATGTTTCCTAAGATTTATAAATGTATCACAAAAACCAAGCTTGCATTGCTATCAAATTCTTAAATGGAATAGAAAAAACCTCATGGCTTGGCATTCTCAAAAGAGAGAGAGAGGGAATTGGGAGATCCATCAAGATTTGGGAAGAACTTAAGAAAGCCTTAATTGAGAACTTTCATCCAGGAACTTACTGACAAAGCCTAAGTGAAGCTAAAGGTAATTCGATACACAAGAGAACTAGAGGAGTATATTTAGGAATATCAAAACATCATCATACAAATCCCATCTATGGATGAAAATAACAAGTACAAATTATTTCTCAATGACCTTAACGTCAACTTAAAACTTGAAAAAATCACTAGATACAAAGAGGCCATCTAGGTTGCTTTTTAGCTGATTACAAGATGGGAAAGAAAGATAAGGATGTAGTGGAGCAGTTGCTCAAGAGCAAAAAAGAGAGTAATAAGTCTTGAAGAGGAGATGGACAAGTGAATTTTGGTGGATTTAGAGGCTCATATGCTGACCCAGTTCAAGGTAAACAAAACTCTTCCTTGAGATATGGAAAATATCAAACTTCTCAAGAGAAGAATGAGTCATGGAATAAATAATCATTTTTTGGATGATTCTCTCAATATCCTTGGAGGCAACTAGGGTTAAAATGCTACATCTATGTTGGAGAGCATTATGCTCAATAATGCTCTCAAAATTGTCAACTAGAAGTGTTGGTAATGAATTAGATGAGAATCATAGGTTGAATGCAATTGAGCATCAACCTCATGCTCTAGGTTATTTCTCAATGGCCTTAAACCTTAGGTTTAGCATGAACTTAAACTTGTAAAATTACTAGATACAAGAAGGCCATCTAGGTTGCTTGTAATTTAACTGAATACAAGATGGAAAAGAAAGATAAGGATGCAAAGAAGAAGTTTCTCAAGAGCAAGAAAGAGAGTAATATGTCTTGGAGAAAAGATGGACAAGTGAATTCTAGTGAATTTAGAAGCTCATATGTTGACCCAACTTAAGGTAAAAAAAAAATCATCCTTGAGATATGGAAAAGATCAAACTTCTTAAGAGAAGAATGAGTCATGGAATAAATAATCATTTTTTGGAAGATTCTCTCAATATCCTTGGAGGAACCAAGGGTTAAAATGCTATATCTATGTTGGAGAGCATTATGCTCAAGAATGCTCTCAGAATCTTCAAACTAGAAGTGGTGGTAATGAACTAGATTATAATCATAGGTTCAATGTAGTTGAGCATTAGCCTCATGCTCTAGGTTGTTTCTCATTGGCCTTAAACCTTGGGTTTAGCATGAACTTAAAACTTGCAAAATCACTGGATACAAGAAGACCATCCAAGTTGCTTGAAATTTATTTGATTACAAGATGGGAAAGAAAGATAAGGATGTAGTGAAGCATTTGCTAAAGAGTAAGAAAGCGAGTAATAAGTCTTGGAGAGAAGATGATGAAGTGAATTTTGGTGGATTTAGAGGCTCATATGTTGACCTAGCTCAAGATAAACAAAACTCTTCTTTGAGATATGAGAAATATCAAAATTCTCAAGAGAAGAATGAGTCATGGAATAAATAATCATTTTTTGGTTCTCTCAATCCTTTGACACCAAGGGTTAAAATGCTACATATATGGTCAAGAGCATTATTTTCAAGAATGCTCTTAGAATCTTCAACCTAGAAGTGGTGGTAATGGACTAGATGAAAATCATAGGTTGAATGTAGTTGAGCATTAGCCTCATTCTCCATTGACAATTTATAATAGAGATGATCAAGAGAAAGAGATGAGATTCTTGAGTTTCATGTAACATGTATATGAGGGCCTAACCACCTTAGTGTAACATGAATGATATGGTATTCAAAGAAGATATAGAGTGCCAATCAGATTAGAACATGATTGGCTTGGTGTGACCACTTCCTTCTTGAATTGATTTCTATTAGAGAGATAAAAAATTAGTGCATTTAGAGAGAGAGAGAGAGAGAGAGAGAGAGAGAGAGAGGTGAAATGACTTTGGGCAGGCAATATATTTCTTAACTATGTCTTTGAGAAAGGAGCACAGGATTGTGACTATGACTTCGAGTAGGAAGCATAGGACAATGACTATGACTTCAAGTAGGAAGCACAAGATTGTTTCTTCAAGTAAAGAGTACATGTTTGAGATAGAGGAATGAGTGCTTCTAAAAGGCTAAACCTTTGTATTGCTACAAGTGTAGGAAAATGGTTTGTATTTTAAGCAAGTCTCGCTCTAGGTAGAAAGGTTGGTACTGTTTGTATGAAAAAGGGTAAGGCTTTTCTTCCTTAACCTATGCTATGTGAGCATATCTAAGTATCAATTGGATGTCAAGTTAAGTTTAATATTTATGCTTTACAGTGGATTACCCTAGCCATTAAACCTTCTCATCTATACTTGTTAAATGGGTTTTGAGCTATTTAATATCCTTAATATCCATGGTGCTCTTCATGTTTGAAGGTGTGCGTGGATAAAGATGTAAGCTCTTAGGGCATCACTTCTTTCAAGTGGGAAAAAGTGTAGGAAAACATGCCTTGTTGATGGATCAAAGATTATTTCCCTTAGGAACAAAAGTTGGAGAAGTGTGGAGATCCTATCAGGTTTCATGCTTTCTTAACCATTATCATAGAACTAAATTGGTCTTGACTCATTTATGTACTATGTCACAAGGATATGTAGGCTTGCAAAGGAGCTTTGGCTTTGATGCTCAGGCCACCACCCTTCTCTTTGGAGTAGGATTTAAGACTAGATGCATTAGAGTAGGAACATGTCTTAGCTCTTCTAGAAAAATGGTGTCTCTTTTGTGGGTGCTTGTACTTGTTGTGGTTATGTGTATATTTGTGTCATGTTGGTCCTATCGCTTATATGATTTCATGTGGTCTGGTTGCTACACTCCTAACCTATGGACTAACGTATGATATACACTTATGTTGTGTGTATAGATATTGTGAATGTTGAGGCGTAGTACATCTTGGATTCACTCTGGGACACTTGGCTAGTTTTGGACTTAAGGGTTGTGCCAAACAATGCTTCTCCATAGCAGTACCAATACAATATAAGGGGATAATACTTTTTAGAAAAGTAAAACTATTATGTGAAAAACAAAATACAAAAACAAAAAAAAAACAAAAATTAAATCAAAAGAATTAGTTAAAAAAAATATAAAAGGTTTAAGAGGAAAAAAACCAATAGTATAATAATATAGCAATCATAATTAAACTTACAATTGCTTACATATAAGGTAATTAGTTTATAAATAAGCATAGAACATACTATAAACCATTTAAAAAGAAAAAGAAAAAATTTATTGAGAGAAAAAATTAAACTAAATAGCATTTTCAAGTAGGTTTATAGATTCCTTAATTTTTATTAAAATAGGCCATCATGCTAAGTGGTAAAATAGCCTTGATCTTGATTAACTTTATTAGAATAAATTCTAATTTCAAGGGGTTCTCTAATTTATCTATCTACAAAGTTATCCATTACATAAGGAACTTCACTATTATCTAGAGGAGTTATCATTTTCTATGTGTTCTACAAGAGGTGATTTTAAACATATATTATATTACATATCTTTGACTGCTCTTTTAATCTAATGGACAAAAGTTCTACCATGTTACCAATTTAAGATTTACCACAAATGCAAGAGATTTTATAAACACCATTATTATTTAGAATATTCTTTTTATCTTTTAAGGTAAAGATTTCATTATAGTGTTTAAAGATTGTTATAATGTCATGTTTTTTACAACTCTAGCTATTTTCTCAAAAATACTTTTAATGTAGGAAATGCAAATGAGTTTTTTATTAGAAAGAGTACTATTCTTATCTAAATTTTCTGAGTTAATATTTATATTAGAAGGAACATATATTTTATTTAGCTAAGAATGAATTGATTTTATCCATGATTTAGTGATAGCCATTTTTTTAAAGTTATTGAATTTAAAGATAGTATTCAAATGATTAAAGTGCTAGTGAAATGCTCCGCATTTGTACATGTGACTTTAGTACTCTATTAAAGACTTATGCTTAAATTTTTTAAAAAGCTTATATATATTTGTAGATGTACTTAATGTTTCTTAGTAATATGAAGACCTTTGTTTAGATGACATAAGCAAGATTACTATTTATTTTTAATTTTTGTCTATTTTTAATTAATTTTTAAAGTTATATATATAATTATTAATAATACATGAGCATTGTAAAATCTAGCATTATTTAAGAATAATACCATAATATTAATGTGATGTGGATCCATGATTTATTTTGATGTTTAGATAAAACTTTGAAATTATTAAATATTTAATAAATTAAAATACATCAAAATTTAAAGTTATCGGATCACACTCAAATTTGGTAAAGTAACTCAACTTTACACCTAGAGTATAGATCTACAATTAGTTTTTCAATTTGAGGCCTAGATTTTGAGATTTTAATGTTAAAACAAAAGTAAAGTACATGGTGTGACCAAATTTTCCTTGATTCAATCAAAATATTAATTTATAGCATGGTAGCTATAGCATGTTTGTGCTCAGTATGACTAGCTTAGCTTGTGTAAAATGTTGGATGGACAAAAAGTTTAGTATTAATAATTTTTACTAAATAAATTATAAGAATTGTGGACAGATAAAAGGCCAAAAATAATTTAGAAACCCTCATAGCATATAAACTAAAAAATGACTTCAAACAAGACAAAAATGTGGGGCCATAAGAAAATTCAATGTGGGATGGTGATGCATGCTCTATGACATGCTTATGATGACATTTATTTTATTTATATTCATAGTAATGGCTTGAAAAGGAACAACGTTCATTTAATAGGGGCCATGTGACTCTCTTGAGTACTGTCAATCTCCCATGTCCACTTAAACATGAGAGCTTAATTGTCCAAGTCAAGTAGCAATGATGCCATGAATAAAAAAAGGATTTTTGAAGAATGGGTTATGTACTATTTTTCAATTGTGTAAACTTTTATGCACAAGTCTTTATCCAAGCCTTAAGATCTCCTCCATCCTATAAATAGAGGTGGTGTTTGCTCTCATTTTTATTTTTTGCCAATGAAGGGAGGCTATGCTAGTTGGAGGGGTGAGGAGTTGAGGAGAGGAGAGTAAGGATTGTTGGGCCTGGCTTGTTTTTAGCCATCTCTTAGACTATCTTGAGTGTCCTTGTAGGCTATTGGAAGTTTGATTTTACTGCTCTATTGGAGGCTTTCATGACTAACGTTTGAGGATTGTTTGAATGATTTAAGGGATAGTTTTCTTTGATTTTGTGGGAGGATTTTAGAAGCACCTTGAACTTGCAGTTTGAAGTTGATATCTTGAGGCTATTGACTGAACAACAACCCAAACTTAAGGTGTCTTCTCCCTTCCCAAATTGGTCAAGTTCAACTTTAAATGTGTGTATTTCAAACCCTTGTTGTACAAAATTTCTTGTAGGTGTTAGAAGTTGTATTGGCTTGGACAAGTAAGGATTATTTCATGAGGGCACATGAAATTTCTTATGAGTTGTGAGTCATGCATGAAATCTACCATGTCATGGATCTAATTTTTGGCATGTATGTTTTGGGCTTTTGAGTTAGCATTTTCTTTGTGTTATAGGCACTTGGTATTTCATGTTTTTATGATCATTTTTTAATAACAAAAATGTCTCACATCATTCTATCCCTAGTTGCAAGAAGCGCAACTAATTGCCAATGTTTGGCATTTTCCATTTCCACAATGGAAACCCATTTCAAAATGCCATTGCTTTGGCTGTGTACTGTTCCTGGCATATTAATATATTTTTCCAAGAAAATTGAAAGGTTTTCCAATAATTATTAAATGATATACATTTAAATTAAGGATATTTTTCTATAAAACATAATTTCTTTCATAATATATGAGTTATATTGGTATTTCTTGTCCCATGTATCACTTCTGTTTCATCCTTGCTATGGAAATATTCAAATTCTTCCAGATTATTGCTTGGATTCTTTATGTTGTTTCCTTTTCACAACCTTTTCCTTGGCTATTTTCCATCACATTTCCATTACCATCATGTTGCTCCATTTCTCATTTCTGGTAATTATGATTCTATCCACAGAGATCTCTTATGTGGGCTACAAGGGCTTAGTTCTTGGAAGTGCTTAATAGTATTAGCCCCCAGTATTTTATCTAATTCCAGTGTTCTTCTTGTGTGGGCTACAAAATGCTTTAGGATCAAAGAGAATTGTTGTATCATAGCTAGATGACCAAAGGGTCCATTAAGTACTCATTTTAGAATTAAAAATGAAGCTATGCATATTGAGGATTTTTGGTGTCTTTTATTAAGCACACATGTTTTGTTTTATTGATCATTTTTGGGTCAATTTTGAGGGATTTTAAATAAAGTTGTCATGTCCCAAATCATTGTTAAATGATCTTTTGTTTAATCCTACATTTCTCTCAATGTGAAAACATGAGAGGCTGGAAACTTTATTAATGAAGATTTCAAAGTTTAGAATTATGTTAATCTATCATAGTGTTCAAGTTTAGTGCATATCATATTTTATTGTTGTCTTTCTTTTCCATATTGTAGATGAGCACATGGGATTTTTTTGTTTTATGCTCCATAAAATCAGAAGTTCGATTATTTGTTGGTATAGATATTGGCATTCATTTTCTTTATTTTTTGCTATCTAGCGGTTATTGCTTTCTAATTTCTTATATCATAATAAAAATGGACATGAAAACCATGACATATAGAATCTACCACACGCACACACACACTCTCTTTCTTTTTAAAAAAGAATTTAGACATTTTCTATTCTCTATTTTAGCCTAAAGAAAAAAAGGAGGGACTGTTACTATTATTATTATATTTTTTATGGTTGGTAATCTATTTCCTAAGATTCTATTTCCTAATCTATTTCCTAAGATTCTATCTCCTTAGGCTGAGAGGGAAAAAAAACAAAAAACAAAACAAAACCTTGTTAAATCCTCCCATTAGCTATGTGAATTATAATTTCAAATTTATTTTCAGGCTCTCCATCTCCCCTGAACATAGAATTGTTTACTAAAAATTCATGTCCTACTTTCAGACTTTGTTTGCCCCATTTTGGATATCTGAAAATGGAGGAAAACATTGGCTAATTATCCCATGAGAATAAAAAAAAAACCCTAAATGTTGTAACTTTTTCTCTTGTATGATGTAAGCTTGTTCTTATATGGCATTTAAAATACACTTGAGATGCATAGTTACTTCTTTCATATGCATGATGGGAATATTGCATCTTGGAAGCTTGGAAGTCTCCTTTGAGCAAGTCTTTCATTACATGAATGTTTTGTACATTTTGTCATAGTTTGATTTTCCTATCATGAAAAGTAAATATTGTTTATTTATTTTTACTTCAATGTGCTAACCCCATTTATTTATTAGCAAATATATTTTTTTTTATTTGTGCAAAAAGGGAAATATATGTGTAATCATGTGTGTTTATTTGCTTTCCATAAGATTAACCTACATAAATTATGATTAAAAGCCCTTGAGGCCCTAGAAAAGCAACTCACCTAAACTCACAATTAGTAATTAGGTGGATGATGTATTTGATTTGTGTGCATTGTGTGAAGTATGTAGTATTTTTACGGATCATTAACTAATTATATTAATAATAATATATTCATCCCCATAGCTTGAAAGGATGGGTTGCATTGTTTATCTATTTTGCATACACCTTAAATTGGATGTGGAGATAAACACCATTATCCATCCCTCATGTACATATGCTTATTTCAACTTAATATCCTAAGCCATTGAACCCAAGGAAGTTGAGTTGCACAAGACTTGAAGGTTTTCAATGATGCATGCACCATTTGTAAGTGTGTACCTACCTCACGTACGATCATTATCTTGAGGGTATATCGAGGTGTAGTTCAAAAATGATGGTTGAGCCAAGCCTTCTTTGTGTAGTTTAGAACCCGAAAATAATCCAACTCATGGCTGCATGGTGACCAGATTTTTCAAGTTGGATGGTCCTCAATGTGGGAATGCAATGCCACATTGCATGGGCAAAGTTGTCAAAGCCTATACATTATTTATTCCCAACTATTGTTTGAAGCCTACTATAGATTGAATGATCTTATATGACAGAAACATAGTAGAGGACTAGGAGTACATCAAACCACATTTGTTGGTATTGCTTGTAAAATAAAACTTAAAACAAGTAAGTCAAACATATGTTTAATGTGTTCTAGCTTTGTAAATGATGGGAAGTGTTAGCAATGATGCTAGTTTTTTTTTTTTTTTTTTTTTTTTTAAGATATCATAATGCTACTAAAGTTAGATGATATGTAATAATAGATTCATCAATCCTTAGAATTATGAGAAGTGACAAGGTCTCATCATATCAACAACTTGTTAAGTCCAATGAGGGAAGCAGGTATGTAAGCCCTATAAGTAACCCATCATTATGAGTCACATCTTATTAGTTGCTAATGTAAGTACAATCCCATGTTTTAAGAGGATTGGAAAAGAAAAAAATTATACTAATCCTTAGAGGGTGGTTATTAGGGGTCTTATAGATAGGTGTCAAGAATATTGATTCCAAGCTTTGAACAATGTATGAATAGTTGTAAATTTAACAAAAAATGTTTACACTTGATTTTAGAGTAATAGTTAATGATATAAATGTAATGTTTATTGATTAAAAATGCTTAATGATTCATTTTCCTTTGAAAAATTTGTTTTTCAAAAATTTATAATACCTTTTACTAATTTAAAATTCCGAGCATGAGAGGAATAATAATAAACTAACCCCTTGAATCACCTCTCATTAGTTCTTACACTAGCTTAGTTATGTATTTAAAATATATATATGGTTGAGAGAATCTTGTAAAAATTAAATTGAATTTAGATCATTGTGATTGCACGATGAAAAGGATAACTAATTTCAATAATAAATCTTGTACCACAAGATATGTCTGAATTCTTATGGATTGTTTTTTCCCATGCATGCGGCCATTGTAATTCTAAATTTCATTCCTATTGCATTGCAATAGAAAGATATAAACATACATAAACATAGAAGCCATTGATTTGCT
Organism: Gnetum montanum; assembly: GCA_015680685.1. Taxonomy (NCBI): domain Eukaryota; kingdom Viridiplantae; phylum Streptophyta; class Gnetopsida; order Gnetales; family Gnetaceae; genus Gnetum; species Gnetum montanum. The sequence continues at coordinate 721,593 of MNCI01001630.1, forward strand.
TAGAGCAAATATATTGACGTTATAAATAGAATATTAGTTAACATTACTCTCCTAGAACTTTATGAATATGATATTATTTATCATTACTAATAGGCTCTCTAAGTGTATGAATGAAATATTATTTAACAAACAAAATATTATTTAATGTTAATGATCTATGATTGGCAGTTGGTCACTTGACCAAAACAAAATAATAATCCTCAACCATACTCTTAATGACTTTAAACCATGTCAGATAGATGTAGCCTCCCCATGCAAGCTTCAAGTTATTGATCAATGAAGAAAATAGCACTTGAATTAAACGTTCACTAAGGTAAGCTTTATGGAATATTATAGAAACTAGAAACTAAAAATTTTTATTATGTTTAGGAAATCACAAAGGATTTGTTGAACAGTTACAAAGCCTCAACATATTTTTGAACAAAGTTGAAAATATCATTGATGTAATACCCCAAGCAAATAGGATCTATTTGAAAGAAAACAATTAACAAATTACAATTAATAGTATAATTCAATTGAATGTGAGTCAAAGATGGGTAAAATAAAAAAAATATATTCTTCATCTTCTATGCTTTGTTTGCATAGTCTCCAAATACGCTCTTCTCTTGGTAAATTGATCCAACGACTTGTCTCAATAAGGAGATAATGTAAGATCATTCTTGCTCTATTAATTTGATTCCTTAAATGAATAAAAATAGTTGAGAATAGTACTTTTGAAAAATAGATAACAAACCTCCTTTAAGAAAATGTATTTTCTCTAATGTATTTAACCAAACTTTAGCCAAGACTTTTTCTTTGATAGTTTTCCAAAAAAAGCCTTTTGTTAAAGAAAGATCCTTTATTACAATATTTCATGATTGAAGCCATAATTTTTCTTGATGCAACGATCCATTTTCTTGTGTAGAATGCATTATCTCCTTAGCATAATTAACTTCCTCCATGTGACTTAACTTCTGAGTATAAGCAATAAATTAACAATGGGTTTTAACTTCAAGAGGAAGCAAATCTATTTCTAAAAGTAAAATATCATAAGAAGTTTGCATTTTCACTTGAAATTCACATACAAGAAACTATTTTTGACATGCTCTAATTTTCTCTTATTATGTGTGGAAAGAGGTCCCCAAGCAACACACCCATTTAATAATACAAGTTGGACAAGACTACGAAAAAGTTTCCTTCTAATCTCCACATGCTAAAATTTGTTTCTTAATACAATTATTTCTTAAAGCAAACAGAGCTCACATCCCACTTGAAACCCTTTGAGCAATAAGGGTATTCCAATTATAATTACTGGTAAATTCAACTCCTAAATATTTATGAGATTCACATCAAGGAAAGAATTGTAATTTCTATTTGAAATACCACAAACTAGAATTTTAGTTTTATCAATATTAACTTTCATACTAGAATAGTTGTGGTAGTCATGGAGAATTTGAAGCATATAATTTAATCTTGTAGCTGATTTTGCATTCAAGGCCACATCATTTGCAAAGAAAAGCATGTTTAAAAATAATCCATTCATTGAAATACCATGATCAGAGGCATTTTGCATCCATTCTTCTAATTCATCTATAAATATGCCAAAAAGGATAGGAGACAAAGAATACCTTGTTTAACTCCAACTAAGTTGATCATTATTCCTTCTCTAGTAAGATTATCTTCAATAAGAATGTTAATCGTCTCATGAGATTCTCTTAATAGTAGAAAGGAGATCTTGTGGAATGTTAATGCTATCCAATCCCTTCCAAAGTTTATCTCAAACAACAGAATCATAAGACTTGGAGAAATCAACAAAACAAATAAAAGTTGTATGTTTGGACCTTCTTGCTATCTCTACACAATAACACAAAGTTATTAGATGGTTTATAGTAGAATGATTCCTCCTGAAGCTTGCTTGTGATTGAGCATGAAAACCTTGCATTTTTACCCATGAACTAATTTTATTCTCCAAAATAATGCCCAAGAGCTTTACTGAAAACTAAATTGATTGCAATCAGTTAAAAAAGCAAAACTGCTCAAGTAGAACACTAAGAGCAATCCAAACCATGACAAAGCCCTTTATTAAGAAGATGGCAAACTAATTTCCACACCAATGGACCAGCCCACTTATGAAGCTCTACATATAATCCATTAACATCAAGACCTTTCCTAGAAGATAATCTTTGAATTTCCACAAAAATGTCATCAAAGAATAACTTAAGAACACTAGAGTTATCTTGCACAATTGGGGGAACCTCTTGATTCAAAAGGTCATTGAAGAAAGTTTGAATAGTAGATAAGGAAAAATTTGAACCATGTTGCTGTCTATCTCGAAATAAGTTCCAAACGCTCTTTGGATTTGAGTGGAGGTCATGAATTATTCTTTCCTACTCTTTTTTAATAAGCTTTCTATAATTCTTCAACATTGAAACATCAAAATATGAAGCTATAACATCTTTATAAGTTGTCAAATAATCCATATCAAACCAAGGTTTTTTATAAGCAAGCCTCTTCTTAATCTGCACTTGAGCAACTGTAGACAAAGGGACATTAGTCAAATCTACCTCATTATCCCTATTGACCAACATATTAACCACTTTTGTTTGGAAATCCTAACAAGGTCTTCTGCGAAATAATGAATTCTACATTTCTTATAATGAATATGATGAATTGAAGCAAGAATAGTAAATTTTAGGTACTAATGAAGAGATTCTAGGAGTTTTTTTTTTTTTTTCTTACCTACTTAAAAATTTTTCATTGCATTCATATTATCATGAATAGACAAGAGAAGATCAATGCAAGAGTTACATTGATGCCTATTAAAGGTGAAGTAAGAGAAAGAAGGAAGTTTCTTGATGCCATTGAGGATTAAAAAATCAAAGGAATGAACCCGCTCAAAGTCGTAATATTTATGATACCAATAGACTTTAATTGTGAATTTGTTTGAAAGAATAATCTTTTGAATTGCAAATGAAGAGACAATATCTTTTAAATTGATAAGACTAACTCTACTAGATTTCGCATGCTAATAGCTTCAACAAGGTAAGTAAGACTACTGAAATTTGAAATGCATGGCTAATACACGTTAGAATTTTGATTGGAAAGGAAAGAAATTACTAACTTGTTAAGCGATTAAAAGCCAACTATAAAAGCTGAAACCAAATTAAAAATGGAGAAGTCAAACATGGAGCTGAATTAACGATGATGATAATTCTTTCGTTCTAGTATTATTTTCACGTTTGGAGACCGATGACAATGGCTGGCTAGGCAATACAAAGGATCGAAGCAAAGATGGGAAAAGCGCATTTTGATATATAGAATTGATAGTAGTTTGAAAAGTTCAATAGGAAGAAAAGAAAGTTTTTAAAACGTTAATATCTTGAAACATTATTTGTAGAATATAATTCAATTCAAATGTTAAAAAATACTTCATGAGTTGCACTGAATCATGCATACAGTTGAATGCTTTTGAAACAGGCATATTTATCTCTCTCAACTCTAGACAAAAAATAAGTAATCATTGTGCATTTAAAATCAACTCTATCGACTGCAATTTGGAATTCAGTTCGACTATTGATCATATAACAATAGTCATCTCACCTTTGTGTGTAAATCTGGATCAGCTGAAGTAACCCTTTCCCTAGAACAATAAGCATCTCACTTGAATATGTAGTTCTGGATCAGCTCAAGTAATCCTTCCCCTTCATGTTCTTCCCCGAGAAAATGAAGGTAAGAACTGTCCATCTTGGCTTGAATTCCGAACGAGGACAGCTCATGACAAATGGCTTTCAGCTGCTCAGTAAAACTCGATCTGGATAAATTGTGTACAAATGCATCTATTCCAGTGAATAGCTGAAGATATGCTGGTGGGCTTCTGGATAATTCCACTAGCTTAACCTGTAGTACAAATGTGAAATACATAATCACCATAAATTAGAAATGTCACATATAAAAGTCATCGGCATATGCTCACCTTCTTTTTAAGTGGGATGTTGGCTTTCATCTTTGCAATTGCTACCGCTCTGGAGAAACCACCTATTGCATCAACCAAACCATTGGATACAGCATCTATTCCAGTCCATACTCTTCCTTGAGCCATGGCTTCCATCCTATCAACCTGTTGAACCCCAATATTTCCTTAAGAAATACTAATGATTCAATTAAATAGTAAGCAATTTACAGTATGGTATTACACTCATTGATCTTGAGGAGGCTGCTTTATTTCGAAATTGCTCATATGCAGCTTGGGCAGACTTTGCAAAAAGTTCCTCCTCATCTGGCCTACATGAGAATTCAAAGCGTATTAACTGTTAACAAAATAAGAATTTTGCTTACTAAAAATTTAAGATTTAGGGCATAATAAATAAGAAAGATACATGGAATGGAGTATGTATGCACATTAACCTCAATACCAAATTTCAAACAACGTTCACCTTATAACTTAAATCGCAAAGGATTGGATAAAACAGCAAAGTTCTTAGGAACGAAAACGTTTATCTACATGAACGATAGTAAGTTCACGTGAAGGTAAAACAGAAAATTCATGGAACATGTACTTCCCACGTCAGAAGAAGCAAAGTGAAGAAACTAGGTAGCACCACCTCTCTCTCTAATTTGACAGAATGAAGGACAACATAGGAAACTAGAAATATTGACTCAGGCTTCAAAGCATTCACAATGTTCATAGTATTCAACCCTTCTGTAAAAGCATCACATACCTATTTGTATTTAAAGATCACCTTAACTAGTAAGAAACAGTAACATAGGCTGCATCCAAAAGAACTTCTTTAAAAAGCACCACAAATCATTATCATTTAAAACTTCAATGCATCTTGCATGGTAAATTGATTTTCAGTTGTGCTGCTGTGTGCAGGATCTCACACATGCAGTAATTTATTGCTTGCAAGAACTGTGTTTGCCCTACTTAGTTGATTCGTAAGGTTGACATCTAACTAATTAGACTAGTAAAGAAACATGAAAGAAAGTTTATCCACATTCTCTTCAAATATATGGGACTTTCATGAGATGTTGCAGAAAACGCTAATACAAGTCAAAAGTTAGAAGCACTGTTCCCACCTGAATGGGCGCTGCTCATCATCCAATTCTGCAAATCGTCCTTTTGAAATAACCTCCTTGTTCAGCCCAATCCTCTCATATAACTTACTCAAGTTCAATTTAGCTGCAAGCCATTAATTACTGCCAACTGTCAAATAAAAATATGATACCATAAAAAGGAATATTATTATATAGAGGATGCCTTGGTTAATATTATATCTGTATTGTCAGTCAGGTGGGCATACATTATTTAAGAGTTCACATGCAATGTAACAACCCATTTTCTTAAGTTTTTGTCTTGATGTTTGCAACAACGCTTGTGAGTCTGCTTTGTTGTACTGATGTCAAGGGTTAGTGTTGACCTGTAAAACTATCTATGATTTGAATGCTGTTGAAGTGTTCATGATTTGTATGATTTGGTACTGATTTGTTGATGTATCTATAATCTAATGATGGTGACAGATTTCAGTTCTGTTGATGATTTATAGGATTTGATGCTGACTTTTTCATCTATCTCTGATTTTATAATTGTGATGGATTTAAGTGTTGATTATGTGCTTGTGTTCACGATTGCATGATTTAGCAATTGGTTGAATAATCTATTATTCTTCTTTCTGATTAATCTAAGTTGTGCTGATGTGTATTAGAATAGATGCATCTATTATGTACAGATAGCATCTATTAATGAAATAAATGAAAAGAACATTGAGTAAAGATGGAGTTGAAACGCTGTATAGTTTGTGGGGTTGCTACTGTTAGAATGTCTCTTTGTGAACTGTGTATATTGATGTATGTATCTCATGTACATTGCTTTGTTGTGTGTTCATACAAATGTTGGGTCCATTATCTCTAGGTGCTACTGTGTGTTACTAACTATTGTGCAATCAGATCTGGAAGGAAAATTCGGAGAAAAAAAAAAGATTCTTTATGTTATCCCTCAAGGGCTGAAACAGGTGTGTTTTACTTAGCTAAATGATTCTTTTATAATATATAAACACCTTGCTAGAGAACTTGACCAATAAATCAAGTGGAAGGAACCTGACCTATGAATCATGAATATCATGTAAATCATAGTTGTGTTAATTTTAAATAATGAGCATGTAAAATACTGAGAATATAAGTACCTCGTTCATGGTTGTAGAAAGGTCGCATAATGACCTTTCAAGGCACCCTAAGATGATGCAATAATAGGTCATGAACCTAAAATGAAAAATTTTGTATCTATGATAGCTTAAAAGAAAATGTGTTTTAATCAGTTAATATCATAAATTTGCACCAATCATGTTTTCATTTGAAACCTCTTTCTTTGAATCTCATGACATGATTCAAAAGAAGGAATAGGATCATCATCTAGGGGCTCAATGCTCATCCTGGCAAGGTGGGATCCTGGGAGGGACCACCACTTGGAATGACAAGAGTTAAGCAACCCCACCATTGAACCCAGCATCAATAAAGAAGCATGGAAAGAAGCGTTCCTAACTGAGCATTGATAAAGAAGCCTTATAGGTTAGCCCCTAAGGCATGGAGTTAAGAGCATCATGGTTATCCAAATTACAATTAAAGTCAAAATGCCCATAAGGACCACAAACCTAAAACTTGATGCATCTACCTTGGACCTCCTGCATGAGCTGATTCGGCCGGATTGTGCCTGTAAACAGCTCCCCACCAACCCCTAATGTGGTGGGGGGTCATCGTCGTCGTCGGGGGGGGGGTGCGCATCCCCAGGTTCTGTTTTTGAGTTTGCTGAGTTTTGCTGTTTTCCGGGGGGGCGCCCCCCCTGGCCTCCCGCCCCGGTGGGGCCGCCGCTAGCGACCCCGGTTGTATTCTTATGTAACATTATTTGATCTTTCATAATAGAATCCCGAATACTTTCTCAAAAAAAAAAAAAAAAAAAAAAAAAAAAAAAAAAAAAAACTTGATTCATCTACAACAAGAAACCTAGACTAAACAACAAAATGCCATCAGCCCCATTAAGCTAGAGGAAGGGAGCAACGAATATAGGTGTATCTAGGTGTATCGCTATTTGCAATGAACTTGATCCACAATCGCCCAATCAATCTTCAATTTCAAGACCCCTTTGGAGCTCTGCCTCCTTGCATTGAATCTCCTTTGTGTTTAGGTGGTGAGATTTACCTAGGTGTGAAAGGGTGGCTTTCTGCTTCACCATGGCTTTGATCCTTGTTGTAAGAGTGAAAGTTAAGCCCTAATTCAGCATAGGGGCACTTCCCAAGAGCACACCATTTCTCAAAGGAACCTCTAAGGGATAAGGTATGCTGATGTAGAAAATCTGTCTACAAACACAAGAATAGAATCATTTCCTCTTCAAGACCTTGACAACCCAACAATGAAGTCCATGTTGATTATATCCCATTTGTATTTAGGCACATCATGAGGACATAATAAACTTACTGGATGCCTGTGTTCAGCTTTGACTTGCTGGCAAATGAGCCATTTGGCAACAAAGAATGCTACATCTGCCTTCATTCTAGGCCACCAAAATCTTGACTTAATGGTTTGATACATTTTGTTCCCACCAGGATGCCCTGCTATAGGAGGATTATGAAATTCATACATGAACTTTTTTCTAAGGTTATTACCTTGAGGAGCATAGGCTCTATTCTTAAATTTTAAAACTTCATCATTCCCTATAGTGAAAAATTCTGCCTCTTGATTTTCTAACATCTGAGACTTGACTTTTCTGACAAAAGGAATAATCAATTTGTGTTCTAGCTATGATTGATGGGTTCTGACCCTTGCTTTCCATTATGGCCTTCAAATACCCTCTCCTATTTATTGCATCAACTACTTTATTATTGCCTTCATGATACATAATCTCAAATTTGTCATCACTAAGGAATTCAATCCATATTCTTTGCCTTAGATTCAGATTTGATTGTGTGAAAATGTACTTTAGGCTTTGGTGATCAATCCACACTTGGAAACTTGCACCATACAAATAGTGATGCCAAACTTTAAGTGCATGGACAACATTTGCTAATTCCAAGTCATGAGTAGGGTAATTCTTCTCATAAGTTTTAGGCTGGCAAAACCCATAAGCAATTACCCTATCATCCTGCATTAAAATACAACCTAGGCCTTTACCTGAGTCTTTCAAAAGATTCTTGGCATTTTTTTCCTAAGAAGACCCATCCATGGAGCTGCCACCTTGGAAAAATTAAGAATGAACCATCTATAATACCTTGCTAGACCTAAGAAACTGCATATTTCCTTCACATTCTTTAGTATAGACCACCCTGTTATTGCTTTAATCTTCTCATTATCAACTACTATCCCACTTCTCGATACTACATGCCCCAAAAATTACACTTTCTTGCCAAAATGTACATTTTTTTACACTTGCATACAATTTATAATTTCTTAGGTTTTGCAAAATAACTCTAAGATGCCACTCATGTTTCTTATAACTATTAGAGTAAATCCAAATGTCATCAATGAAGACTATCACAAATTAGTCTAGGTGTAGTTGAAAGATGTGATTCATTGGACTCATAAATACCCTTGGAGCATTAGAAAGAACAAAAGGGACCACTGTAAACTCATAATGTCCATATCTAGTTTTAAATGTTGTCTTATGGATGTCTTCTTCATTAATTCAAAGTTGGTGATATCTGATTTGAGATCTATTTTCAAGAATACATTGGCTTTTTTCCATTGATCAAACAAATCATCTATCCTTGGCAAAGGATATTTGTTCTTGATGGCAACCTTATTCAACTGGTGATGATCAATGCATAACTTTAATGCGCCATCCTTCTTTTTGACAAATAAAACTGGTGCATCCTAAGGAGCCATGCTAGGCCTAATAAAACCCTTCTATAGAATTTCTTCTTAATATAATTTAGTTCTACCATTTCTACAGGAGACATCCTTTAAGGTGCTGAAGATATAGGTGATTTTCCTGGGACCGAGTCTATAGTGAACTCAACTGCTTGATGATGTGGCATTATTGGAAGTTCTTTAGCAATAATATCTTTGTACTCAGAAACAAGAGGAACATCATCTAAGAAACTTTGATCATCTTCCACAATAGCTGATGTGCAATAAACAATGAAGGCTTGATTACCCCTTCAAAGTTCCTTATTAATTTGCCTAGCATCAACCAAGTTTATTGTAGCTGACTTAGGTTCTCCTTGAATTTTCATTTCTTGACCAGTCACCTCTAAAGTAGTTCTTTCCTTACAATCAATAATTGCTTTATGTGAACATAAGTGATCCATGCCTAAAGCAATGTCAAATGTTCCTAAATTTATGACAATTGGTTCCAACTCAAACTCTCCCCCTCTTAGGAACAATATACATCCTTCATCCTTGTATTGACTTTTGTTTTAGACCCATTAGCCAACTCAATAAACCCCTCTATTGACACAACATAGATTTTCATTTAACATCAACCCAAGTGGCACCACAAACAAATAAAATTGATATTGCTTTACCATTTAGTAGACCCTTACCTTCTATGATGAAATTCTGAAATTGCACACCTTGATTTTCAATTGCAACCAAAAGTCTCCCCATAGGTTGATGAATAGATTGTGACACATTGTGAACTGATCCTTGATTAGCTTGACTGTTATTCTTGGTTTGATTTTCTGGACAAAACCTCTTCAAATGAGTTCTACCACATATATAACATTTTCAACTTTGAGATGGTTCCATATTGACACTTCAATTTTTACCTTCTCCTGTAGGGTAATTACTAGTTTGACTTTGCATAGGGTGGTTCCAATTTCCGTTACTTGGGTTTGGTATTGGCTGAAAGACTGATTACTGTTTCTAAAGCTGTTATGAAAATTCTTGGGCCTGGTTTGGTAGCTTGGCTGCCCATGGTTTTTGAAACTTTGACCCTTAGGTGGCAAACGGGCCTTGCAATTAGCTTGAGATTTCAACTAATTATCTTTTACGATCCTAGCTTTGTCTGCTGGTTCTGCAAATCTCCTAGGCTGAAAGATTAAGACTCTGTCATGCAAGGGTGGAATCAAACTCTCCATAAACCAGTTAACCTTGTCTCTCTCACTTAGGTTCATGTGAGAAACATACCTAAAGTGTTCCACAAATGTGGTTTCATGAGCACTAACACTGCCATTAGGAGTCTACATTATATTAAATTGAACTCTTGCCTCTTTTTACCTAGGTAGAAATGAGGGACATATTTCCTATTAACTATCTCTATAAATTCATCCCAAGTGAGGTTATCCACATTAGCAATTTTGAACACCTTGGTTTGCCACCATAGGTTTGCCTCACCTTGTAGCATGTAAACAGCAAGGGCTGCCTTTCCTGCTTCAGAACATCCTAAAGTCTTAATAACTTTTTCTAGATCACTCAACCATGCCTCAGCCTTAGTAGGATCGACTACTCCTATAAACTTGGGAGGATTAAGCTTCATGAACACTTGGATAAGGTTTCTTAGACCTCTTAATCCTTGTTGACATTGATTGCCTAAAGGTTGGGCTTCTTGTTGGGCTTGATATTGTTGCATTCTTTAAGCAATCATTTGCATAAAAGTAGCCATCAAAGTAATAGGGTCTATGTTCCCATTGGTCTGATTTCTCAAAGCATTCTGAGCTTAGGATTGAGGCCTGCTATTCATGGATACTTCCTCATGGACCTCTTCATGACCATTTTGAACAAGTCTATGATTCTCATTCCTTGAAGGCATCTCGAAGACTCTCAGTTCAAACTGTTCCTTGTTCCTCTTTCCACATTTTTGATATCCTGGCATGAGACCTCTACAAGGAAATGAATGGATGAAGTGTTACTTATGACAAAAAGTATCAACACTATTTGTACCTTCACTACACTAATGACTTAATTATGGGTATCAAAGACCAGCATGTAAACTTCGCCTAAAGGCTAGAGGAACTTGGACTGGCATGCCAGTAGGAAGTACTAGAGGAAGGAGCATTTGGCCTTCACCTTGGATTAAGGGTTAACTTAGCTTCAACTAAGCAAACACTGGTTCTAAGTGAACGTTATTGGTTGACAACCATGAGTTGTGTTGTGTAATCCAAAAGATTGTTGTAGCAAACACTAGGTTAAGACATCAACTTCACTTATGTCATAGAACATAAGGTTTGCATCATACACAAATAGTACAAACCAAACCTCTGATACTAACATATAGGACCCTTAATCACCCTCTAAATTCAGGACAATTTTTTTGTCTTAATGGAATTAGAAAACAGAAATCAAAGGGTAGCAACCATGAAAGAAAAAGTAGCAATCTCTAAATTAGGGACAATAATCATTAAAGAACTAAAATGTGAGAGAGGAAGCAGGGTTGGTGGTGGCCTGATACCTCCCCCATGGTTTTGGGGCTGTGGGGGCACAAAGGGTCCTCCGCTCCTTGTGTCTTCGGAACCATACTAGCATGGCAGTTCCATGCATTAGTAAGAGGAGGCTAAGACCTACCTCATTACCCCACTCGGTAGGACCTTGCCTAGGAGGGTTGCATAGTTCAACTCTACGTTCAGGTGTTTTTACCGGGTGTGTCATGGGACGTGCTATGGGATGTTGTGTGCGCTCCTTGGAGCGCGACACCAACTACCAGCATGCGGTAATGAATCTAGAGGGTTCAGCTGGTAGTCCCCGTGGTGTCCACGTGAGTGGAGCAAGGGAGTGCTATCTCGCTTGTTAGCGTATCGCGAATATTGAATATGAAACACCGCTCAGGAGACATGCTAACACTAACACATTGTTTGTTGGCATGTGTTTCAGGATTGTTGATTGCTGAGGCATATTCCTCTTGAGTTTCATCCTAATTCAGAATCTGCTTGGGAAACTCTTGGGGTGTCGAACAACATATCCAGGGACAACATTGTTACAAATGGCATCAGAGCCTCACAGGTTCAGTTATCAGTAAAACTTTCACGCTAAAGGGGTGAGAGGGTTTGTGGTTTGCCAGGTTTTCATTTTAAACTTCTGCTAGCCACTCTCCCTTTGAGGGTGGCCTTGTGCTAAAGCTCTCTCTTGGGCAACATGGAGCCTAGTGGACCGAGTGACATGGTTGATGTTCAAGCAAACCCAAAAATTGAGGCCGAGATAGAACTTGGTCAAGATGAGACTAAGTTTCAAATGTTATGGGATCATGTCAAGGCAATTGATGAGGCCTTAGCCTATCCTAGTCCAGAAAATGCGGATGCAATCCATGACATCCTTAAAGATGTTGACTTGCCACAAGAAAAGATGGATCTTCGCTCCAAGGACAAGGTGAAAGTGGCAGAGGCTAAGGTTTCGATCTTGTAAGGTCGTCTGGATTGCATGATCAACCTCTACAAGGATCTATTCGGATCCTTAGAAGAGGCACAAACAAGAGCATCTTTGGTTGAGGACCTAGTTGCTCGGGTGAAAGTTCTAGAGGATGCCCTAGTGGGGGTAAATCAGGAACTATCTGGTTTGAAAATTGAAAACGCCATCATGAAATCCTCCTTAGCAGGACGCTTGGTAGACGAGCCAGTAGCGATGGCCCGTATCAAAGCTAGAGAACCGAGTTCTTATGATGGTAAGAGAAATGATGCTAAAATTGATGCCTTCCTCCATGATGCGGAGATGTACTTGAATACTAGGGGTGTTCCTGCAGCCCAAAAGGTCTCCACAGCATCTCAGTTTCTCATAGGAAGTGCTAAGCTATGGTGGCTTAGCCTCCTTCGTGCCCAAGAAAAGGGCACTACTACAGAAAAGACTGAGACGTGGGATAGATTTAAGGCAGCACTAATCAAACAGTTCCGTCCTAGGAACTCTGAATGGGTAGCTAGAACCAAGCTAGAGACCCTAAAACATTCAAGGAAGCTTGAAGATTATATCAATAGCTTCTAAGAACTCATGTTGCTGATTCCTGATATGGGAGATCGGGATCATTTTTTCAAGTTTGTAAATGGGTTACAGCCATGGGCGCAGATGGAGTTGCGTCGAAGAGGCATTGACTCCATCACGGAGGCTATTGCGGCTGCTGGCACTTTTCTGGACTTCAAGGCAACGAAGCCAAATAAGGGCAAGCCTGGGAAGGGAAAGCATGTCACGCCCTCCCACTCTCAGAGAACAGATACAGGTTCCATCAAAGGTGGAAATACATTCAAATCGGTTCAGCAAGGCAGTCGTCCGATGGGCGGTCCTCCAGGAAACCAAGGCTCTCAACAAAAACGTAAGGATACAGGGAGCAAGTGGCATCCTGGGGCCAAGAAGAAACAATTTATGGGAGGTGCCTTTAAGGGGCCAATTCAGTGCTTCTTGTGTCAAGGAAACCACCTAGCAAGAAATTGTCCCCTGAGTTCAGGAAGGACTGAGAATAGGCAAGGGCCGACTCCAAGGAAACAACTGATGGCACTCGATTATCGCCCTGACCCATGCCTTTAGATTACTGATGGAAGCACATTGAGGGAACAACGAAGGCTAGCAGTTATGATGAAGTTGTCTGACATGGTTAGCAGAGGTCAGGAGCTGAAAACTCCCAGAGTACTAATCTTGATAATTTACATTAGGTTCAATTGGCCCCAATCACTGTGAGATCAAGTCAGATAAGTGCCCTCATTGATCATGGGGCCAATCACAATTACATAGTTCCAGCCATGGCAAAAGACTTGCAGCTAAAGATGGAACCAGTCCAAGCCTCCGGCAAACTAGCCAAGTTCAAACCCCTTCGGTGCATTGGGGTATGTCGTAGTGCCCCAGTTCAAGTGGGCTCATGGCAAGGAGTTCTATATTTTTCAATTCTAGATATGGACTCCTTTCAGGTTATTTTGGGGCAAGAATTTTTACGCAAGGCCAAAGTTTTCACGGCTCCACACTTAGACCTGATCTTTATTTTGCATGAAAGCTCCCCATGCCTAGATCAAACTCATGGAGCACAGATGGGAAAGGATGAGGGCTCTAGCTCCGAGATTGTGTCACCAATGGTGATGAAATGCTTGGCCAGGGATCCTACTAGGAAATTTTTGCTAGCTATGCAAACGGGTGATCCTTCTGAGGCTTGTGGATCCCAAACTAATATTGACCCATGCATAGCATAGGTGCTAGATAATTTTAAAGATGTGATGCCACCTGAATTGCCAGGAAGCCGTGGATCATAAAATAGAATTGCAACCAGGTACTGACCCTCATATTCAAAGGCCATATCGCTTAACAGGACCAAAATTTGGGGAATGGAAGAAGCAGCTTGAAGGTTTCATGTCCAAGGGATACATTCGTCTCTCAAAATCCCCTTATGGAGCACCGGTGTTGTTTGTCACCAAGGAGGACGGAACACTACGGCTCTGTTGTGATTACAAATTGCTGAATAAACACACTATCAAGAACAAGTACCCAGTACCACTCATTTCTGATTTGTTCGATCAATTGGCAAGGGCCCGGTATTTCACCCGGCTAGACCTCAGACAAGGGTACTACCAGGTTGGCATTGCAAAAGGGGATGAAGGAAAAAACTGCATGTGTAACTCGGTATGGGTCATATGAGTCGACAGTAATGCCCTTCGGGCTTTGCAATGCACCAGCTACATTTTGTACCTTAATGAATGAGATATTTCAACCCTTCCTGGACAAATTTGTGGTTGTCTATCTCGATAACATCTTGATATATAGCCAGACAATGGAGGAACATGCCCTCCACCTGTAGATGGTCCTTGAGAAGCTACGAGAAAATCAGTTGTACATTAACAAAGAGAAATGTGAATTCTGCTGCTCGGAGCTGAAATTTCTAGGACATCTCGTAGGGTATGGGCAGGTAAAGCCAAATTTGAAGAAGGTAGAGGTTGTGCGCCTCCCACTAATGTGCATGAGGTTAGATAGTTTATGGGGTTAGCCAGCTTCTATTGGAAATTCATCAGAAATTTTTCAGGTATCGCTGCTCCCCTGACTAATTTGCAAAAGAAAGAAGTTGCATGGCAATGGGATTCAAATTGTCAGCAAGCCTTCGATAGGATCAAAGAAGCTTTAACCTCCCATTCAGTGTTGGCATTGCCTAATTTCTCGAAACCTTTTGAGGTTCATACAAATGCTAGTGAGAATGCAATTGGGGGCATCTTGCTACAGGAAGGTCATCCTATCGCTTATGAGAGTCAGAAGTTAAATCAAGTAGAGCAGAGATGGCCAATCCATGAAAAAGCAACACTCGCTATTGTCCATTGCTTAAGAGCATGGAGACACTACTGGCTGGAAAGCCGTGTCCTCATAAAGACAGATAATCTGGCCACTAGCTACTTGCTAAATCAAACAAAGCTGAGGCCCAAACAAGCTCGATGGTTGGCCATGTTATCTAAATTTGATTTGCAATTGACTTACCGTCCTGGAAAGGAGAACGTGGTGGCAAATGCATTGAGTCGTCGTCCTCAGCCTGCCTCTCAACTCTTTTCTATCATTGGGCCAACTCATGTATCCCTAGGTTGGTGCGTTTTGTCATGTCGCAATGATAGACCACTTGATGTCCTCCCATAGCTTGGCATTTCAGGCCAGGGATGGAAGGATGGACAAGCCAAGTCTTGAGGGGTGATGCTCTTGACTTGGGTGTTAGATGCTAGGATGAGTCCGAATCTTAGGAAGACGGTCGAGTTCAACAAAAATGCTTTACGGCCTTGGGCCCTAGCAGTTGGACCTTCTAGAACCGCAGATCCCTTCAAATTTGACTCAGAATAGCATGGGCGTACTCCCCTGGAATTGATGAAATCCTCCCTTGGTCTTGATGTAGCAGCCTCGTGGGTTACCCATGCCATGCTCCGAGGTCGTTGCTCATTTTAAGCAGGGGAGGATTGTGAGAGAGGTAGTAGGGTTGATGGTGGCCTACTACCTCCCCCACGATTCGAGGGCCATGGGGGCACAAGGGGTCCTCCGCTCCTTGTGTCTTCGGAACCATACTAGCATGGTAGTTCCATGCATTAGTAAGAGGAGGCTACGACCTACCTCATTACACCACTCGGTAGGACCTTGCCTGGGAGGGTTGCATAGTTCAACTCTACATTGGGGTGTTTTTACCAGGTGTGTCATGGGATGTGCTATGGGATGTTGTGTGCGCTCCTTGGAGTGCAACACCAACTACCAGCACACAGTGATGAATCCGGATGGTTCAGTTGGTAGTCCCCATGGTGTCCACGTGAGTGGAGCAAGGGAGTGCTATCTAGCTTGTTAGCGTATCGCGAATATTGAATATGAAACACTGCTTAGGAGACATGCTAACACTAACACATTGTTTGTTGGCATGTGTTTCAAGATTGTTGATTGCTAAGGCGTATTCCTCTTGAGTTTCGTCTCGATTCAGAATCTGCTTGGGAAACTCTTGGGGTGTCGAACAATGTATCCAGGGACAACGTTGTTACAAAAATCATTATTTTAAGCACATAAATTAAGTAAACTACGTGAGCTCAATTGCAAAATGAAAAGGAGATACATAAAAACTAAAATGTACTAAACTTGAATGCTATGATGGATTAACATGGTGCCATACTTGAAAATCTTCACTATTAAATTTTCCAGCCTTTTCCATTCTCACATTGAGATATATGTAGACTTCAACATAGGATCATTTAACAATGAATTGGGACATGGCAACTCTCTTGAAGATCTCTCAAAACTGACCACAAAAATGATTAACAAATAAAACATGTGCACTGCACTTTTCACTATGAAAAATACACTTCTAAAAATGATCGATATGCATAGTTTCTTTTCTTTTCATTTTTAAATGAGTACTTAATGAATCCTTTGGTCATCCAGCTATCACACAACTAGTCCTTCCAACCCTACAGCATTTTGTAGCCCACACAAGAACACTAGGGTTGGATAAAATAGTAGGGGCTAACACCATCAAGCACGTCCAAGGACTAAGCCCTTGTAATCCACATAAGAGATCACTAGCCTTTAATACAATGATGGGAGGCATTCCTTAATAATGAACACAAAAACATGCAAACCACATGATCTCATGAAATACTCCTCGCTTGCCCAAGCCAATACAACAAAAACACCTCCCAAACATTTTTGTACAGCAAGAATTTGGAATACACACCTCTAGAATTTCAGTTGGCCAAATTGGAGAGGAAGAAGACGCTTCAAACTTGGTTTGTTGTCCAGCCTGTTGCCTCAAGAATCAACTTCAAATTGCAAGTCCACGTTGCAGTCAGAACCCTCACACAAAACCAAATAAAATAGTCCTTTGGATCAGCACAACTGTCCCCAAAAATTAGTCACAAAAAGCCTCCACTAGCAACAACAAAGTCAGCCTATTATGCCTTCACAAAAGCTCACTAAGATAACTCCCATACTGAGCCCAAAAGACAAGGTAGTAGCAGCCTTCACAATCTCCTCTATAACTGTCTCCTCTACTCGTCACTCCTAAAACTAGTAGTCTTCTTTTTTTGGCAAAGGGTGAAAATGAGAACAAACAACTTATTCTCCAATTTTTTAAATTTTTATTCATGGTATCATTACTATTTGATTTGAACAAGCAAGCTCTCAAGAGGAAGCAAACATGTGAGAGTGACAACACTTAAAGAGAGCCACATGTCCACCATTAAATGATTCCTTTGTCTCTTTTCCAGCCATTAATATGAAGTGGATAATTAATATATTAAAAAAGAAATGTCATCATAAGCATGTTATAAAGCATACATTACCATTCCACATTGAGTTTTCTTATGGCCCCACCTTTAAAGCTTGTTTTAAGTCATTTTTTACTTTACAAGCTATAAGGGTTTCTACTTTATTTTTGGCCTTTTATTTATTTTCCACATTTCATATAATTTGTCTAACAAAAATCATTGATACTAATCTTTTTGTGTATCCAACATTTTATACATACCAAGCTAATTGTAACAAGCATAAACATAAGATAGCTACCATGCTAGAAATTAATATTTTAATCAAATTAAATAAAATATAGTCCCACAAGGTACTTTTTAATTATTTAATATTAAAATAGTAAACTCTAAGACTTGGATCAAGAAACTAATTATAGATCTATACTCTTGATCTAAAACTGAGATAGTCTTCCAAATCTGAGTGCAAGCTGACAACTTTGAATTTTTTAATGTATTTTTAATTAATTAAATATTCAATAAATTAAAAATTTTAACTAAACACCAAAATACACCATGGATCCACATTACATTAATTTCATGGCATCATTATAAAATAATTTAGAGTTTTCTATCTTCATTCATCCATAAATATATATATTTTTAGATAAATAATTAGAAATAAATTAAAAATAAATAGTAAAATTACTTATGTCACCTAATCAAAATCTTCATATTAACAAAAAAGCATTAGGCACATCTACAAATATATATAAACTTTTAAACAAGTTCAAGTATTTAATAGAGTATTAAGATCACATGTGCAAATATGGGGCACTACAAATTATCATGTAATACCAATTTTTTATTTTATTTTCTGTTCTAGATTTTGAGATGCTACTTGTCCAAATGTTAGTAATGAACATTTTTTCATTTGATAGGAAATTACAACCGTAGGAGCCTACCTTATTTTGTTGTTTGCTATTAGTACTTAATAATGCATGCAAGGGCATTTTAATATGGATGTGAATCTATATTTTACCTTTTCCCCCTTCCGATATAAAGCAGAAACGTATACCATCAATCACAGTGGACTAAAAATAGTTCAATGAAAAAGAACTATAAGATATGATGTCTAACTAAAATATGACATGGGAGATCCTGAAATTCTTAATATCAATCTCATAAAAATTTGGTTTTGAATGATATATGATTTACATCTATTTTTAAAGGTTCATTTACATCATTAAATTTGTTTGCACTTAAATGAAATACCTGTTACTACACCAATTGAGCCTGTCAACGTAAGGTTTTCAGCAAGAATAACCCCAGCTCCCATTGCCATGTAATATCCTCCACTTGCAGCCACATCCACCATTGATGCAATAACAGGTCTTTCAGCAGCTAATAGCCTTATTTCTCTCCACATTCTGTAAATAGTGCAAGAAAAGAGATGATAAGTGATCAAAATAACTATAATTTTTTTAGCAAAAAGGTGTCGGGATTTTTTTCATTATCAAAGACTAATTATGTAACGAACCACTTCTCGTTGAGTTTTTGCATTAATGATTGTAATAGTCTTTTGTGTGTTTGTATGCATGTTTTGTTGACAAGTTGTGTGTGCGCTTTGGTGGAAAAGGCTAATTGGAATAGTAATAAATTTGTTGACCATATTTTTATATGTAATATGATTAAATGTTTAAACACTTTATGCATAAGAAATATGATTTAAAATACATGGTGGGAATGTTTTAGAATAATAATAATAAATGATATATGGGAAAACAAAATATTTTCTGTTCTATTTCAACAGAGATGCTGAGAAACAAAGGACAATGCTCTAAGGTGTGCCTCGAGCTAAAACAAGTATGTTGAGATGCAAATGAATGCTCATATTGAGGAACCTGACCTATGAATCAAGTTGGAGGAACCTGACCCATGAATCAGGGATACTTTGTGCAAATACTGTAGCTTTATATTTTATTTGATCTGAATGTGATGCATTTCTCTTTTTAGTTTAAAATAGTAGAGTATAAATACCCTCTCCATTGCTGTAGAAAGGTCACGTGATGACTTTTCAGGGATCGTAAGACGATAAGAAAATTAGCATTGCTGATGACCTGAAAGAGAAGGTGCCTTATTTGATTATGTATCTTGAATTGCCCTTGTCATGAATCTATTTGAAAACTCTTTCCCTGCATCTTATCACAATTCTGAATGACAAAGAGATAGACATTAAGTTGGAATGTTCAAGAGGAATTGAACCTAAGATCTAGCAAAATCTGAATTCTAAAATATCAGAAATTGTTGATTTAGGAATTGAACCTGCAACCTGTGAATATACATACTTTATTGATTTTATTATAGTGATCATGAAGAGAATTGAACTCATGATCCATTGCTGAAGAGAGAGAGAAAAAAAAACTTTAAAAAGAAAGAAAAGAATATGAACAGTCCCCAACTAGTCAGTTACAAGAAACCAAAGAAAAGAATATGAACAGTCCCCAACAAGTCAGTTACAAGAAACCATTCATTATCCCTTATTCCACCTACAAATAGGAAGAGGAGGAGAGGGAAAAAAAAGGATAGACACAAGGCAAAAGTAACTTTGCAGAACACAAAAAAAAGAAGGATACATCAACGAGTGTGGTTGCGAAGGGAGAAAAGACTATCACTGCTACATGAGATAGCAAAGAGAAAGAAAACAAGTACGGCATAGCAATCCAATATTTGGATAATTCCTCCTAGTAAGCAAGATATCTAAGCAAGGAGGTAAAATGATCCATCTTTGTTATGTTTGATAATGGCTAGCAAGGGCTGATTTTTTCAAAATTTTCTCTTCTTGCTTGTCTAACCACCTTCACAATGCTTGTATGACAATATTAAGATTGCTTTTGTAAGCTTAGACTTATTTTTTGGATCTCCTCGCCCATCCTCTGCACTCTCATACCTAAATGACTTGGATGAGAGTTGTTTCTATAACGATTTAGAAACACCCATAACGATTTGGGGCATTTTTGNTTTCCTATACCTTCTCAAGTCTGATTTTAATATCTTTTTATAAGTTGATGGAGTGGGGGAAAACCTAGGATGTTAATTTATGGTTGTGATCTATCTATTTTCTGCTATTGAACATATGAATTTCCTGATTAAATGATTATTGGTAAAATAGTTACAAGAGTTAAATTCATATCTTGTTTTTGTGTGTGGCTGGAAATTATAAAATATTATTATGTGATTGAACAAATATGAGATTATTAATTTATCTGCTTATGTGGTCATTTCTTTGGTTTTCAAATGTGCAAATGATCCTGATTAAATATTTCTTTTTGAGTTGAATAATAAAAAGTTTGATTTTTTTTAATCCAATGAATTTTGCACAAATATTTTACTGTCAATTTCTTTTAAAAATTATCTCTTAATTCTTAAATTAATATTGATTGACCTGTTTCAGAGCTAAATCTAGGCACTGTTGATCTCATTTTAATTTTATAGGATAACATTAGTATGATGGTTGTAGAAGGAAAGCCACCTTGGCATTTTCTTCTTTCAACTAGCTTTCTTGCTAGGGGGCTTTGGGTGTTAGCTCTTGCTCCCTATGAGTGGGTGTTACAAATTACATCATTGCGTCCAATGGTGCAGAAGTCTTGGATATTATTTTTCAGCTTACAAGTCTGAAAGACTAAACATTCTCAACAGACAATTCAATTCATGACAGGGGAGCAAAACACTCCACACAGATCAAAATCCATGCAATCAAATGCTAGGGACTGGTTCAGGTCAAGGAAATGTCCCTATGTTGTCCTTGGTATTAATCAGAAGACCCCATGGCACATCCTTCACTCCTATATCAGGCGATTGCATTTTTCTTTACAACCAGATAAGGCATGAGCCTAAATGCTGATCAGTGGAAGCAACAGGAGGATAGGTACCAGGCCTTTCAGCAGGCTGCTAATTTTATCAATTCTGAGAAGGAATGCAGCATCATGGATAAAGTTCACAAGCAGGAAAACCCCATTTGTGTTTGTAGATCAGTTCCTTACTATTATAAATATGTTAAAAATTTGTGTTGTGTTTTAGGCTTTAGAGGAGGGCCCCCTCTCTCCACTATTTTATGCCAACTTGTTTTGACTGTCTGCCTGTTGTTTCTGGTCAGGTTCAAGAAGCCTTCTCCCCTCATTTTGTTGTTTTTCTCTCTGCTTGGGGTCCCTCTCCCCTTGCTCCTAATGTACATTTCTTGTATTATAATAAAATCCCAACCTTTTTCAAAATAAATAAAGGGTGTGCTGCAAAACACTTTACACAGGTGCCACCCGGGATGATTTCTCTTAATCAGACGTGCAGTAGATTCTGCTACTTCAATTCAAGGTGCCACCAGGCCTGGAAGAGAACTAACTTTTAAAGTTATGACTCCTGTATAAGGGCAATTATGCCCTGCTTAAAGTACGAACAACTCCTATTTTTGTTGTATATTGAAATTTTGGACTGAGACGTAAGGATTTGGTTTTGTTTCAGAAGCCCATCTTAACCCCATATTATATGATATATTTTGTCTTTTTATAGCAATATATACTGAACTTTCTTCAAGAAAAATGATGAACCTTCTGGTTTTCTTATCTCTAGAATATAAAGAGTTAGAAACCAAAGGTCATTTACATCCTTCTGTTTGGATATATATTAAATTTCTTATGTAAAATTTAGGCAACCCTTGAAGATCTGACACTGGATCTATTCTCTTTGCAATTTGCTATTTTCACTATACGATTAGACTCTTGTCTAACATTATTCTGAAACATACAATATCGTTTTGCAAGAAAACCTAATAACTGGAGTAAAAACACCAAAAATTTTCAATATGAAAAAGAAGACATGGAAAGAGGTAACTGCTAACATGAGTAACTTGAAAGAAAAATTATTTTTCAGCTTACAAGTCTGAGGCAAGCGCATCCCCACCAGGACTGTCAATCCTTAAAATAACAGCCTTATATTGCTTCGATTCTGCTAGGGCATCGGGGCCCATCACAAAGAAAAAAGAGGGGAAAAAATGTGTTAAAGATATCTAGGCACTTGAATTAGCTAACAATTGAAGAAATTTTAGTGAGCAGACAGATTGGTTGTAAGTTAGATAAAATGATAAATTCAAAGTTATTTTTTGGTAAATGTTATTCAACAAACCATTATTATTCTTTAAAAATAGCAGAATTATGAGTGAGAGAAATAAAGCACCTCGTACTTGTCGAATCTTTTCAATAAACTGTTCACTAACAATGCCACCCATTGAGAGGTTAGAGCGGCTACGACTAATGCTTCCAGATGCCCTAATTACAGCAATCCGCTCTCCTCCACCAGATAAACCAAGTGTCCACTTCCTAACTCTTGTATATTTTCTACATCCAAAATAGTAGGACGTATAAAAAATGCAACAAGATATCAGACAAACTGGTAGTCGCTAAATAACATACTAAGATGAAAACCAGCTTAAAAATTTTCAACATGCACAAGGATCATCAATATAAATTTGTTGTGGCCTCCATAGATGTGATAAATTACTTTTTTTATTACTTTTCCCTACAATTTTCACACATGTTTGTTTATGTGAACGCAAACAATAACTAGAAAGTAAAAAAATAGAACTAAACATTGACCACTTAGAAAAGTTGCAACCCACTTTTTTATTTAAAGTACATTATCTTATTCATAAAATTTAATGTCGCATTGTAAAGAGAAAATTTGCTAGCAAGTTTGTATGATGCAAAAACCAGAGTTTCCTAGTTTGGAGCATTAGCAATTCAATTCAATTCAATTTGATAATTTCTATCAATAATGATAACTGATAATTCATGGGTCCAATGAAAGGATCCATGAGAAGCGTATTTTGACCATCATTTTATCTGGACTGATCAGTAGACAAGAACTATTTGAAATAACTGCTACCCTTTTGTTACAGAATTATTCAGTAGTTACAAGTTACAAGTTTCTTCAAATGTCTAGAAAAAATTGAGGAACACTTTTTGTAAAATTGGCGACTTCTTGATTTGATTTTCTTCAAATTTTAATCATACCATCCTCATCTTCCTGTCAAATGAAACAAACTGATGCTCTATACCTTGTAAGACAGTATATTATCACAGCAAACTGGAATGGGTTTGGAAACCAGCTATTTGGGTTCCACTAAGAGCTATGTGTGTGTGTATGCACCTCTTTCAGAGTATTGCATAGAGCACAATATTCCAGTCTATGGTTGTGACATCATCCGAATCAGGCAAACATGCTCAATTTTTCCTTTTTAAAAGAAATAATAATGCTTGCATCTTATTCAACATGCACTGCATACAAAGTGTCCCCAGTACAGAATCCGGCCTCAAGAAGAACATGTCAATAGGATGATTGACGACGACTCTTTCCAAAACATTAGAACGAGAACAAGGGAAATAACACCAATCTGAGCCTTTTCATCAAATATAACAGAACTAATGATACAATTTATAAGAAATTTGACATGGAAGATAACACAAATAAATAGCTTTCTCTTACAACAAAAATCATCATATCTTCAGAAGTCTGAATTTTTAGAGGTTCTGAAAATAGAACATTTGAACACTGACGTATTAAAAATATAAGATCATTTAACACCTATATACATTTACTGAGTTCCAGATTAGTGCCCAATTTTGTGTGACCTTACTATTTCCTAGCATCATAGCAATCTCCACTGGAATTTCCTGTAAAGAAATGAATTCATGATCTGTTTTAATCTTGAAATTTGAGTCTCTCAAGAACAAATGGATTCAGCCAAAATTGCAACCCTATTCTTAAAAAGCCAAGTCCTTTCTCAAGACAATACTTGACTACTAACCAATAAATTTAAATCACCAGCATACAGTTATAGAATGATTAACTGAAATGGAATTTTCACTTACGTCCACTAAGACCTTTTTGGATTTAATGGACAGTGCAAGTTCAAAATTACTTTTATGGAATTCTTTTAAATCCTTAACTTGCCATTGCTCAGTGGAACTGAACATGTGACCTGAGGTTTCCATGCGAAGACTCTTACCACTAAGAATGATTAACAAAGTAATCAAACTAGACATCCACTGAGCTTGAAATTGAAAATAGGCTATTATAATAATGGGACTATTAAAAATCTAATTCTACAAGAAATTGAACATATAAGGATTCATATTCAGTATTACATAAAAACAGAACTTCCAACCATATGCTTATAGTCATAGTGCCATAACAGTGATTTCAAAAGCAATTCTCCAAAACTTTAGGACAACCAATTCAGAATTCAACATGTTACAAGGAGATTCACCATCTTTCACATTGCCACTAGCAAATTAATTATATACCACAAAAGAGTGTGACTGGAAAGGAAGAAAAGACAAGGGGTGTTACTTGAGGGAGGAATAGGAGACACACTAATAGGGGCACATTGGGGGAAGAGCACTAGTGGATGGGGTGGACAATACATGGGAATTGCTAATGAAGATGGGAAGGGCGGTGGAGGCACTAGCAGGGGAAGCAAGAGTCATCCCAAAAGAAAGGGTTGGAGAAGAGGGAGTAGCAACATTTGTTGATGCATAAGGGGGTATCCTAGGTAAAGTGCAAAGTCAACGAGTGAGCACCAAGATGTGCATGAGGTGTCGAATGGGAGGTGTTTCTACCCTTCCTTTGAGCATGAATTGGAGTTGGTCCCGAAACCAACCCAGATCACAGTCGATGAGCCTCCATATAGGAAGAAAAATGTCTGAGGAAGGTTTTGGGCACTTCTTACACTACGAAGCCCCAAATGCCAATGCAAGAGCTGAAGAAAAAGCAAAATCCAAAGCCAAAGAAGGAGCCAAGTGAGGCAAATGAGCCTAAGCCAAAATGTCTAAGGAAGGTTTTGGGCACTTCCAACACCACAAAGCTCCAAATGCCAATGCAGGAGCTGAAGAAAAAGCAAAACCCAAAGCCAAGGAAGGCAAATGAGGCTAAGCCACTCTCACCCCCACTACCCTCCAAAGTGCTAGAATCAAGCCAAAGTATTGGCTTGAGTCGTTGCACCCTAGCCTCTAGAAAGAAATGGGGTAGGTTAACTAGCTACCCCTCCTTCAATGCATGCAAGACAAAGAAATGTTTGCCTAAGAGTTTCGATACCATACTTGTCTAGACAAAAAAACTGTTCAACCAAATCAGCCACCAGGCTCCAATTTTGAGGCAAGGCATCCAGGATGGTGATTATGTTATTATATGTTGTTAATACAGTAATTACTAGGAAGAATCGTCAACTAATTCAAGAAGTTACAAATCAATTGCAAACAAGATTTAATTCAAATGTCAGACCTAGGCCCACTCACTTATGTCCTTGATTTTGAAATAAATCAGTCATCAAACCAAATACGTGTGACACAAAAGAAGTATATTGTTGACCTGCTATAATATGATGGATTGTAAACCATGTTCTACACCGTTGGATATAAGCAGTGGTCCAGGGGTTGATTTAGAACCTATTCTTAATTCCACAATGTCTAGAAGATTAGATGAAAATTTAATTAATTTGACGAAGACCAAATATTTCTTATTCTGTGAATTTGTTCTCTCGTTTTAAACAAAACCACATGAAAAATAGAGCCAACTTTGGCGCTAGGTACATTGATCTTAAGGATACAACAGGTTATGGGTTATGGTTTAATTTATGTTTGTACCTTAAAGATTGAACTTGGAGGTTATACAGAAGCAAATTACAGAGGAGATGCAGTTTCATGATGTTCAACCACTTGGCGTTTTACTAAACACCGTGGTAACGCAATGAGTAGTTTCTCTGTTTTCTACGGGTCAGAATATAAAGTAGCAGTTAGACTGTTGCTGAATTAAAATGGTTGCACCAGTTTACAACATTGAAAGAAAAAATTTTCATGTTTATCTTGTCTTTTCTGATAATCAGAGTGTCATCAAGTTGATCAACAATCCAATCTTTCATGAGAAGACCAAACATATAGAGATTGTTGTGCAACAAAGATTAAAAAGTCAGGAAAACAATTTCGTTGACTCTGCTTGAAAAAGTCAAAAAATTAAAAAGGTCGGCAAAAGTTTAAGAAAAATTCATTAAAAAATATTAGCAATATGCAAAATTAAAACATTTTTTATAACAAATTATAGAAAAAACAAAATAAAAGTAGAAAACACAATTAAGTAGATATAAAAACAATAACTGCTACATAAGTATATGGGCATGACATAATGTATACAAGTTCCTTCATCCTTGAACTGCCAACATATGTTTAATATGTTATTGCATAAAATATTATAGTATTTTGTTTTAACATAACCCTTGTAATTCTTCATTATTTTTTTAATGTTAAAAAGCTATAATGTTTTTTACTGAAACATTTCTTTTTTTTTTTCCCAATAACTGATATCATTAACCATGTACATGCAAACGGTCTCAACTTGATTAAGTTAAACTCGTAGTATTAATAGAACAATAAAATAGAAAAATAATATAATCAATTCACACTTAACCATACTTAGGTCAAGCATAAAGAAGGATATTCAAGAGCTTGGTTTTAATACTTATTTGGCTCTTAATAGAAGTGAAATTGTAGAAAAGAAATCATATAGTTGACACCATGTAACTAGGATGAAGGCTAAGATAACAATGCGATGATAATCAAATCACACTGTTATAAATTTATTAATTTAGTTAAAAAGTTTAAACTGAAATTTATCTTAGAACTCTGTGATAATCATAAACATTTGGTAAAATATAAATTTTTTTAGAAAGGTCAATTTTGGTCCTTCTAGCTGAAAAAATCGAGAAGTAATGAAGACTTTTTCCTAGTGAAAAATCAGATATTGTTCATCAATTCAGCTATTTTTCGCACTTTTTAATCACTGTTGTGCAGTATATCCATCATGCATTTGCTAAAAGACTTATGTCACCTATCTCCATCAGTACAGATGATCAACTTGCTAATGATTTTACTGAATCTCTAAGTGTTAAAAATTTCAAGAAATTTGTGCCCAATATGAATTTGCAGCCTTTGTAATAACTCATAACTCGTTTGATGAATGGTGTTAACGAAATAACAAACTTCTGGTTCATTTTTATCTCTCACCATACGTACGACGTTCATTTGTCAATTCACCATCATAGTGTATGTTATATTCACGGTGTATTTAATTTTCATGGTGTAATCATAAAAACTCACAGTTTGTATATTAATTTACATTAATCAATCATTGTTTAAACAGTTTAGTTTCTACGGTTATATGCCATTCTATTTCCATCACAACTGTTCACCTATCTTATATTCAAGTTTCTTAACTTTATGTGTGTGTCATTCATGCATCCTCCTGTTGAATTAGGCTTTGGTGTTTTTGTTTTTTGCCTCATCTGTTCCATGGACCCTGAAGCAAACTGCACATAACTTTGTTATCCATATAATAAGTGCCAAATAAGAAAAAAAAACACTAAAATAATGTCCACTGATACAGCCTCAGATGTCTTATTTTAGGAGTTCTCTTCACTTCACTTGATTGATATTAAAATCATTAATATTTCATGTTTCATCTGATAGATATGATATATGTCATCAGCAATGGCAAGTTGATCATTACAATCAGTCTTAATGATGCATAGTACATGAGAATAGAACGATGCAGAAATAGCACCATCATAAAAATATACAAAAAAGTTTTGTAGACAATTTGACAGATACATGGACAACTCAAAGTTAATGAAATAACTTTTTAATAAAACTGAAAAGCAGATCCTTGCTAAGATGCTAAGTATCTATTTTACAAAATTCAGTTTCAGTCATTTCTTTTACAACATCTATTTATATCCTAGTATAACCTGCTGGAATTAACCTGTGACTTGCATGATGCAACAACTCACAAGGTGTACCGACAAGATACACTTCATTTGATGCTTCTATGGATGCAGGATTAGCCATGTGACAAAAAGATAATCGAGATTATTGTTGTTTTCATTTAACTCACGTGGATCACATTAGATTATGACAGTTGCATTTCACTGTTTTCTAGCAATGCTAACTGCAGAGTGTTGAACTACTAATTATTTGAACACTCTGTTTTAAACAAACAAACATTTAAAAAAATTAACAAAACAAACACACACAGAAATCGGATTCTATATAACGATGTAATGAATGTCCTCTTCTTAAGTATAAATATTGCATGCAAGTTGTCATAAAGCTGTGGATATAAAAGAAGAGTCTGCTATAATGCTGAAAAGCAAGTATGGGGTTGTGGATGACTATTTGCAAGAATTTGATGTCAAAACAGAATCCATGCATAGGGCCATGTTACATGGAAACAAATTATTATAACATTAAAAAAATTGTTTTCAAAAGAAGATTCCAAAATACCTCGTTAACATCCATAGGCACATCTTAGCTAGACCATAACGTAAATTAAACAATGATATTTATAGTTTTATACTGGTGTTCTTTCGTGCCAAGAACACGAGTGATTTCATTGAAAATTTCCAAAAGTGAGAAAAAAACACTCTTTCAAAAATAATTTAAAATAAAATAAATAAATAAAAGATGACCCAGAAAATATGGACTCTTACCTATAACTAACAACCAGGAGCTTTTTGTTCGGATTCTGGCCAAGCCTCTTTTTTAGCATTGCCAATACCTGTAAAAAGAGATGAAAAATGTTTTCTGCTTTTTACAATAATAATGAATGATAGAAAAGACATGGGCCTGCAACAATGATGTCATAAATATTCCAAACATACAATGAAGATAACTATCTTCACACAAATATCGTTAAATCTGTCATTTGCACATCATTTGCAGCCAAGATCATCCAAATTTGATCAAAATGACCAAGACTTCAGGAAGATAATCATTATACAAAATTCAAGATTTTACAAATTGCCGAGCACTAATTCCAAAGATAGCTAGCGATATAGAGGTAAGGATGCTCATTTTAATTGCTTGTCATGATCTCACACGATATGCTTGAATTAAAAAACACGCCAAGGATATCGATCCTCATAGATTGCAGTGACACCGCACAATATGTCTGAAAATTTATAGAGCATATCAGTTTTTATCAACACTCAGGCAACTTCCAGCAATCGAGGAGGATACGCATATCAATTTCAGAAATGACCAACGATATGATCAAATTTCCAAAAGAAAAAA
Source organism: Gnetum montanum (assembly GCA_015680685.1). Lineage (NCBI taxonomy): Eukaryota > Viridiplantae > Streptophyta > Gnetopsida > Gnetales > Gnetaceae > Gnetum > Gnetum montanum. Next base: position 751,315 of record MNCI01001630.1, read on the forward strand.
AGCTTCCGTGCACAATCTCATACAACTACTATCACTGCAGCAGGTCCAAACGAAAGCCGTCTGCATCCAGCAGTTCTGCCTAAGCACCTAACCCAATGCTGCCTTCCTACCTCCATTCCCTCGGGCTAACCTTCTGGAAACCGACACAGTGTCAACACCCTCCCATTGGCACTTAGCATCATCCTTCCAACACCTGCCCATTGCCCTCCAATCAGGAGACCTCCGAACGTATGTCTGATAGAATCAATTGGATGCTATAGAACTAGCACCCTTCTCCTGCCATCTCTCATGTTGCCTAGCAACATTTAACAACGCCAATATAAGGCTAAAGTGCTTGTTCGGCAACACCACTCTAACAATCTAAGAAATCCTTGGGCAGGTTAACGTGCTAACAGTGGAGAAGGCACTTAAAGAATGCAAAGTGCACATTGGTGACCTTGGAAGTGTTACCAGACTGCACCAGAAACCACTCCACAACTTCAAGCACTTGCTGCCAAAAGACCGACAAAGAGAAACGAAGCACCTAGCCACCAGCAACAATAGGAACACCAACTGGAAAAAAGTCAACAACATCCCTCAAGCCTTTTGCCATTGGTAGCATGATCCCCCCTTCAACAGAAATGTCAAGCGCATCTGCAATGGCACATTCTGACACTTCCAAAGTGACCCCTATAAACTTTGTTTCATCCCCCTCCAATGCCAAAAAAACGTTGTAGCATTCATGTCCTGTTCACCTCATAGAAGGGCTAGCCCCACATCCCATATCTCACATCTGTAAACAGGTCCCATAAAGGCTGGTTGCACATGAACCTTCTGGTTCAAAGATATGGGTCTGGCCCATAGCAACAACAATCTTCTTCCAATGGTGCTGGGCAAGAAGTAGGAAAGATTGCAAAGAAGGAAGCAATGGCCAAACTTTGCTCCGCCTGTTTTCTCTGTTTTCGAAGTGATGTAGTTAGTAATGTTTTTAAAGAAAAAGTCATGTGCTAGGAAGGTTAGAAAAGCAAGAAAACACTAGAAAAAGACATTTTGGAAGCCATTTTCAAATGTATGGAGCTAAAATTCACATGAAGAAAGGATCAAGCCCCTCTCCCCAACCTATATATAGAGGCCATGAACCTCTTCATAAAGACACAATGGAGCAATGAAGAATAGAAAATGAATGGTGTGAAGTTGTTCTTTCCTCTTGTTCCATTTTCTTCTTTGATGTTGCCTTCCATTAATGCTACATTCCAAGCTCTCATTCTAAGATTCTTACCACCATAATCTCTCACAAATACTCCCCATTTGCAGCCCCAATTAGCATGAAACTTCTCACAATCTAGTTTCACAATTATCTCACACTAGTTCTCACAATCTACCCTCACAATTTCTCACAAATTGAATGCACAAACACTTACAAGTTTCTCTCAAGTTTGCCTCAAAGATTTGAATAAAAAGCATGAATCCAAGTGCTGCTAAAGCTGCTTTATGGTTCTTTCAAATCTATGTCTAACTTCAGTTTTATGTTTCCAAGAATTAAGGGAGAGCTTTCAATTCAAGTGTTTGTCATTATGTTTTCAATAATCTTTATACTAGCTCTGAGAACTTTGAGGCCAGATCTAGTCTTATTAATTTGGCATTGTGACACTTACAAGTTGTAATCTCATATTTAGAAGTTTGTATCAATCTATATTGGAGAAAAGAGGAAGCTAAATATGTTTTATACGGGTAATTTATGTTGTGCTGAAGCACTTATGGACCTTGTTTATTTGATACATTTTTGGTTTGCATAGAAGCCTGATTTAGGCTTGAATCCTCCCCATTTCGTTGCATCAAAGTATGAAGTCGATCTTTGTGAAGTCATGTTTCAAAGATGAGAAGAAATTGAATAATTTATGGGCTGTGTCTTTTATTAAAGAGGCCTTCATGTATGCCTGCAACTCCATTTTAGTTTATCATGATTTGAATCATGAAATACAAGATTGAACCCTTGCCAATGCTTTAGATCCTCTTTCCCTTTGAATCCAGGCACTTCGCATCAAATTTGAAACTCTTTCTCAGCCAAAATGTATGAAGTTTCAGCCCATTTGGAAGCCCTTTTGTTCCAAACCATAGACATTAAATAGATGCTTGTTTTGCCATGAACTGGCATCCAAATGTATGAAATTTCTTGTCTCTCGTGCTTACATGCCTGTGCTATTTAGATCTGAACACTTGATATCATCAAATTTAGCCCAAAGAATGAATATAGAAGCCTATTTGCCTGTCATTTTCTGTCCATGCATAATAGGACTTTGGATTTAAAAAAAAATAAAAACTCATTGACATCTGCCCTGATAAATGTCAATCCAGAGCCTCTGTCATTGATTTGTGATGTCTCAGCCTCGATGGCCCCAAACCAATTTAGCTTGATCAACGATTTCATGTGTTTGCAGATATTTAGAAGAAAATTAGCAACTGTCCCTGAGGGTCGCTGTCATACAAAATTCCTAAGAGCAGGCAAATTTTGGCTAGCAACTAGTCCAGACGTGAAAAAGCATAGAAAGGCAAATTGCTGGGCATCGTTGCCACAGAAACAGCCAAGGACAGTTATTTTTGTTGAAGGAACAGTTTAAAGCATATCACGCGTTCATTTTACAGGAAAACAGGCTAGAGCATGTCACTGGGCGTTCCTTGACCAGTGACCGCTAGCAACCTGTTTAAGCAGAATTTTTTGCCGAAGGATCTGGGACCTGGCACCATCCAAGCCCACCAGCTTCCACCATGCCAACTCCAACAAAGACCAGATTTTTTAAGGGGGATAGGCGAATTAGGTGCACTCCTGACCATGGAGTACCTATAAGCGGAAATGGGTTAACATGTTAATGTCACTAAATTCCTCTGTTTTTGCTTTCTACTAATAATAAAAACAAAGCAAAGCAAAGGGACTTATCACAGCAAAGTGAAGCAATTCATTACAGAAAAGAAAATCGATTCATCATGACAAAGCAAACTTAATTACCTGCTTCAGTAAAAATCATCTACGGCCCTACTTGTTCAAGAAATGAAGAAAAGAAGCTGCACAGATTAAGAAAAGTTGAAAGTTTAATCACTCTATATTGATGCCTCTCTGATGTTCAGAAAGATTCTAACAAAATATGCATTATATTGTTAGTGTCCCTACATGGGTGTAATGAAGTAATTGAATAAACATAGGTATATCCAACAAAGATCTAGCTCTTCATAGAGGTGAATGGCAAAAAGAAACTCAGGTAGCTAACCCCATTTTGTTAGGACAAACCTCAGATGATGACAATGATATGCAAGAAATGCACATACAAAATGACATTAATATATTTATTCTTAAATTAATAATTTACCCCATATAAAATTATTGTGGAATCAATCAGACGTTACTAGACAGTAAAAACTTCAACAGAAAGACGGTATTTAAAACAGCCCCACAAACCTCATCATCGTACATTATATCTGTAAGCAATCCTTCATGTTTGAGCCTTTCAACTTGATAAATGCCTTCATTAAGAAGAGTCTCAATGTCCTCTTTAGCTTTACCTAATCAAGAAACTACCAAAAGTCATATATTTTACTAGAAAGTTAATGTCTTTGCTAAAATGCTTGAAGAAGTTTGTACATATGCAAAGACAAACTACCTAGACTGGATGACAAGTTATCGATCCAAGTATCATATGTTTTCTCCAAAATCTTGGTCAACATTTCACGATTCTCCTCTGATATGTTTTTTCGAGATAAAAGATCCCCAAAACTTTTATATTTTCCAATTCTCTGAACTTGAGGCTGTATACCAATCTTTTCAAAAACCCCTGGTATGCAAATTTAGATAGAATAATAGTTCATTCACAAGATTCACCAGATGGCGACAACAAGCTTAAACAGAGTATCTAATTCACTTTTCAGCTCAATATTGCAACTGTAAATTTAAATGAGAAAAAGAAATGAATGGATGTTTTGCACTAAAATCTCAATGAGAAAACAAATTTAACAGGACAGTACTTGTGTTGTTGGACCGATTGATGATTTTCATCCTATAACTCTACATCAATGTTCCTTCAAGCATATTTTTATAGGAAAACCAAACAAAATAACTACAAAAATTTTATTCTAATTACTGGATGCTATTGGGAATTCACTGATGTGCCCCACACCAACATCCTTGTCCATTGCCATGTGATGTCATGCACAAAATGTGTCGGTTAGAGAAGTGTTAAATAGATATATCTATGTGTCAATTGACACATTTAATTTTCCAATTAAATCATTTATGGTTCCCAAAATTATTTCTTTCTAATGACATGAAACTGTACTAGTTTTGAATCTTCACTAGATTCATCATTTGTGGAAAATGAGGTGGAAGGATCGAAGCATCTATACCTGAAGGAAAGGATTGTAGCATATTTTATTTTACTATTGTTTTGGTCTTAAGATACCTGAAAGCAGGATGCCTTAATTTGTACTACACGTCAAAAATATTTTTTTATTTTTTATTTTAACTATAAAACTTATGTGTATATCTAAGTACAACCTAAAGCAATTCAACTTACGACTTATAGGATGCAAATCATCAATCGTTCCAACAACACAACAAAACGTGCATGCTTGTAAATGATCCAATAGGTGGACAAAGCACACTCAATTTGATAGGTGCAAGTTTACTCTGAAACTCAAAAGGCAAGGAAAAACTCAGGATGTGCCTTGACTCAAAAAACGCTCCACTCAACCGAGAGATTTCTATAAAAAGAGATAGAGGTATTTATTCCCAACCTTTTGTAGCATTTCAAGTATTAATGCAGTCATGCTTTCTTAGCTTGGAGAAGTTATAGGTTCTCTTTTGTGGGTATGTGGGGGTTTCTTTTGTGAGTCATGAGATTGGTTATTGAAGGTGTATCCTTTTGTGAGGTTATGAGGTTGGTTCATGTGTATAAGTGAATTGAATACATGAGTTGGTTTATAACTTAGTATTTTAAAATTGATGTTAACATAATTAACAAAGGCCCCCAATCATTCTATCCAAAGTTAGTGATCTTGTGTGCTAAGAAGGGCTTATCATTTAATGGTGCTTGATGGTATTATTGAACACCAATTTATCCATTCCTGGTGTTTTTGTGTAGGCTACATAATGTTCTGTGTCTGAATGTACCTAGTGTAACGACTCATCTTTCTTGAATTTAGACTTAATATCCACAGAATGTACCTAGGTGTTGCTGGAAATGAAGCACACCTACATATTTATTGTTGATAAATTTAAAGGTGACATGTTGCTAAAGAAAGAAGGAACAATATTTTATGTTTGTTAGTTTTTTGCTATGTGAAATCAAAAGGAATTGAACTTGAGACTTGACAGAATTAGAATTTCAAAATATTGAAAGTTGCAACTAAGGGAATTGAACCTGCAACCTGTTAGGAATATCCTTTTATTAATTTTTAATAGTCATCATGGAAAAAATTGAACTCATGACTAGGCCACGAGAAAAAAGGTTTTATTTCTTTATTAAAAAAAAGGAAAAGCAGAACAGTTTTTAATAAAGCATTAGTTACAAGAAATAATCCATCATCTCTTGAATTCTGCTAGCAATTATAAAAAGAGGAAAGAGGGGAGAGGGAAGGAGAGCTCAATCACAAGCGAGGTGGCTGGAAATGAACAGCAGCAAAAGAAGACTGTGGTTGAAACAGCAAATCAATAACAAGAAGAAAACAATTACTGAAAGAAAAGAAGAACAATAACAAAAGAAGATTGTGGCTGAAACGAGAAAGTTTTGGCTGAAAAAAAAAAGGAATAGCAACAAGGGAAAATTGTAGCTGCTACAGAAGACAACAAATCAAAGGGAAATTTAAGCTGAGCAATAGTCCAATGTTGTAGCTAATTGTTCATGGTAAGCAAAAAAATGTAAGCAAAGAAGGTTAGATGAATCCTTCTATTGCTATGTGTGATGGACAACATTGGCTGATAATCTCAATATCTCAACTCTTCTTCTTTCTTTGCTTTGAATATCATTTTGCGTTAGAATCAACTTTGACAAGATTTGTTATTGAGATTTTGGATTGTTGAATCATTAATTTTGTTGATGGATCTCTCCACCCATCCTCTGCATTCTCAGGCCTAAATGACTTGGATGAGAGTTATTTCTATAATGATTTAGAAATACCCATAACAAGGATCCCTTGTATGAGGATTGATACCTCTAGCAAAAAGTGAGAACATCCTTGGGCCCACGTCTATTTTGTGATTTTCTGAAATTTACAGAATTGTTGAATTCTTGGTTCTTGGCTGGAAATTTAGCTTAATGATCCCCTTGAATGGTTAATCCTTGGATTAAATTTTGATTCTTCTTTGTCTACTTTCTCAAGTCTGATTTTGTTACCTTTCAATGAGTCAAATGCAGTGGGGGAAATCTAGGATGTTAATCTATGGTTATTAAATGTTAGTGATGTTAAATTATGGCTATGCTTTCTCTATTTTCTATTATGGTAAATTAGATAGCTTGATTAAATATTAGTGGTGTGCAATTTATTATTTCAGGTTAGAAAAGTTATTGAAATAATTTTTGTTACGAGAGTTGCTAAAAGAAAATAAAATAGTTTTTTGTGCAGTTAAATGGATTTGATATTACTGTTTCATACATTTCTTGTGACCAACTGTTGGGTTAAACAGGCCTGTTAATGACCAACATCTGATTTATTATTATGGTCTGAGAAAATCAAAATTTGATCCATAAATTAGACCTGTACATTGTATGAAAGGAGCATGAAAGGAGTCTTGCATAGATTTTTGTTGTCACTGTTTGCTTTTCATGGTTCTCTTTTATCAGCAATAGTTCAGCTAAAATCTGATTATGGTTATGGTGTTTTGTGATAATTAGACATGATTGATATTATGAATATATGTAAAGATTGTTGTATTGTTTTGTATTTCGGTTTGCAATTTTCCAAGTACATGAATAATATGTTTTCCTTTAGTTTGACTTCCCTATGACATTACATTTTGGCTGTTCATAATTTAAGACTGCTAAGTGAAGCAATTGAATTAATTGGCTTTTTGCTAAGCTAGAGGGCTGTGGATACAATTTTAAGTTTTAGATGTTTTCACTTTTATACTGCACCTTAGATGCATAGAGTATTAAGAGATGTCAATAGTCATATTGACATTCTCTTCTAGATAGATCCTTAGGTCATTCATTGCATCATATAATCTTCTTTGTTATGCATTATTTTAATCTTCTTTGTTATGCATTATTTTATGATAGTTGTCTATGCTGGTCTATATGCAAGTTGAATTTCTGATAATTGATCAACTGTTTAAAAAAGAGAAAAGAGAAGTTTACTCCTGCATTTTCAGCTAGCTTGTTGGGGGCTTCAAGTGTTAACTCTTGCTTCCTATAGATGGATGTTACACCTGGTGTGTGACAACTAGATGGCAAACAATCCATTAAAAAATTATGCATAGTTCATGGTCATGTTTTTTTGCCTGCTGGTAAAGTAAGGTGCACATTCTTTGTTCAAAACTTTCTACAAGGTTTTGGAGATATTCTCGAGAGAGCTACAAGTCCCAATTCATTGTTAAATGATCCTTGCCCATGACTACAATTCTTTCATTGTGAAAACCTTACAGATCAGAACATTAGTGTAACAAACCACTCTTCCTTGAGTTTTTACATTGATGATTGTAATAGTCTTTGTGTATGCACACTTTGTTGTGATGTTTTGTGTGTGTGTCTTGCTATTGACATTGGATTGTAGTAGAAGTGGCTGATTGGATCATTAATAAATTTTGAATGTTGACTTGTTTTTCATATATTCTATTTCCATATCATATTTAAATGTCTAAATGCTTGCTTCATAAGAAATATGCTTGAAAACAAAAGAGACCACAAGGATTTTGAAATGGAAGGTGGAAGTGCTACACAGGAACAGCTGTTGACTATTCAAATCAGGCAAGAGAACAAGGAAGCCCTAGAGGAGGAGGAGCATAAGCTGTTCGTGGAGCTCCAGTCTCTGGCAAGGGAAGAAGAGCAGTAATGAAAGGAGTAGTCCAAGGTGCAGTGGCTTACGGAAGGAGACAGGAACACATGGTTTTTCTTTGCTGCTGCAAAAGCTAACAATCAAAGCAAAAAGATACAGAATATTGTCCCAAGGGCAGACTAGCTTGCATGACCTTCATGATAGTGCTCAGGAAATGCAAAAGTACTGGGCCAGGGTTTGGTCTGGGGGGTTCCTCCCTTGTCTCTATTTATGTTCAAAAAGCCATCAACAATGTTGACAATGTGCCCCTAATTACTCCTATCACCATGAATGAGCTCTCTTAGGCCATGTCATCCCTCAAGGTAACCAAAACCCCCGGGCCTGATGCTTGGCCCACTGAATTCTTCTGAGAATTTTCCAATGTCCTAGGGCAAAACATGCTTGATGCCTTCAATCTAATGTTGAAATGGGGCAGGTTCACCATGAGATTAACTGCTCCTGCATTGTTCTACTCCCTAAGATCCCCAACCCAACCTTGTCAGCTCACTACAAACTAAACAACGTCTATAACACACTACTTGGAATTTTCACCAAGATCCTCGTTCATCAACTTCATCCTTTAATGCCAAACCTCGTAGGCCCCCACAAGGCTAGCTTTGTTAAGCAAAGATTCATTCAAGAGTAAATTCTCTTGCTACAGGAAACCATGCATTCTATCCAACAGGCTTGGTTCCCCAATGTATCACAAAAGCCTATGACACAATCCAATGGAATGCCCTCCAAGATATCATGCTTATGAAGGAAATTCAGCCACATTTTGTGACCCTCTGCATCAACCTTCAAGAGACAAGAGCCTACTCTTTTGATCTATTTGGGCGGCTGTGGGGGTTCTCCTCCCCTACCAAGTGGTTACATCAATGTGATCCTTTATCCCCTTCTTTATTTATTATTTTTATGGATACCATGAAATTTTACTGCAGGTATGAGGGTGTCAGAGGCTTTAATATCGAAGGAATCACCTATATGACTAAGCACTAGATAAATGACACTATCCTCATGACTCGGGCAATTGTTCCTCAAGCCCTAGTCATTGATCAAGCTTTGGATAGGATGGCCCAAGAAGTGGGCTTGCAACCTAATCGAGGGAAGTTAACTATACATTTCTTTCACACCAAAGAATCTGTTCGACGTCAAGTGTGTCAGGATCTTCAAATCTTGCCAAGTACTGGGAACGACTCATATTTAGAAGTTCCTATGTTTGCTTGGGGCAAACTATCAACCTGGACCCACGTAATCCAGCATCTCCAATCCCAGGTGGGGAACTAGATTGCACGCTTCTTAACAAGAAAAGGTAAGCTCATCTTGGCTACCTTTGTTCTCTTAGCCATTACTAGATATGTGGCCTTTGTCACCACACAACCAATGGGGGTGATAAACAAAGTTAATCAGATCATAAGGAATTTCATTTGGTCTAGTGGCAAACAAGGGGGTTGGTGGGGGATCACCTACACCTAGTGTGTTGGGATACGATGGCTAGGCCCAAGCTTGCTAGGAGCCTAGGTGTCCTTAAATTTGAAGACGTCATCCTCATAGGACATCAGAACATTATTATTCAATTTAGGCAAGACCAAAGGAGTAGGCCTCAATGGGCACGTATCATGGCCAACAAATACCAACCCTAGGTGGTAGTGTCCAAGGACTGTCATATCTAGCAAAACCTGTGCACTCATACTCATAAGCTTATCCAAGGGGGCTGATGGGGTTGCAACCAATGGACAGCATCAAGCTTAAATACCCTATGCAGGGTGGATGGTGGTCCATGTGGCAAGGGTGGCTCCTTGAGGAACTTAAATGCTTTGCTTGGCTCTTGGTGCATGGTACGTTGCTTGTATGGTTGGGCTCAAAGCACAGGGGGTTATTGACATGGACAACTATCCCATTTGCTACGCATGCAAGGAGTCCATGTTGCATCTATTTATCCAATGTCCATACATAGTTGATGCATGGACAACTATTGGTATTTCCCCATCCTTGCAAGCTTCCAATGATTTGTTGGTGATGGCAGTGCTCTAAAGCATCTCGAAAGCTCAAAACACCAAGATTTTCTACTTTGTGTTGCTTTCCTCACCCTCATGTACCATCTTTCTTGCAAAACGACTATGGAGGGAAGCTACAACTGCCATGGGCATCACCCCAACGCATGAGCCTGAGATGGAGAGGTCCCATCACAATCACGATCTACGGCCTATAGTTGTTCAGATGGGCTAGGTAGATATGTTGTCTCTGCTAGTGGGTGATTCAAACCTGCTTGACGCCAATTTCTATAAGTACTAGCAGGTGATGCCACCACTTTCAGCAGGATCCATACCAATCTCATAGAGATGGATTTGGCGAGTTATCTTGGGGTGTTGGCAACAAGGAAGTTCTACCAACTAGGCAAGTATTACAAGCTGTGGAGGGTTTCTTCCCTAGTCTAGTCCTGAAGACTGCTAGTGGATAGGTTCCCCGGTCAACACTCCCTCCCCTTTGGCAAGAAGTTGCTGAGCTTATTGACCACTGCTTTGTCCAGTCGGGGAATCTCTAGAAGTTGCAAGGTGCCCATTTTGCCTTTTTCGATGCATAGGACTAATGACACCAATGTAAATATCCCTAAGTTCTTCCTAGCCTCCCTGCTTTGGGAATAGTAGGTGAAAGGCATTCTAAGCTTATCCCGGCACTGTGGAGGGCAACACAGCTTGCGGATCCAATGCTCGTCCAACCCTCACCTTTTACTTGCGTGTACGGCCAACAATGCCCCCTAGAGGGGGCCTCCTTCTTTTGCCCCTACACCAAGGGCAGATGTTGCAAGTTCAGGTGAGGGGTCTATGTATGCTATTGCTCCTCCTCAAGGGGCCAATGAGCAATCCCTTCTAGCACAAGAGGCCCTACACCAAAAGCTACAAGCCAAGTTCAAGGAGCAACTCTGCAGGACAGTGACCGAAGCAGAGGCCAAGGTGCGTGAAAAAGGTTTTAAAAGAAAAGAAAAGAAAGAACTTTTTCTAAGAAAGAATCCGTTCCAAGAAATAACCCATTATCCCTTGAATTCCACTAGTAGTATAAAGAGAGACATATAGGGAAAAAGGGAGAACACAACCACAAAGGACTGTGGCTGAAAAAAATGATAGCAACAAAACAGAAGACAACAAAAAAAGGATTGGGGTTGCTACAAGAGCCAACAAAATGAAACAAGATTAGAGCTAAGCAACAATCGAACATACAAACAAATTGCTTATGGTAAACAAGAAATCTAAGGAAGAAGGTAAGAATATCCTTCTTTGTTATGTTTGGTGATGGGCAGCAATGGTTGATTATCTCAATTCATCTTCCCTTCTGTTTTCTTTTCTTTGAATATCTTTTGATACTTTGACAAGATTGTTGTTTGAGCTCTTGGATTGTCAAACCCTTGATTTTGTTGTTGGATCTCTCCATCTATCCTTAGCACTTTCAGACCTAAATGATTTGGATGAGAGTTGTGTTTGTAATAATTCAAAAGCACCCATAACAATCAGGGGCATTTTTGGCATAAAGATTTGCCAACAAGCCAACAATCCCTGATATGAGAAGTGGTACTACTGGCAGAAAGTGAGAACATCCTTGGGCCCATGTCTATTGTGTGGATTTATGTAATATAAAAAATTGTTAAATTCTTGACTTCTTGCTGGAATTAGTTTGATAACCCCCTTAAATGCTTAATCCTTGGATCTAAACCTTGATTCTTATACCTTCTCAAGTCCAATTTAGATATCTTTCTCTGAGTCCAATGGACTACAGGGAATCTATAGTGTTAACTTATGATTATTATGATCACAATTTATTTACTCTCCGCTGTTGGAAAATTGGATAGTTTGGTTAAATTTTAGTGGTGCGCCTTATAATGTTTCAACTTAGAAGAGTTAAATTGAGAAGATTTTGTGTTGTGAGTGTTGCTAGAAAAATAGAAACTATTATTATGCCATTAAATAAACATAAGGTTACTGATTTATATGTTTCTTGTGGCCATCTATTTGCTAAAACAGAATTCTTGAAGAACAGAATCGGATATATTTTTATGGTTTGAGAAAAATCAGAGTTTGGTTTTTAAATCAGAAAAAAAATTACATAGCTATACACCATGCTAGAGGAATCTTGCATAAATTTTTAAAGGGCTATTTCTTTTTCACAATGGTCTTTTATTTCATAAATCAGTATTGGTTGAAACTAAAAGCTGAGATGCAGACAATGTATTGGTAAATTTTGAATTTGATGTTCCATGATAAATTTTCAGCTTTTGGCTTAAGGCTTTTGCATCACTGTTACAGGAACTACTATAATTTTCTTCTATTGCATATTATCTATTTTATAATTACTATATTTTCCTATAGTTAAACTCCCCATATGACTGATTATGTTTGGCTGTGCATAATTTAAGATTGCTAAAGGTGAATTTGTTCAGTTAATTTGCTTGTATCTGACGTAGAAGGCTAAGAAAATGATTTCAAGCTTAATTCTTTTGAGATTTGTTTTGTACTTGGATGCATTATGCACATCAAGAGATGTCATTCATCATATTGACATTCGCTTCCTGCTAGATCCTTGAGCTGCTATTTGTATTATATACTTTTCTGTGTTTATAGTTTAATTTTTTATGCAAAAAATGATTGTTGTCAATGTTGGTCTTACCAAAGTTAAAAATATTTCACCTTTACATATTTCAGCCAACCTTTTGGAGGCTTCAGGTGTTAGCTCTTGCTCCCTAGGAATAGGTTTTACAATGAGTTTAAAGGTTCAAGAGTTTTAGTACTATGTAAATCCATCATAGTAGTCAAACTTTGTTAGAGCATCGTTGTGTTGGACTGCATTGCCCTAATTGTGAAAACATTAGAGGCTCAAAATGAGTGTAGAGGGTTGAGAGTTTGGTAGTCTGTAAATCCATCATGGTGGTCAAGCTTTGTTGGAACATCATTATGTTGGTGTTGTCTAACTCATTAAGGTAGATGAAGGATTTGATGATGATGTTTTCTATACCAGCTATTTACCTATTGTCATAGTCCTGAACATCTATTTTTACCATGCACACAGGTGGCAAGTGTCTCAGCATACCCCTAGGAATCAAACCTATGACTTACAAAATATTCTAACCAAGTGAGTTATGCCCCATTGACCTTTTTCAACAGACATGTCATTAGGTACTTGGAATTTACATTTTAGTTTTAATTAGAAACCGTACTTTGGCTCATTTGTTAATGATGATTCATAGTTAGTTATAGTGCTATTTTTCATGGCTGTTTGGTCCCTTGCTTTCTATTTTTTATTGTATCATTACCAGATACCTTGGAGTCTGTTCTGTCTGATTCAACAAAAAGGGGTGTAAAAAGAATTCGAAATCCCTTTCAGAACATCACATTTTCCAAACTTTTATGCACTCTTTAGGGTCTATGTGATGTTACATATGCATGCTAGTAAAAAGAAAAAAGAAAAAAAAAGCTACGTCATTGAGCCACAGTTCTAACAATGCGCCCCTTGTTCTATAATATTGTTGTCGGTTCTAAAAATCACAAAAGGGGCACATTGTGACGGGTTGAGTTTCATCTTTAGTTATTCCCAACTTCTTGGTATTGTGGTAATTACATTTACTTTTGAATTTTGAAGTTGAAGTTTCTTTATTAACTGTTTCAGAAGTAAGGCTTGTTTTTATCTAGAAAATGGAATGCTTTTAACAGCTTGTGGGGAAATCTTTAGCCAAATATGGTGATGTCACTATGGCATGATATTCAAACATTCTGCCCTCTGCTTCATTGTTGTCCAAATGCCATTTATTCAGCTTCTCTAACTCAGTCTTGCTCCCTTTAAGGGAAGCAACAGTGTACCCTCTAACCCTACACATATATAAGCTCACATAGACTTAATATCTTGAGCCATTGGAATCAAGGGGATTGAGTTGCATTGCACAACATCTACAGGTTTTTCAATGAAGAAGGTGTCATTTGTGTCTATCCACCTTACATACAATCCCTAGTCACCTAGCTTGAGGTATATCAAGGTTGAGTCCAAAAATGACGGTTGAATGAAGCCGTGTTTGTTTAGGTTTTTGATCATTAGCCATTATATGAAACCTCTATAAATTAAATAATCTTATCTAATGAAAATATAGTGGGGGTACGTGGCCTCTAGCGCCTACTCCTTTGATATTGGGGGTAGATTGTGGGGGTTTTCCTTCCCTAGGCATGGCCTAAGGTAGGGTGATCCACTTTCGTCGTACCTGTTCATTTTAGTGATGGATACGTTACAAGGATACTAAAAAGCTGAGGGGGTACATGGGCTTAATGTCACTGGGATTGACTACCTGACAAAACACTATGCAAATGATAAGATGATATTTGTGCACATGTTGGTTCCACAAGTGCAGGCCATTAATCAGGCATTGGATTAGATGGGTTGGGAGGTTGGGCTGGCATTCAACCGAGACAAATGTACGGTGCATATGTCGCAAGCATCTAGTCAACTTCGAGGGAAGATTCTGCAATGTCTAGGGATGATGGTGGGGATGGAGCAAGAGGCATACCCTGGGCTTCCTATGTTTGCATGGAACCATAAAGGGACTTGGAAGTCTCTTATCCAACACCTGCAGCAAAGGGTTGATCATTGGATGGTACGGTTCTTGACAAGGAAAGGGAGGCTGATCTTAGCCAATTCGATGCTACTGGCATGGCTATATACATGGCGGTAGTTGTCGTGCTACCCGCCGAAGTAGTGGAAAAAGTGGATCAAGTTATTCAAGGGTTTATCTGGTCAGGAGGGAAAGACAGGTTGGAACTCCACATGGTGAAGTGGGACACAGTTGCCAAATCATGGGAGGCTAGGGGGTTGGCGGTGCAAAAATTTCAGCATGTGATTATGATGAGCTATCAAGGTCTAGCTAACTGTCTTTTGCAACCTTTTTCGTCGGCTACCCAATGGGTTCAAATTATGAGGGCTAAATATACGTTGTGGCATGTGGATCAAAATGACTCCCTCATTTGGAGGACTCTATGTGCGCACGTTGCCAGTATGGTGGCTGCTAATATGATGGGGAAGTCACCCCGTGAAATCATAAAACAAAAGTTTCTGGTGGTGCAGGGGTGGTGTCAATTATAGAAAGGGTGCTTGCTAAAAAAGTTAAAAGTGTTCCTTTAGCTTGCAAATCATGACACATTACCGATAAAGGTTGTTTTAAAGGCTTGAGGGCTTCAAATTTTCAACGTGTGTCCATTATCCTCGAGGGCAAACATTTTCTATACCAATGCGAATTTATGAAAGAGTTGTGGCAGCACCTTGCTCACTCTACTGCTCATTGCGAGCATACTCTCAACGGGGATTTTGTGGGCACCATTGTACTTTGGGCCCTGTGGAAAGCAAGGAAAACATGTGTGTTCAAAGCAATTAGAGTGTCAACGCCGTGGCAATTGGTTTGTTTGCAAGCAACGATAGCTATGGAACAAACGCCCACCTTTGAACCTGATTGTGCGCATTTCCACCAAAATGCAGAGCCATGGGGCAAGGTTCAACAAGTTGGATGGGCTGAGGTGATACAGTTGTTGTGGGGGAACCCCAATTTAGCATACTATACCTTCTTCTGCAATTCACACAAGACTATGACTACATTTCAGGGGATCCACATTCAACTCACTAAGGAGAAGCTAGCTAATTGCTTGGGGGTTTTGACTTCTAGTGAGGTTATTCTGCTGATGGGGTAGGGGTTTCAAGATGCACAAATTTTCTTCCCTGGAGTTATTCCTAAAACTACTAGTGGGCAAATCCCAAAGTCGACACTGCCAAATTTGTGGCAGGAAGTGACAAAACTTGTGGACCATTATTTTGTCCACTTTGGCAATACTTTGAAGCGGCAGGGGGTCCATTTTACTTTCTTAAAGTGTCTGAAGTTGGGGCAGCAGGTAAATTTGCCAAAGTTTTTCCTGGCCATGTTGCATCTGCAACATAAGGGATGTCACTCAGGGTTAATTCTTGTGCTCTACAAAGCTGCAATTCCAACTGGGCCGAGAACTGTGCGACCAGAGCCTAGATTTGTTTATCATCAACAAGAAAGGCCAATTGTGGATGCTGGGGGTGGGGGGGTTCGGGTTTGAGTTGATTTTTGCACATGACTGGGAGGTGGTGGTGGTTGAGCTTGCATCAGCTTTGGCAGAGCTGTTGGAGGCCACGCAAGCTCAAATTAGGTGACTGTAGGAGGAGAAGGGAAGATTGGAGCTTGCAGTCGCGGTGGCAAGTGATGCCATAGTAGCTGAGAAGGCTACAAAGGATGCTCGAAGGGCAGAGTGTTACGAGTGGGAGGCGAAGTGGGCTGCCTATGAGCAAGAGTTTGCATGGCAGCTGAGCGCCATGGAGCAACGACAACGGGAACAAGAAAAGGAATTCCAACACAGTTGAGATTAAAGAAGTCGGCCCTTAGAGCTACACTTGAAGACTCGCTTAGGAAGCATCTTCAGTTTGAGTTACAGCAGGCTTAGCAACAGAGCGCGGAACAACAAAGAGCTAAGGAGCAAGTGCAGGTGCCCAAAAGGCAAGAGGAGGAGGAGCACTAGAGACATTGATTAGGCTTACATGAATGGGGTCCGGCTGTGGTTGGAGGATGAAAAATGTTTGTATTAAGTGATGAATATTTGTTGTGACGTGCCATGGGGGGCTCTTCAACAGCACATTCAACGGACTATAGCTAAGCTTCATTTGGATGGGCGTAGGACGGCAGAAGAGAGGGCGCATAAGGCACAGAGTGTGAAGGAGTTTCAACAAGCTGCCACCTTTGTGGACACGAAGGAGCACCAAGCAATGCTTGACAATATTCATGCAATGGAATGGCTGAATTGTCCATGTTTACAGCTGCCGCAGAGGCTCTAGTGTTGCAACTGTTTGGATGGTGGCTTTTGTTTTTGGAATGTTGGGTTTCTATTTCGCATGTTTCCAATTTTTGTGTCGGTAATGTGGGTTGACTTGGTAGGGCCAACCGCCTATGTTGGCAAGTTTTTGAGTGGGGGCTGGGCTCTGTGTTAGTGTCGCTTTCGGGAGGGACTGTTGTTTTGTTTTTGGTCTATTTTGCGATGAGGGGGAGGATTCCCCCCAATTTTGTACATATTTTCACTTTAATACAATTCTCCCTTACCATTTTTCAAAAAAAAAATATAGTGGAAGGCTGGATTGCATCAAACCACATCTGTTAATGTCGATTGTAAAAACAACCTTGAAAGATTGAGTCCCACAACTATTTAATAATCTCAAGCTTATTAAGTGAAAGGAAACTTCCAGCCATCATTTTTGGCTATGCATCATCTCCTTGAGGTATTATAATACTTGAGAAAAGAAAGGCATCATGCAATTGATACATCAATCGTTAGAATTATGAAAAATAGATAGAAAGGTACTTAATCAGTAAGAACTTGTTACTTTCTCATCAACAACTAGTTGTTGTAGAATAATGTAGGAGGTAACATACGCCCTATAATCAATCTGTTGTTATGCTAAGTTGAACACTGTCCTTGAACCTTATGAATCATAGAAAACATTGTCTCCTATGCTTCATTGGACTAGTTTCTCTACAGCAAACATAAAACAGAACTGCCGAACTATCAAAATTCATTCCCTAATGTGTAAGAGACAAGAACACTTGTCTCATTTCCAGTATATACTCAGCACTCTTATTGCATTGAGATGTGTTTCTAATCATTTGCCCCCTTTCAAATCTGGTTCTATAAATTCTCCTTTCCCTGGAGATCTTTTGCTTCTAATGTTGGTTCTTTAGAGTTTCCTCCATCAGGATTAAACCAACCATTAAATGCCAATTTGACATTCACCTAAAAGTAGACTATATCATGAGGATCTTCAAGATACTATTGCTGTACAACCTGTTTGGGAAACCTAGAAGTACATGATATATAAAAATGCCTCCGTAGCATGTTTATCAAGAATCCCAATTTTTTGGAACCTATGTTTTGTTCTGTAGGAGAAAGGATACAGTAGTCTTGAATCATATAAGCAGTACCTATAAATAACCAGTATATCGTGCTACCATAAAGGAGAACACATATTGATGCTAAGCCTCACTCAACTGAGCTTCTACAAGAAGACTACAAATCTTAGAAGGCTTCTCTCTGTCTGTCACATCTTTTTTTCTTTTTTGTAATCGTATGTTCATCCTCTGAAGAAATTGATGTGCTTCCACATATTTTAATACTGAACAATGTTAGAAACTTGCATTTTGGATGCTATGTTTTTAATTAATACAATGCATGGAATACGGTAACTTCATACAAAAAGCAAATGGTGCGTTTAAATTACAACCATAAAACCTAGGGTTTACAAGGCCTCCTCTAAAATTCACAGAAAAACAAGATAAAGTTGTGACCAAATTGGTCATAAAATATATGAAAACCATGCTCCATGATTGATTTAAAGCATCCCAAGTAAAAAATATGCCAACGACCTATATGAATTTACCGCCAAGAAATTGTGCCTGCACTTTAAGGCCATACAATCTTATATAGGCACAAGGTGGAGCATACATTTCTCCACAAGCGGAAGCAAGATAGTACTCCTTTTCACCGCAAACAGGGATATAAGCTACAATAAATTTACCTGTACATGTAAAACGATAAGGTGAAAATTTATACTTTAAATGCTCGCTACAAAGGAAACACCTCAGATATTCACATAAGCTGCTTGTAGAAAGCAAAAGAACAGTAGTATATTTCAACCATAAAGTTAAAAAAGACATTACAATCCAACAAATATGTAAAATTTCCCCCCAAGAAAATTGCAGTTAGCGTTAAATGTTTTTTTTTTTTTTTTTTTTGGTGTTCAGAGTTCAATTCCAATGCTTGACAAATGAAGTGTCTCTTTTTTGTACTAAGATTTACATTGATCGGGTAATCCTATTCCATGGTTATTCTATTTACTTCACCTTGGTTCCTTTTCATTTTTTTTATTATATCTATGTCCCTCCTACCATTGCTGTATCAAACATAATTAAAGGGCATTAAAACATCACACTTTTTCATAACATTGTGCCTACTTATATAAAGTGATGTAGTCATGAGACAATATTTAACGAAACATTTTGACTTTGAAATTGGATTAGTGGTACAGGTCTTGGCCTACTAACCCTAGGTCACAGGTTTGATTCTACTAGGTAGCACAGAGTTATAGACTTCTATAAATCTTAAGGTGAAAGTTACAACTGCGCTGGGGTTGCTAGTTTAAGGTCTTTTCAGACTGGTAACGAAAACTATATATATTTTTTTTCGTTTTTTGGGAAAGCAAGCAGTTAGCTTGGAGCGTGTCAAAGTTTTAATGCCAACAATGCTACGATGTCGTGGCGAGCATGCTACGCTATACAGCGCATTCCGCATTAAACGGAGAGAGAGAGGGCGGCAAGTTTCCCTTTTTCACCATTACGGCCATAAATAAGGATTAAACCCTGGTAAGCTTGTCATTCTCACCGTAAGAGCGCAGAGCCCATATTCGGAGCACAAAGTGATTTCGGAGCGCGGAGCGATCGTGCTAATAGAGAGTAAGGCGGTTATTTTTTGCATCCCGACAAGGAAAAATCTACAAGCAGGACGATGGCTCCAAAGAAGGAACGTACTCACTTGGCACTCGCAAAGGTTGAGGAGGTAAAGAAAACCCTAGGGCGCATGACACAAGTGTGCATCGCAGCACAGGAGAACACGCCATTGACCCGGTAGGCTACTATGCTTCCTCTGCTTTTTCTCGATTTTGTTATCGTTTTTTTTTCTGCTTTCATTTTGTATCCTAGTCTTAGTCATCTGTGTTTTCTGTCATCGCATTGTTTTGGCCTTCGCATCGTCGTTGTTGCCGTTTCGGCCGCAACGGATGCATAAACGCTATGCTATCGTTGCATGTAAGGTTGCTTAAACCGCCACCGCTACGGTTGTCATAACCGCGAGGGTTTGGACAGTTTAAGTTACTTGGCTTTCGAATGGCATAGCGTAGGACCCTCAGGAGGGTTGGGCCATGCATGATGTGACAATGCGACACGTGTTATGTCGGGGCATATTGTTAATCGCCCTATTAGGGTTAATTGCTCTGTTGCTACGCTAGGCTATTTTTGTTGCGCTATCGCTTTCATGTTCTTGCTACGCTAATGTGCGGGAAGAGGGTTATGCTACGCTATATGCATGAACTGCTAGGTATTGCTATGTTGCGTGCGCATTGCACTTAGACATGATGCTAACACTTGCTGGTTGTGTTGTGCAGGATGGGGCTAAGGCCAATTCTGATTGTCTTAGAAATTGCAAGGGTCCTGTGTCACGTAAGCAAACCTGTGGCCAATGCTCCTCCTCCCCAGATATGTGTGGGAGAGCGGGGGGTCTGGTTCAGGAAAGGAGCACAGGAGTTCCTACAATACCTCCTCCAACACTTCAGTGTGATTGTTTGATCATACCTAGAGGAGGAAGAGGCGGCCATCATAACAGAAGCCATACTGCCTAGGGCAAGCCGGGGCATCCTGAGAATTCTGACGGATGGGGCAATCCTTAGCAAGCAGGGAGAAGGATCCAGTCAACGCCCCACAGGGTTAAGGCGTTTAACCTGGACCTGGGATATGCCTAAGTACAGCTGCTACCATGCTTACAACACACTATTTGTCGCACGTTATATGGCGACGTGCTTCCAAAACCCACCAAGAACCGTTTACTATGCTGGCGGGTGAGTTTTGCAGCCCTGTTCCGCTGTGTTGTGCGATGCTGGCCATATTGGCCAAATGCTAACAGTATGTTTTTGTTACCAGGTTCTACATCAACAAGGAAGGGCTTCACGACCGAACGGGTCTGCTGACTACAGCACGGATAGCCCTGCAGGAGTTCTATTCTGCTGAGAACCTGTAGGCAGGTGTGATCGGTCAATGCGGGGGTGAATACCACACCTGCCCATACCTATACCCCATTCCCTACGATCAGTGCAAGGAGTTTGGCTAGCTAGATGAGGGATGGGCACAACCCTTCAAACCGATCACCGTTGAACAAGTTCTAGTTAGTCTTTCGCCGTTCCCGTTACCGTACAGACCTGGTGGGCTAAACAGTAAGTGTTGCATGCTTAAGTGTCTTTGCAATCTTTGGATTTTCTGCGTTTTTATGCTAAACGTTTCTTGTGAAAACTGTTATAGGGGTGAAAAAGCCCCAGGAGGTGATGGTGGTAACCGCCGAGACACAGGAGGAAAACATCTACTTCAAGTACAGAGAAGTAGATACGAGCCAACGCTAGATAAACGGTGCAGCTTCGGACTCCTTGGTCCAGAATATCCAAAAAGCTGGGCTTATGGATCTATTCCTGGCCCCGAATCTGAACGTTCCTGCTGCGGAGATGCTCTCCCTGATCGACTCCTTTTCCGACAAGGCGGGCTGCTTCCGCACACGCATACAGGGAGTGCGGGTGGTCATTGAAATCAATGACCAGCTGTTCACGGACCTCTTCAGTATCCTTGCTGATGGCGTTCTCATAAGGTCGAAGGGCAAGAAGGAGCTAACCCTTTAGAAGAAGGACATTCAGAAGTGGTTAGGGATTGTTAAGGAGCGAAAGGGGCTCCCCATGGAGAAGCTTAAAGAAGGACCCGCCAGGGAGATTTACCCTATCTTCCATGCTCGCACATTCCCCCAGCTGCTTTCCCAAGGGAAGGTCCTGGGGATCGAGTAGGCCTGGATAATGCGTGAGGTCATGGAAGAGGGGGCCCATTACAACTGGGCCAGGTTTCTATGTAAAGGCTTATAGATCGAAATCTTGGGGCTCCATAAGAAACCGGAGTCCCGTTCCAATATACATTATACCTTTTACATAGCCTATCTGAAGCGTTTCGTGGAGTTTCTGGTGGTTCACGAGAATAGGGCCTGGATCATGCGAAATCGCAACCAGATTTCCAGACCGTGGATCCGCCAGATCCTCCAAACCACCCGAGCCCAAGATCCCCCATAAATAATTGAGGAGTCGTTCTCTGTGACAACTAAGGATCGGGTGGCTCGCAACTTTCATGGCCAAGACAGCGTAGGAGAAACATCCCCTACTATAGCCGGTAGCGTGTCGCGGGGGGACTGTCTCATAGCCGAGACCATGGCCAGTAAGTTGCAGCGGAAAAGGCCTCCTCTAGCTAAGGAAACCCTTCGCATGGAGGAAGAGGAGGAGCAGAGACTGCGGCTTAAACTGTAGAGGACGCAACCCCCCATTGGTAAATGCTTTTGTTTAATGCTTGCTTTGTTATTGTCTGCTACGCTAGGCGGCGTAGCGTAGCTTAGCACCTGCTTTAAGCTAACTTGTTTTGGACTAATGCAAACATGTTTCTTGACTGGTAGAGGAAGAAGAAGAAGAAGAAGAAAGCGACGAAGAGGTGTCGGCCCCTAAGACAAGGGTGACGAATAAAGACACGGAGGCCCCAATCTCAGAGAGAAGGGTCCCAGTCAAGAAGGAAAGAACTCATGTCGCTAAGGCAGGGGCTCTCGTTATCAGGCAGAATCCTCCTACTAACAAGGAGGACATTTTTGGAGACGAAGAAGAGTCTCCCTTGAATAAAAGAGACGCTGGTCTCTCAAAAGGAAAGGCACCAGCACATGAAGAAGAGGCCCGTACAAACTTGGTAGGGACTTCTGCCAAGGCTGCTGCCATCGTTTTGCATCAACAAGAAGGGAGACCGCAATTGGACGCTGGTGAGTTCAGCAATGTGTCTGCCTTGTCATAGCCCATTTCGGCCATTGTTGATATGTTTAGTTATGTAACAAGCATCACTATTGATGCCGTAGGACCCCCTCCGATTCGTGCGGAACCATGGGCCGAGATCCCTGATAAGTTTACGTTTATGCAGGGAATCATTGACGACATGATCAGCCACCTTCAGCAGGTGGACCCTAATGTGGGTAAGTAGTAGTGTTAGGTGCTTTCACGTTGCTATGCTAGAATTTCTTGAGCTTGCTAATCTTGCTATGCTAACGCGATTTTTATGCTCTTTGTGTCATGGCAGCCTCTCGGCTCAAATGGGACCCGACACTACCTTTGAAAGTCGGTGTCGTGCCTACATTCCCGTCTGAAGTGACCGAAGTGTCTCGTTGCACATACAACGAGGCTTGCAAATGCGCTTTACACTCTGCATGCTCCTTGTAGGAGTATAAGCACGTCAACAAGAACCTGTGGAAACGAGTCCAAAGAGCTGAGCAAAAGGAGGCCGACCTGAGCATTGAGGTGGAGGATCTCAAGTCAAGGAACGAATTCCTCATAGCCCGTGACACTAATAATGAGGACTGGTGCACGGCTGTGATAGATTACGCTGGATTTTGGACACTCACGCGTCAGAATGTTGAAGTCACCCGCAAAATAATAGAACAACGGATGCAAATGGACTTGTTAGCCCAGAAATGTCAGGATTTGAAAGATTTCAGCGCCAAAATTTACAAATAGGGGTAGTCCTAGAAAAACCACAAACACATGTATAAATTGGAAAATGCCACCCATCGTAAATTGTACAGGGATGCTGTTGTGGAGGCGTTTATGTATAAAGCATTCATAAATGCCATTGACGCTTCTGAGGCCTATGCCAAGTTCAAAGAGCAGGTAAAGGTTACGGAATCTCCTGACTGGAAAGTGGACCTTCCCACAGGAGAGACTGCAACCGCCTCCTTTTCTCCGGGACCACCAAGGTGGACAACCACCAAAAGGGAGAGAGCTACTGCAGACGTTGAACCAAGCAACAGGCGTTGGGTGGACATCACGGCAAAGGAGGTCTGGCGCCGCCTCAGGCTCGGTTTAGACCGGATACCCTTTAAGACGGACGCAAGCCCTTCTTAGGTTAGTTGCTTCCTATTGTATTAATGCTTATGCTCTGTTCTAGCTTGCATGCGTTGCTTTAGCTGACCACTTCATTCCTACGATGCAGGCTCCAGATGAGGGTGCAGAGCCCGTAGAGGAAAGGAATGAAGAATCAGCAGAGGACAACGCAGGGGAAGGCGATGCAAAAGGAAATGATGCAGAAACGAATGACGAAGATGATGCGAAAAGGGGCAACCCATGACAGCATGGGATTTTTTTTGAAATTTTGAATTTTTGTAAAAAAATTTTGCAAACATTGTCCAAAAGGCAAAAGTTTTGAATAAAGAAGAGAATTTCGGAAAAGAAATTGATTCTGCATTAACTTGTGCACTATCTACGTGCTACGTTTTGGTGTAAAATTTTCATGCTTTCATGTGCTGTTTTAGGCCATTTCGGGCCATTGCTAGTTTTAGGCCATTTCGGGCCGCTGCTAGTTTTAGGTCATTTCGGGTCATAGCGTAGCATGCCAAAGAGATGATACATTAACAACTTGAACAACGGCTAATTGGTAACTTATGTAGACAGATGGATTGTAAACAACGAAAGATGGTAATGTGTAAAGGATGGCAACTCNTCATTCTCAAAGGTTACGATCTCTGAGCCCTGCTCCATGTCTATGTTATTGATCGCTTGCGCTGCTACTTCGTCACCATGGATCACCACCTCCCTACCTGCATAAGGCAAATGGATCTCCTGGTGTATGGGTGAGGAGACAACCCTAAGCTACACTAACCATGACCTCCCCAAGATCAGGTTAAACCCAGGCATCTCCTCAACCACGATGAATGTTGCGTTCGTGGGGAACTGGTCCCCTACCACAAAGTCTATGTAGACTGTGCCCTTCACTAGGACACATGCCCCACTGAACGACCTCAGGCATGACATCGTTGTGGGTTTGATCTGGTCGACTAAGCCCAACTTGTCCATAATAGGGAAGGGGATGATGTTCGTGGCAGCCCCATCATCAACATGTACCTTTCGGATCCGGTGTTGGCCAACCCAAATTGTAATGAAAAAGGGTGTTGTAGTCACCTGGCCCCTTTCGAGATCTTCCCTAATGGCGTCATCGTAGAAGGTTAGTTGAGACAGTTCTGGCTTTGTAGGTGCAGAGGGGAGCATGACCAAGTGGATCGCTTCCTCTTCCGTTGGCATGTCTTCGTTGACTGGAATTGCTGTCAACATGCAGATCAGAGCCTCACAATGTGGGACAGACGTCATGATTAGGTCGTACAAGCTCAGTGTAGTGTTTTTCTATTTTAGAGCTTGTTTGACCTGAGTGAGGGCACCCAAGAGGTCTTGGCCACCTGTTTAACGCTTTCCTCCTCTTCTATTTGTCCCAGAAGACGAATTTCCTGAGGAGGGGCGACTTCGGATCTGAATTTAGACCCCTTTTGGCAAGGCGGCGCGGGCTGTGACGTTATAGCAACGTCCCTCTTTGGTGATGAAGGAATAGGCGTAGGGGGTAAAGACGTAGGCTTGGAAATGCCTGGGGTAGTACTTCCTCCTGACGTCTCACCTGCGAAACGCACTTCCCGTTTTTTAGGACGAGAAGGTTGTTCAGCTGTCTTGCGCGGGGCAGGGGCTGTTAAAGGAGTCGGCCCCCTGATGATGAAAAGAGCTAACGGTGTTAACAGGCGGGGTAGCACGGTTTTGCTAATAGGTGGCACGGAGATGGATGCCCGTGGAGGGACTCTCAGAATGAACGGTTGTTGCGAGCTTCGGCCAGCCGCTGGTGGTGCTGGTGCACTACGCTGAGGCACACGGACCACGAACGGTTGCTGGGGTGGCGTAGGATCACCGTCAACACCGATGGTGTTGATAACATAACCGGCGTTGTTAGCGTTGAGGGGATCTGTGTAGACATGCAAAGATTGGTTCTCAGGGCGTACTGGGTTGCTTTCGTCCAATACCAGTTTTCCCTGATCGATCAATCTCTGGATGTCATCCTGCAATGCCAGACAGTAATCTGTGCTGTGACCACATTGTTGGTGATAGTCACAAAACCTGTCCAACCTGAAACCCTTAGGAACTGGGGGCTCATTGGGCAGGGTCAAAGAAGGGTTCCTAAGAAGCTCGCAGTAGCGTTGATGTCTCCTGATTCCTTCTTCCGACATCTGCTTGTGTTGGATGTGCCCCGCTGCCAATAGCTGCTTCAGAAGTTCTAAAGGCTTAAGAGGCAGTGGGGTGTACTTTGAGCGATCTTTACGCTCAAAGTTCGATTTAGGTTGTACAGATGTCTCAGGTGCAGGTACTGGAGGTTGCGGTGCGTGACCCTGCCTGGGCGCAGGATTAGCTGCGGGTACGGCCAATTTCTTGTTGTTCTTGTTACCATTGTTACTAGGTTTGGGCTTGGCCTCGGTCGCCACAACGGCCACTGTGGTTGTTGGGGCCTTACCCTTGTCCTTCTTTGTGAAGATCTTTTTGTAGGCGATGTAGGCCGGGTCTTTGCTTGCCTCGACCGCATCCTGTATACTCTTAGTCTGAGCAAAGGCTTGACTAAGAGTGTGAGGGGCGAGGTAGTACAGTTTAGACTTGATAAAGTCATTCACTACACTCTTAAAGACAGCCAGCAAGTGGGCCTCCGCGATGGGCTTGCGGATTTCGTTAAGGGTTGCGCTCCATCACTGGATGAACTTCTGGACTAGTTTCAGAGGATCCTGCTTCATGCTCATCAACTGGTCCAGCGTGGTTTCCGCCTTCAAGTTATACTTGAAGTGCGTCACGAACTAGGTCAGAAGCTCCTCTAAGGTTGAAATAGATGAGCGTGGCAACGAGCAGTACCAATCCAGGGCTTTCCCGGCTAGGGACATAGCAAAGACACGAATAATCGTGTGCGGCCATTGTTGCAACAGACGGGATTCAAACCTAAAGGTAACAAGATGTGCATTGGGATCTCCCTGCCCATTGTACTTTGTGAAGTGGGGGAGGGACATCCCTGGGGGTAACGTCAGAGTAGGGATTGCAGGGCTGATGGGGTCGTCCTGGTAAAAGTCCATAACTTGTACCGTGTCAAACCCAACATCTTTGAGGCATTTTATTTCCTCGGTGAGGGTTTGGATAAGCTGGAACGCTTGGTCCAGACCCTACGACATTGTGGATGGTTGAGGAACTGCCGAGGTAGCTCCCATCTGTGGAATGGCAGGGGTGGCAGCGTGACCCATCGGCGGTACCGTTGGGATAGCCCCCGCGAATGGTGCTACTTGCGCTGTCCACCACCCGGCAAGTGGTGTTGTTAGAGCAGCAACAGCGGTTTGAACTGCCGAATAGACCGCTTGTGTCGCCAGCGGAACAGACCATAGCCCCGTGTTGGGTTGTACCGTTTGCAGGGTTTGGTAGGTCTGAGGGCGAACATAATGAGACATCTGCGACGATTGTGGAATAGGCGAAGAAGTGAATGGGGTCCACCATGTGGACGGGCACGGGCCCGCTGCAGTGGGTGGAACAGACGTGAACGTAGAAATTGAAACGGAAGTTGTGTACGACTGTAAAGTAGGTACAGTACAAACATGCGGCAGGGTAGCCATGATTGGTGTGATGCGCTACAGGAATGGACTAATGAACAGTTTGCGGAGGCATAGTTGCCGTCAAATGAAACAAGGGAATAAGGGCATTGATACGCCGGGAAGGTGACATGGCTACCCATTACAGTTGTAATTGTAGGCTACAGAAGCGTAGGTGTGATCACAAAGGGAGCAGTGACAAACAACGGATTGGCCCAAAAGGACTGGGTAGGAGGGACAGGAACAGGGTTGGTTTGACCTCCCTCGTTGGATTGGGAATCGAGTTCCTCCTGTCCATCCTGGAAAGCGTCATCCTAGTTAGACGTTGTGTCCTATTGCTCCCTAAGTCTGGCCAACTAGATTAGCTGGTCTAAAAGCCTTTGATTTGTCTATGCCAAATGTATGGAAACGCCAGGAGTGGGAACAAACTCCTTCCCATCGCAGTAAGCGAACTCGAAGCTACGTTTACCTTCGAACTCGTGTACATCCAAAGGCAAGTTTGCCTGAACCTTTGCACAAAGGAAGTTATAGCGCTCATGTTGCTGGGCCAAGCCCTCAAGACCCCGGTTTTGGATCCTGAGGGATCGACGTGTTTCCAGCGTCGGGTTGAGCGGTTGTTCGGCACCTGTGATGCCTTGGACCGTGATGGGAACCTCAACATTGAAGGTGTTAGCATCGGTAGTTGCGGAAGTCATTGTTACTAAGCTAGACAGTTTTGCAAAAGCGAAAAGCAAGGAAATCAGAAAGCTAGGTAGTTTTGCAGACAAAAAAAAAACAAAGGAATTGGAAAGCAATCAAAAGGCTTTATGTCTTGCAGGGTTCCCGAGGAACCGTCGAAGCGACTAATCTGTACCACACGATGCGTAAACAACCGCGAAAGGGTGTCACGTTTACGCTAGTGCGCGATAGGGTACAGAGCGCGTGCAAGACTATCGTAAGATAGGCAAGTCAGCTGATGACCGGAGGCTTTATGTCCTGTAGGGTTCCTGAGGAACCGTCGAGGCGACCAATCTGCACCGCACGACGTGTAAACAACCACAGACGGGTGTCAAGTTTACGCTAATGCGTATCAAGGTGCAGAAGGCTTACAAGACTACCGTGACACGCAGAAAAGGCACCAAAAGGCCCTCCTTCTAGCGCCAGAAAACTATAGCGACCGAAAACATCGGCAGCTGGAAAACACCGAGAGGTCGTTGGTCGTTGATAGTCTTAACCCCGTTTCCGCGGGAGGGCCGTGCTGGATGGAACGGAAACGGGGCACCCTAAACGGTCTGGTCGATTAGACAGGGACTTAGTCGGTGTTAATATAACCTTTTGCAACCAGATAATTTGAAAACGAGACTGATAACGCGAAGTAATGCTTAAATGTAAAAGGGACGGAAAACAGTGTAAAATGCAATGATAGGTAGGAGACAAAGTAAAATGCAGTTAGAAAAATGCACCGCTTCGAAGCTACGACTTCGCTCTATCAAGGTGGATACAATCAGTTGCACAGCGCTAAGAAGTGCAGAGATCCCGAGAGTAACCAAGACGTGTAGAGCAAGACGGCTGTGCTTGAACGCGGACTCAGTCGTTAACAATGCAAAGTGCTACCAAGGTGGTAGAAAAGAGCAGAACAAAATGCCAACTGAGGGTGATAACTGTTTGCAATGTCAAACAAAAAGCTTACAATGCTCGAGGTTGCAGTGCTAACTTTTTTGCTTGTCAGCCAACAAAATTGTTAGCTGACCAGATTGCCAAGAAACCGGACCCTGACCCCTCGAGCGTTGCTCATTGGGGTATTTATAGGACCGAGGGTGCGCGAAAGATGCGGTTTGGACGCCATGTGCCGTGGGCTTATGCTGACCTATCTATGCTGCACGTGCTTGCATGACCGTTGGGTGAGTCTGCCATGCCATAATTACAAGCCTGCCACGTTGTAATTGCGCTGTCACAGCAACGGTGCGATTAGGTGGAGTGCATTGATGTAGCGTAACTGCTTGCCACCCTTTGCTATGCTTTGTAGCGTAGCATGTTTGGCATGGCATAGCATCTTGTTACGTTGTGCTACGCTACACAGTGTAGTGTAGCCGCCAGTTCGAAGCAAAAATTTGTGTTGCACCCTACTGCATGTGTTGGAAACCTTTGCAGTGCTGTGACTACTAGTTGCAAATTTGCTACGCCACGCTACACTACGTAGCGTAGCATAGCGTAGCAACCGGCCTTAGTCACAAAAACCATCGACAATCTGCAAAACATTGACAATTTGCAAACTTTGCCTTTTGCACTGCGAAGCTTGCGAACTTGCTGATCCCACCCTTTGAGATGCCTTCTATCACTTTCGCAGAATTGCTACACCTCGCTGCGCCATGTAGCTTAGCGTAGCGTAGCGGCCAACATGGCCTGCTTCTTGCCAAGTTCGCCGCTTTCTGACGAAAGGAGACATTGTTGAAGGACTTGAAGTCGGGCGAGGGGACTGACCGTCTCATTTTTGCTACGTTGTGCTACGTTGCGTGGCATACCATAGCGTAGCACTGCACTTCTACAAACGTCTTCTGAAGTTTGCTACGCTACATAGCGTAGCGTAGCAAAACTCCTTAACTTAGAAAACTTGCTGAAGCGTTTTGCGCATTCTGAGCACCGCCAACAATTCCACACACCGCTCCTAAGTGCGTTGTCGGCTGGATGAACTACTTAGGTGGGCAGGCTAGAGAATCCGTTTAGCCTGTTGACACCTGGGGTAGAAAACTTGCCAAACTGGACAGTCTGAACATCAAAGCATCCATCTCCTGAAGAACTGCCGTAACACTGCACGAATTGCAAAGACTTGGTGAAGCAAGTGTGCCTTCGAATTTTGGGATGTTTCAGAAGCAATGTATTGCAGACCCCTATGGGCCTGAAATGGGTAGGCTCTGACGAATCCGATACTTTTGGCAGGAACACAATTCGGGAGCAGTTAATTTCCTTTCTCACCTACTACCAACAAAGCATTGTATTAAAGGCATCCAACATGTTCTCCCCCATTATGTCCTCAAATTCTCTAAAGAACTCAACCGGCCAACCATAGGGCCCCAACGCCTTGCTAGGCTACATTGATTACAGCGCTGCTTGCAACTCAGCCAAAGTGAAAGGCTGCAGAAGCTTCTAGTTATCAGCCCCGACACCATTTGCTGCACCGGCACCAAAATCGGTGTCATTTCCTGCTTGCGGCAGATGTTGCCCCAGTACTCTTGAAGACCATCCGCAATTTCCTGCACACTAGCCACAGTACCAACAACCTGCATATGAATTTCGTGTTTCAGATTCCCCTGGCTTTTGGCAGTAGCAAAAATCAAATGCATGTTCCTATCCCTATCCTTGGGCCAGGATACCTAGGCCCTTTGCCTCCAATGCTCTTCCTCCTCCTTGTCCAGCACATGTAGTTCATAGAGTAGGTCTTGCTCCTCCTCCACTAGATGAACAATCGCCTCTTGCTTTGCTTGCACCTCTCTTAGGTCTACCTATAGCCATTGTCTATATGTCCAAAAACCATATTTCTCCTCTGATGTCCGAATCTTAATTTGATTCTTCAATGCCTGCAGCCACTTTGTTAGGAAGTCTCTCAGATCCCAAGCTTCAGGGTAACGCTGCTAGATGCTTTGCGCCAGCGGTTGGAGCCAAGGTTTACTCAACCACGTCCATGCAAACCAAAAAGGTTAGGGCCTCAAGCTCAACCCCCCACCGAGCCAACATACAATTGACCAATGGTCGGAAGCCTACCTCTCCTACCCAGTCACCCAGATATCCAGCTCCAACAGCAAGCTCATACTCACCCAAACTCTATCAATCTTAGATTGAACCCGATCATGCCCCCGTCTTCTATTACTCTAAGTGAACCTACAACCCTGAATCTCTAGATCCACCAAGCCATGACTCAGCAAGAACTCTGCACACTCCATGCTACTAGGCAGATCCGTGCACTCCATACCCGTTTTCTCCCAAGGATATAGGCACTAATTGAAGTCCCCCACTAGCAACCATCAGTCCGTGTCAGGCACCACCTGTGAGACTCTTTGGAGTTCCTATATCCTTAACTCCTAGCCCTACGCCCCATAAACATTGATTAACCAGACCCATTGCAGGGGAAGGTACACTGTCTAAGTCCACTGCAAAATGTCCACCCAGTTGGCAAGTAATTTGAACAAGATAGCAAGCCCCCCAGCACGTCCCCTACATGGGATAGTCAGCAGATTCCAACCCTCCCACTACAGCAAACTCTCTTTGGCTGCCTGCAGCTTTGTTTCCTATAGGCAGACAATATCACATCCTTCACTCTGAATAATCATTTTTAGGGTATTCCATTTTGTAAGGGGTACCTTGTCCCCTGCAATTCCAAGATAGAATCTGCATGGAGACATAGACGTACGTCTATGATAGACCTCCTTCAGGGTCCTCTACACCCTAAGGTCCATCTCCAACTATGTCAACCTCTTCCACACTGCTAACGCATCTGACTAGCCCAACTTATCTCTTTTGTAGTATTCCACATTGTCTTGTGGCCTTGTTCAAGTCATAGCTAACTCTGCAAGTTTTGGCCTAGATGAGCCCCACTCAAGCATGATCCACTCCCCCAACAGCGGTAATTCCAAGGGTTGCCTAACAGGTGTACATTTCAGCAACCTCTCCGATGGTGGTGACTGGGTCGCCTCCACAACCACCTGCACGCCCAATTCCACTAAACCCCCGCCAATTTCCAAAGCACGTTTCTCCACCTAATCCGCCATCCCCACCAAGGACCCAAGATGGGCCGTTTTCAGGCCCTACATTGTCTGCCCTCCTAGGCATCTCAAGTCAGCCCCAAGGCACGACCCCCATCAGCACCTGTCAATCCTGGTCAACCAGCTTCACAACCTTCCCTTTTTTAACCACCATGGTCCAACCCCTGTGGAATTCCTTACTGAGCAGCCAATAGTCCTTCATGGGGTGTTCCTTTTCGCAAGTCAAGCACACCCCAGCTTTCTTCGGAACCTTTGAAGGCAGTAGATTTTCAAAGTGAACCCAGATCCGCTCCTCCCCATCCTCCATGTCCAAAACCACTTCGTTGACCCAATCTTCAGACCCCAATGAACACCACACACAAAATCATGCATAACCCATCCGATCCATCGATGCTGTGAAGGCATCAAACCTGATGAACTCCCCAAATAGTCCAGCCAACAATTTCAGAAACCCGGTAGACCAGAACCCAAGGGGCAGGTCCAAGACCCTAATCCAAACCAACGCCCAGTCAAAGAGATTGCCATCTCTGTGGGCACCTAGCCTCCATGGCACCAATGCCAAACCCCATGCTGCATAAAACCATTCCCCCCCCCCCCCACCCCAACAATAGCCGTTCTCTGTTGGCGGCATGTTTAAAAACAAAGAGCAACCTATCATCGACAAGGCTATGCACAGTCAGCTCCTCCAAACCCCAAGCCGCCTTGGCCCATCTACGAATGAGATCCATTCTAGGTTGAACATCATCTAAAACAAACTTGCCAAGCAGGAATAGTTGCAACGCCTAGACTACCTCTGCCAGCAGTCGTCCGACCTTCAGGTGTATCATCCCACCCTTGTGCTTACAAGTGTCAAACCCCAAGTTGCCCACCCACCCTCCAGATTCTCCCCTAGTGCCCAACGCCCTCCTAGCCGCATCCTCCTTTGTGCCATTCAGCACACCTATCTCCCCTCCTGCATCGCCTGCACCTCCCATCCCACCCCCCTCCCGCATTGCCCACACCTCCTATATTGTCCCCCTCCCACATTGCCCACACCTCCCATCCCACCCCCCTCCTACATCGCCCACACCTCCCATCCCATGTCCATTTTGCCCATCGCCCTTGCTTCCATCACCCACCCCTCCAACCATCAATCTAGTATCCCTTCAAATCTTGCTTGTATTTAGTCCAATTTGCCATTGTTAAGAGTTGTATTAGTGTTAATTCCCAATTTGAGCATCTCTCTTTATTATTGCATGTCATATTTGAATCGGTCTTTTTCTTTGTTATTTTCTCTCAACTTCAATTAAACAACCCTTTCTAACAACTGCATTCCCTAGTCCTCTATGCACATGCCCAAACCATATAAGATAACTTTCTTTTGTGTTTTTGTTATAAAGCATAACCCTTAAACTTCCTTTATAAGAAAATTATTAATTATTTTGCTTTTGTAACAAAGAACTCATTCATAGGAATTGGCAGATGTTTAACAGCCACCTACCAACCTCAAGTGGCCCTCCTTTCTCATCCAAGTTTGGGATTGGCAACGGCAAAGTTCACCATGATAACCCTATATCAACAAATCCTTTTCATTATAGGTAACGTCATTTCCATTGTATTTCTATAACACCCATCCCTAGAAATATAACTACAAGAAGCATTGGAGGATTGTGTTGTAAATGAGCCACTATTGTTTTGGCCAAGAGGTCAACTACCAGTTAGAGATCGGTAACACTCAATAATATTTTGTCTATCATGCTCTAGGGAGCTCATCAATAACGTTGAGTAATTTTCCATCCATAACACTCTCTAGGAGTCTCTTGGTAATGCTAAATAATATTTTCATCCATAATTCTCAAGGAAGCCTATTGGTAATGCTAACTAATATTTTCATCCCCATCAAAAGCTAGAAACAAAGGCAGATAGTATTCTAACCAAGTAAAATCCAAGCTTTTTGATAGAATACATAACAAAATCAAAGCTTTCAAGAATATCTTTATATACCACCATTCTTGCCAATTTCACAGTGTATCCATGCTGAAAAACAAACTATACACCTGGTCATATGTCATGTTTTTTATTTCTACTGTATTTTTTATTTCTCTGTATGTGCATGCAAAAGATTGAACAAAAAAATTCTTCGAGCCAGATTATAGATATATATTATAAATATATAACTAAGCTAGTATACATACTTTATCAGAATCAGCACATGGACATCAGGTCCAGCAGTGTATGCTATTCTGATTGATGTTTTCCAGGCCTGCAGGAAGTACACCTTGGGTGTGATGTGTGGGAAGTTTGCACATATGCTGAGTTGAAAGGTTGAGTAGCTTTGGGGTTGGATCAAAACCATTTGTGTGAAAATATCTTTTGTTGTCCAGATTGTTTGGATTTTTTATGTGTCAAACTACTCATAATTGTTAAATTGTACGATGTTGTGTAACGTGACTATTTGGAGGAAGCATGGGCCCAGGAAATCCAGAAGCGGGAGGAGCAAGAGCAAAGGGCACAGGAGGAAGAGGAGGCAGCACAGCTGCAGAGACAGCAAGACCACGCCCATGAATAGAATGCCAGATCTTGGCGTCATGGAGAGCCCTAAACCAGTACATCCAGCGCAGGGGGGCGAGCTGCATCCAGATGGGGAGGGCAACAAGGACAAATGTGCCAAGAAGGAAGAAGCATTCAAAGATTCCCAGCAAGCTGCCATGTTCGTGGATACAGAGAGACAACATGCAGTTCTTGATGCGATCCACTACCAAGCGAGGGTCATATGCCCTTGCACAGGTCTTCCATGTCATTTATAGGTTGTGGGCTGATGGGCCCTGTCTCTGTTTTCATTTCTGGAATCTTCACAGTATGGCTGTACAGCAGGTGTGATTGTCTGTTGTTAGTGGTTGGGAATATTTTTTTGACCTGAGACACCATTTTGTAGGGGGCTGTCTAGGGTTATGGGGGGTGAACGGTTAGGCGGCGTAAAGGGAATGCAGGGGGGATTTACCCCCCGTTTTTGCCAATGTACAAAATACTTGTAATTTTTAATTTTAATACAACGACCTGAACTCATTTCGGGAAAAAAAAACTATTTGGAAGCTTTGGATTATTACTAAATGTTGCAGTCTTTTTATATTGGTTTTGTTATCTCATGATGTAATAGGAAGATATTTATACTTGATCTGCTCGTGGAATTTGTTGGATTCTTAGACTATTACTTTAGACATACTTTGAATTGAATATATATTAGTCTCAATTAATCTTAACATTGATTTCGGATACTTTTTGAATTATATTGGACTGGATCACCTTGTTAGCATTTTGGATAATGGCTCCACTTGCGGCAGGGAAGGCTTTTATTAGGTCATGGAGGTTTCTCTTGCTGGGCTTAGGATAATCCCTTATATAATTTTTTTAGTGTGTGCAGGAACCTTTATAAGATGTTGATACGAGTTAAGTGGCCAGAGGAAGCATCAAAGTCAGCCAGTAGTAATCTAGTGGAATTTAGTTTCAATCAATGAGAGTCTCAATAACATACTTGTAAGCCTCAGTAGCATCCAATTGTATGTCTGGTACTACTGAATACCTGTTGCCTTTATAGGCATCCAATGTAGTCGAATTGCCCACGCTTGGAAATTTGTTAACTTGATTAAGAATTTGGTTACCTTGAGAATTGTTAACATTAAGATTTGACTAAATCTTCTCCATTTTAGTAATTTGAATCCCCTCTGTAGTTATTAGTATCTGGTTTGTTAAGTAGTTGAGATAATTGGTTGAGATTGAGATTTCTTGGTTGGCTTTGGTAGAATGATGTAGTTAGAGTAGTTTTAGTTTCAAAGCAACACTAGGAGCATCGGAGTGTTACATGAAACTCAATAAAGGAGTGCAAAAATTCATGAAAGAAAGGAAGCATCTGTATAGGATAGGGAATCAACTGGAACTCTCCAATTGATAGGATAAAAAAATTCGAACTCATAACTTACTTTCAAAAATCAAAATAATTCAAGAAGTAAGAATTGAATTGTAAAAGGACTCGGAAGAAAATCCAAGAACAAGTAACAAAATTTGAGCTAGAGAACTCAAAGATCACTAATAAAGATGAAACTGGTAGCCGAGTTACATGAAAGAGAGGACAAAACAATCATTCAAAAATCATATGCTGTTACTCTAATTTCAACTTAAGAGCAAAATAGTGAAGACCAAAAAACAATTCAATAGGAAAGTCTAGTCTAATTTGTAGAATGAATATTTCACTATCTGGAGATAGAAAATTCAAATCATCTCAATGGTTACCATAAAGGATATTAAAATTTGGTCAAATTTATGTGAAGAGCTTTATTAAAGCAAGGAAAAGCCAGCAGGGTCAAAAAGAACCTGATATAATAATGAGCTAACTTAAATAATATTAACTCCTAAAGTCTATCTAGAGTCGTTAAATTAAACATATGTTGATACTGAGAAAAGAAAAGAAGTGTTCCGATCAAGGAACATGAACATTTGAAATGATATCTGTGAGTGAAGTCATTAAAAATTTTTGTGAGAAACACATACAGACAGTTTTACGTGCAAGGTTCAAAAAACCTTATGTTCCAATAAAAATCATACCAAGTAAAAATCATACCAAGTAGAAGACTCACAGAAATCATGGAATCCACAGATCAAATGAAAAAATTATGGGAAGAGTGTTCAAGACTTAAACTAGAAACAGAAGTTCAAGAGTAAAACTATTAAGGTAACGTAAAAAAATCAATCTGAAATCATAGATCGGCCCGAGTCCGACAGATTGTCAAAGATCTCAGTACCGTTGTATTGAGATATTTTCAATTCTGAATCTATATGTCCTCCTGTGCTAGCAATCTCATGTATCTCAGTTATTCTTATGCAATTCTATGAATTTCAGGCATAATATTATCTAACCTTAAAAATTGGATATTCTCTTCCACTGATTAGTTTCATAAAAAATTCAGCAACAGCGTATCACAACGAAGGTATTATGACATTAACTGTTAATGCCTTAAACAATATAGCAGGCAAATTTGCTTTAAACTAAGACCTTAATCCACTGCAGTTCTATGCTGTGTAAAGATCATGAGAAGAAGTCACTGATAATATATTCATCAAGCAAAGAATTTTGGCTATTCCATTATATATCAATCAATAAAATTATCTGTATACCAGATTTTTTATAGTTGAAAATATGTCGTCGAATTTCTTCAATCTTTCCCCATCCACATGTAAGTGTTTCAATCTGGATATAGATACCAGCAATCCGTGGATCATAAGCTGCTTTTATGAGATTGTCACAAATTGTTGGCAATGACAATCCTGAAGAAAAACGCCTTTGCAGTTGATCTGAAATCTGTAAGATGAAACAATGCTGCATATTTGAAACAAATCAAGAAGTAACAAAAATCTAACATAATAATTATAATTCTGAACCCTGGATACTTGGGCATGGGTATCTTTCATCATCAGTGACATAATGTAGCAGAAAATCAAAGGATTTCTTATTTTAAAAAAAAATTTTAAGGAACCCGCCTTACAGTCATAGTATAGAAACATTCCAAGGAAATTTTCTACCATGATAGAAAAAAATTTTAAAACTCCTATCAGCAATTGGAATAAATATAATATTTCCAGAAAATATACTTGAGTTTTATCCATGCTTAAGTGGATCTTAATCTTGAACGGATGAATCAGAAAATCTAACAATAAGCAGCATCCGGTCTTCCTACAGCCATATCAAACAACTAGCTAAACAGGATAGCACAGCCATTAGATGCCTTAATGATTAGAGACTCCAGATTTCAAGCCCACGGCTTTAACACAAGTACCTTTCCTCAGTTAACAATAAAGAATAGATAAAAAGAGAATTTGAAACAGTCCAGTTCCCAGTTTCAAGCTCAATAGGAATCTGAAAACCAAAGAGCCTAGCTCATGGATTAAGAATTAGCGTTGGAAAATGAATTCAGAAGAAGAATAAGTACTTTTAAACTTAGATGTGTACAGATAAAAGTAACTCCAAACAAGGAACCAGAGCAGACATAAAAATGGAAAATGAACAGTTCAATGAATACCCAAACTTCTTAAGATTCAAAAGCAATGAGAAAGTAAGCATAAATCCCCAACTAGGTGCCTCTAATGCTCTGGAAAAATTAAAAAATTAAACAAGAGCAGTAACGGCTAGAAAGGTTGATCTTATAAACCCTTTGATGAATGTCTAGAAAGATCAAAATCCATTAATAAAAATGAAGAAGAATATTCTGATAAGGACATAGGCATATTCCAGTACACATGGCTAAGGAGCTGATGTATCTACTCAAGCTGCTACAAGATAGAAGCCTCTATTTACTACCAATGAAATTTTAAATATAGAGCAAGATATAAAAGCATTTTGAAATTTCTAGAACAGGGAATAAAAAAAAACATTCAAGAAGCTCAATGTTATGTGAAAAAAAAAATATTGAAACAAAAAAGACAACTTACAGGAACCACTAAAATCAACCTCTAAAATTTTGCTACAAATCTCTTTGTTTTTTTCAACTTTAAGAATAAGGTTTAAACTTACACTAATCAGGAACAAATTTTCAACTGATCCTTATCCGTGTACTAATCATTATCAAGTACTCACCTCTCGGAACTAAAACTAGATGACTACATGTACTCCCTAGACATATACCCAACACAAAATTTTCATAGAACTTGACTAGAACTTTATAACTAATGTTATGCAAGGACGTGTCCCCACAAAAAAATTTCAACCTCTAAAATTTTGCTACAAATCTCTTTGTTTTTTTCAACTTTAAGAATAAGGTTTAAACTTACACTAATCAGGAACAAATTTTCAACTGATCCTTATCCTTGTACTAATCATTATCAAGTACTCACCTCTCGGAACTAAAACTAGATGACTACATGTACTCCCTAGACATATACCCAGCACAAAATTTTCATAGAACTTGACCAGAACTTTATAACCAATGTTATGCAAGGATGTCTCCCCACAAAAAAAATTTCACATTTGAGATGTTCTAGGGATGGGGACATGTCCCAAAATGTGTTGGGATGCATGTAAGACGTGGTGTATATTACAACATTTCAAAACACAATTTATACATGACTTACAACTATTTTTTTTTTTCTTGCAAAACGTTTTAAGTGATGGTAAGGTGCTTGTTTCTCAAGTCAAAGACCTAGGTTTGAGCCTCAACACAGCCACTTGAAGAGGTTAGGCTTTCGCTTATCTACCAACCCTCCCAGAAACCCGCTTAGCAGGATGAGCACTATGGCTCTAGGTGATGATCTAAAATGTTTTGAAAATGTTTTGTTGTCAAAATTGCAGTGAAAACCTTGAAAATATCTCACAAATCACAATTGGCAACAAGTTTATCAATAATCTTCAGTGCTTCAAAACATAATCCAATCTCAATAAAAGTATTCCTCCTCACATCCTAGTTGCATCCCCATAGCATTTCCAAAAACCCATTCCATCCCCACATCCTAGGGATCTATGAAACACAATTTATAACTTAGTGTTACTCACTGGAATTGAACCCATAACTTAGATAACAAGTACTCAACTGGTCAAAACAATAGGTTAATTATATAAAATACTATATTACCTCAAGGAGATGCATTACTAAAAATGATGACTATCATTTCCTTTCACTTAATAAGCAATTAGCAAACAATTCTGTGATTCACTTGTTTCATGTATTCCATAGCAGCTTCATACAATCACAAGTGATCAAAATATTTAGTCTTCAATGACTTTTCCCATGCAATGTGGGGCTGCATTCACACATTGAAACCTATCCAACTCAATAATTTGATCTCCATCCAAACAAGAGTTTGGTTTTCTTTGAATTCTGTCCTAAACAAATAAGGTTTGGCCCTTTTCTCAGCTCAAATAAAAGAACATCCATGCTTGTAAATAAATGGCATTAATATGTTGGAAAAGATAGATAGTAAAAAATTGGTTGAAAGAAAAATCTAAAATACAATAGAACTTATAATGTGTGTATTTTACAGTATGCAACAGTTGACTCTGTCCTGAATAATTTTCTCAATTGCCACTAAGGCAAACATTAACATCTGTTGTCAAGCACCTAAATTCATGACCTAGCTGGCAAGTATAATTGCTGTGGCAATAACAAGATTTCCAAATAAAAACAACAGACGCTCATAACATCAATACATTATAATTAATAAAGAAATAAATGATCAGATATGAAACATTGAAACTCAAATGGACTCATCCATTAATATAAAAAAATTAGCACCAAACTCAACTTCTGTTACCAAATGTAAGTCATCACTGCAATAATCACAACTATTACCAAATCAAATAATAATAGTGACTCATTAAGCAGATGATTTAACATAAATCTTTCATGGACCCAAACTAATTAGAAATCAATAGCATCATCCAGTATATAGACAATTATACATACATGCATTAATAATAACTAAACTGAACAACCAACAAGAATTTAATTACGTTGCATCAAGTAGAGTCTTTTAAAAAAAATTGCAAAAAAACATATGACAAGAAGTATGCGTCGTTTCTTCATATTTTATATGTACACAATGGACCCTTTGGCCACCCAAGTGTCACACACCAAGTACCTCCAACACAACAACATTTTGTAACCCACATAAGCAAAATACCAAAATAGGATAAAATGGTGGAGGTCAACAACATCAAGAACCTCCAAAAGCAAACCACTTGATTACCAGCTTTGAATAGAATGATGAGGATTCTTCATTATTTATGATAACATGATTTTGAAACATTAAATGCACATGCCAAACAAAAACCTAAACTCATGTACCCAATGCACTCATATCTCAAAAGAATCCAACATGCTTACAAAAGATAGCCTCTAAATTATCCAACACACACACACACACACACAAACAGTCCTTAAAAGTTACAATGAAGTTTGAATTTGGGGAAGGGAAAGATCATTTAAAAAGCTAGCAAACTTTAGCATCCATCTTTAGGTATATTTGTATGTCTCTGTTTGCAGTGTTTTCACCGTAGCAGTCTTGAAAAAATTCTGTGTATACATGGTGTAAATCCTATTGCTACCGTGGTGCTAATGAAATATTGTTACCTATATTTGTTTGTTTTTAATTCATTTGTTAAATAGTTAGTGTTATTTCTCTTTTGTTGTGACTTCTCATATAACTTAAATAGTATTGAGTTGTCCACTTTCATTTGTGTATGGAGATCAATTCATGTTGCCTTAATTTTTCTTTGTCAGTGCTTTTCTGCATCATCCTGTGCTCCCTTGATCTTAATTATCAAGCGCCAAATCCTAAAGAGAACTGTTCATGGCATTGGAGAAATCAGTGTTTGAATCTAAAAGCCCAAACATGGCTTCAAAACATAGTCCATCTCTAGAACAAAAGATCGTCTTTGCTATGACATGTCAAAGATGCTACAACAATGTGGAGGGCCCAAGATATCAATGGAAGTAGGTCCCAGGATAGAAGAAGGCAGCAAGTCTAAGCACGGGCTCACCGTGGGTACATTTGATGTTGTTTCACATTTGTGAGCTCAAACTGGGTCGTGGTGCAAACCATGACCTGACCGCAAGTCACAGGCCTTACTTTTTGCTGGAAAATGCAATTGCTATGAGGCAGCTACAACCTAGCCATGAGTTGTAGTATGGAATTTGAACTGTGTTCTGACCCAAACACAAGCTAGGCATGACTGAGGTATGGTTGTAATGTGAAGCAAATGAGGGTGCTAAGACTAGCACAACCTCAGGGCTAGTACGCCACAACTTGGGCACAACCCCTCAAAAAGAGACTATAATGCCATGTGAGCTGACCGTGAGTTGACTAAAACCTCTGTTCTGGCCGTGACCTGGGCAAGGCAGAAGCTCAACGTAAATGCCTAAAGCTCAACTTTCTGCCTTTAGTTATCGAGCACAACTGATGTACAATTGTGGTAGAGTGGAAATTGACTAGCATCCTATTCAAAACATGCGGTAATAAACCCAATATGACAAATTTCAAGCATTAAAAGCCCAATCTAGGGCTGAGAGATTTTGAGAGAGAGGCTAGGACTTAGACCGACTAATTTTACATGAAAAATATAATTGGCATGAGTTTAAGCCACAAGTAGTATGAAACAACATCAAATGTGAAATGGCCACATCAAACACCTTGTAGATGTGTGAACAAACATGAGAAAACCTTCCAGGACATCATATCTTCCTAGAATTCAGGAAAACCATGCTTGATTCATGCTCAACAGTCAATTTGTAAAGCTCGCAACATGAAATCATGATAACTTCAAAAAACAAGTAAACATGCAAACTAAACCAATTTGGGATGGAGAACTTGTTACTGATGTTTGTGAAAATGAATCCCTTCAAATTGGATGTAACTGGACAAGGGAAAGAGGAGATCCAAGCCAATTCCTCCCTTCTAAATTCTTCAAACCCTAAACAAACTTTAGTTATGCTTTAATATTCAAAATGAACCTTGTCATGATGTACGTTTTCCCATTTGTCATATTAAAGCATAACTAAAGTTTGAATATTAAAGAAAATATCCTACCAGATACAATCATATTTGTAAGAAAGAAGTTAGTCACAGTATAGATCACTATTATAACAACTCTAAGAACCCTAAGGCAAATATTATAACTAAGCATCACGCTAATTATTACGCAAAGTATAAGGCCAAT
Source organism: Gnetum montanum (assembly GCA_015680685.1). Lineage (NCBI taxonomy): Eukaryota > Viridiplantae > Streptophyta > Gnetopsida > Gnetales > Gnetaceae > Gnetum > Gnetum montanum. Next base: position 794,055 of record MNCI01001630.1, read on the forward strand.
AAGTAAAATAAGAAAAATGATAACAAAAACAAAAATAAAAAAGAATAATAATAAGAAGCTTGGATCTATAAATGTTGTAAAGGACAAAGGAAATTGCCCTAATTCTCCAGTGATTAATTTCACTATGGGATAACAAACCTCCTCTAACAAAATACAGGTAAAAATATTTCTTGATTGAAATGTTCAACCAAAGTTTAGCCAAGACTCTTTCATTCCAACTCTTCCGAAAGAACCTTTTGTTTAAAAGAAGGTCATCAATTGCAATATTCCATGACTGAAATCATAATTTTCCTTGATGCAACCATTTATTTTCTTGAGTACCATGCATTATTTACTTAGCATGATTGACTTCCTCTATCTGAGTCAACTTCTAAGTATAAGCACTACATTAGCTATATATTTATTATATATATCTATATTTTGGCTGAGAGAATCTATTTTCTTTATGGAAAATTAAATCTTACCATCAAATCTTCGCATACCCAAACAACACCACCTCACCTCCTCTCTTCTATTATGACTGATTTATATTATTTACCATAACTAGGAAGCGCTCTCTTGGTGTTACCAAAAAAATTATCATGACTAAGAAGCTCCCCCTTGGTGTTATGACCAAAAAATATTTACTGTGACCATGAAGGGCCCTCTTCAATCAGCTGATAGTTAACCTCTTGACCAAAAATTAATTGACAAAGTGGTTCAACTTCAAGAGGAAGTGAGTAGTTCTAGAAGTTTCTCTCCAATTTCAGCCTTGTACATCTGGACATTCAGGGCTGCCAATTCACTTGGACCAATAACAGAAAAGGGGAGGATCAGGTCATGTCCAGAATAGATATTGTTTGGATGAATGCAGCCATGATGCTTAATAGACATATCACCATGATCGCATTGGAAAGGCAAGTGTCTGATCACAGGCCTCTCATTTGCACCATCAGTCGAACCCCAAATAAGGCCCCTAGGTGCCAAACGTTTATTTTGAGAGAATGTGACTGAAAAAACCTTAGCCAGCACCAATGGTTCAATGGCTTTTGGCTCAATACCCCAACGGTTATGATCCCAAAGACTTCCCCAAGCAGGGCTTGCAGTAGTTGAAACATGGAATAAGAGCACAGACCAAAGAGGACAAGTATAGTTTCAAGTTCCTCAAGTGGAAAGACATTCTCAAGCTCTAGAAGATCCAGTGGTTGCAGAAAGAGGGGCATGACCTCCAATTGGAGGAGTATGCAACAGCTTGGGAGCTCCAAAGGCTTGATGAGGATGAGGAACTATACTGGAAGGAGCAATCTCACATCTAGCGGCTTAAGAAGGGAGATCGCAATAGTAGGTTTTTCTTTGCCATTGCCAACATGTCTAAAAGGGCCAAGTCTATGGCCCCTTTGGTTAAGAGGGAAAGCCACATTACTGATCTGCTACTTATTGCACAAAGGATGCAATAATTTTGGGAGGATATATGGAGGAAGAGGAATGTTTCCCCTATCTGCATCCCGATACGGAAGATTCTTACACAAAGGCATACCCGGAGACTTCTTTAGCAGATCAATAAGGCCAAGGTCTTGGAGGCTATCTCCATGATCAAGTCTTGGAAAGGGTCAAGCCCTGACAATTGGCCTGTTAAGTTCTTTGCTGAGTTTTTTGAGGGGCTGGGATAGAACCTTGTGGATGCTTTCAACCTTATACTTCAGTGGGGCCAAGTGAGGAAGGAGGTCAACTACTCCCAAATTATTTTGGTGCCCAAGGTTGATTCCCCAACGAGACCTACAGACTTTCAGCCTATTGGGTTTTGTAACATCATGCTGCAAATCTTTGCTAAAATCTTGGTTTGTAGGTTACAACCTTTGACATCTGTGATGGTTGGCCGAGATCAGGTTGGAATCGTTGAAGGGAGGTGTATATAGGATCTGATTCTATTCCTGCATGAGGCCTTGCACTTAGTGAAAAAAGCTGCATTCCCAAGTATGTTCCTTAAATTAGACATTGCTAAAGCATGTGATACCATTAACTAGGACTCTCTAGGCCATACAATGTTACACAAGGGCTTCCATCCCAAATTTGTGGGCCTCTATCTCCAAATGCAACACACAGGGGCTTTCTCTTTTGATTTTAATAGATAGCTTTGGGGGTTTTCCTCCCCCAAAGGGGATTGCACCAACTAGATCCATTGTCGCCTTACCTATTCATTCTAGCGATGGATACTATGAACACTTATTGTAGGGTAGAGGGAGCTAGAGGCCTAAGAATGGAGGACATTTCATGCACTATGAATCACTATGTTGATGACACCATTTTAACCACGAAGGCTACCATTTTGTAGGGCTAGGCTATCAAGAACGCCTTACAAAGAATGAACGAGGAGCTGGGGTTGGATGTTAATTGGCAAAGTCTACCACCCACTTTGTTCAAACCAATGTGATCATGAAAAGAGAGATAATTAGGGTGCTCAGGATTACGCAAGGGTGACCAGAAGGTGTTTACTTGGGGATCCCAATGTTTGATTGGTAGCAAATTGGTACCTAGGCTAGTTTTCTAGGCAAGATTTAGGCAAGGATTGAACACTGGACTTCATGGTTCTTAACCAACAAGGGCAAAGTTTTGTTGGCTATCACTATTCTAGTGTCTATAGAAAAGATAGGTGGTGATGTGGACCCTACCTCAATAGAGCCCAAATGGACCCATTCCACAAGTTTCCTAAGTAGGTTAAGCTTAGCAAACAAGAACAACATAAAAGGAATGGAGTAAATTCATCCTTTTATTAAGACAACTCTCAAAATGTAGAGAAACACATCAAGATTAAGGAGCCAAGCTCACAACTTTCACAAGGATCTTAGAGGCCACACATGTCCCCTCTCAATCCTCAATTGCTCACAATGAAGCCAAAGCTCAAGACAATACACTTATAAGAGATTCTCTCAACCTCTCTCAAGTGCTCTCCCTTGCCTATACTCAAGCTCTCTTGCACAAGCTCTCAAGAGACCTCTCAAATGCCTCACTTAACTCTCTTCTGTCACTCTTATCCAAACTCAGGCCTTAGACTCTTATTTATAGCTTATTGGTGTGACCCTTCATCTTCTATTACATTCAAAAATACAAATTAATTTCCTTTGCTTGCCAAAGATGTCTTGAACGTGTGGGAGACATCCCAATCGAGAGCCACAATAATTAGAGGAGACATCTTGCAAAAAGTGGAGACGCCTCTCTTGCCAAGGCCGAAATTCAGGATGCTCATGTTGAGGTTTGGAACCTTCGAACACCTCCAAAAAAGTCTCCATTGGCCGCAAACACCCCCAAACATGCCAAAACACCTTGGAATCATCATCAATAAGGTCAACACAAAAAGATACGCACATCCAAAATACATTAAGGATTACACAAGGGATGGGTGATGTCCTCATCATGTCGCTTCCATGGTATCCCCACCATAGCAAGTCATTGACAAAGTTAACTAGACTATTAGGAATTTCGTTTGATTGGGTGCGAAAGGAGGCCACAGAGTCCATCTAGTGTGTTGGGAGAAGATCACCTGCCTGAAGGTTGTCGAAGGGCTAGGGGCTCCTTGTTTTGAAGAAATTCTTCTCTTAAACCATAATAACTTGATGAATGGGATCACAAAGACCAAGGATAGCTTTGACATTGACACTCCATGGGCAATCATCATCTGTCATAAGTACATATTTTGGGAGTGTTCAAGCAATGATATAGTGTTATGGAAAAACATATCCAGATATCACCACATGCTCCAACAGCTCTCATTAACAATTCCTCAAGTGGTGGCCAATGTTCTATAGCGAAAGTACAAAGTGATGCATGGCTGGTGTTTGGCCTAGAAGGGGCAACTCTTGGAAAAAATAAAGATGCTTCTTTGGCTCCTCAATAATCAGGCAATTCCCGACATGTGTTTTTCTTTAGAGTAGGGGCCTTGGCATTAACACCCACTACCCACATTGTAATGCTATTATGTCGAAATATAGAATCACCTATTCTTCAGCTGCCCTTTCTCCCTACAAGTCTGGCAACTTGTGCACATTAAGTCTAACTCCCAATTGAAAAGTGAGTACTTTGTTGTGGCACTGCTATGGTCTATTTGGAAGACCAAGAACAAGCTGGCCTTCTGAGGAGCTCAGGTTGTTGCAGTGGTTTCTAGTGTTGCATGTCTATTGTGGGAGGCATCAACCGTGATGGGAGTTACGCCAATGATGGAGCCTAACCACACACTATTCCAGAGTAATCAAGGACTCTAGGGTCTTCTTGCCAAGATTGGCTAGGATGAGGTGCTATTGGCCATCAAAGGTGAGTCGGGTCTACAAGATTTGAGCTTCTTTTCATGGTGAGGGAATGAAGCCACAACCTTTAGAGGTGTGTGGATTTTGCTGATTAAAGAATCCATCTCTAAGTACCTTGCATTACCGCACTTTGGAGAGGTCATCCTTCCTACCATCAGGGGGTTTTCAAAAGCAGCTTTGTTCTTCCCAAGCAAGGTGCCCAAAATACCTAGCGGTCAAGTTTTTCACTCCTGGCTTCCCCCTCTCTTGCAAGTTGTTGTTGAGATCATGGAACACTTTTTCATGCAAACTGGCAATGCCTCCAAGCTACAAGGTGCCCACTTTGCCTTTCTACAGTGTCTCAAACTTTGAAAGTCAATGAACCAATCAAGGTTCTTTTTGGTGGCCATCTGCCAACAACGACATGGAAGGCATTCTAGGCTTATTTTGGCACTCTAACAAGCAACAAAGCTGCCGAAGCCGATGCCACCAATTGACCCATCAAGGGCCACATGGATCCATAAGGTGTACGTGTGGAGGCATAGTGGGTTGGGACAGAGTTCTTGGCCTCCTATGGAGTCTTTAGCTCCAAAGGAATCTTCAGGAGGCCAATCAGCTAAAACTAGCACAAAAGGATGAGGCTAAGCATGTGTGGGTGCTCAAACAAGAGAGGGCTCTTCAATAGGAGTTGGAAGATGAATTCAAGAAGGAAATGTGCAAATAAATACAAAAGGCAAAGGACTGCATCAGCACAAAAGAGGGGACACAGAGGGATTTGGAGGAGTCTACGCACAAGTAGGATGAGCAATAGAGATAGGCAAAGGAGCAGGAAGCATGGAAACAAAAGGACATCAAGGCAATGGTGCAGCAGAGCATTCTAGAGGAGCACCTCAATGAGGAAATAAATGAACAATCACAAAGGGAGCAAGAAGAGTGAAAGCAAAAGGAGTAGGAGGAGGCATTCAAGAGAGCAAAAAAGATCCTTGAAGAGATAAAAATGAAGGAGCACCAGGATAAGATGCTGGCCCCAAATGCAAGGATATAGTTTCATGCAGGAAAGTGCCATACGTTGTCATGGGGATTAACATAGAAACCCTGTGAGAGGATCTCCATAAATACATCAAGCAAGAGCTTTGTGCGATGAACCTGACAAGATGCATCACCTGCCCAAACACATGCAGGACCACCACAAGGACATATTTAAAATGTTCCAACAGGCCTCTCCTATATAGCTTCATCCATAGTGTTTTTACAGCCATGGTGTTGTAAAAATTTTTCATGTATACATTATGTAAATCACATTTCTGCAATAATGCTAATAAAATGTGTTTTAACTATAATTTTTCATTGTTAATTAATTCATTGAACAATTACAATCATTTATCTTCTGTTGTAATGTTTCAAGTAACTTAAATAGCCCTGGGTTAACCACTTTCATTGGTGTGTGGACATCAATTCCTGTTATCTTGTTTTTTTTCTTCTGTATTGGTATGTTTCTGCATCATCCCATGCTTCCTTGGTTTCTGTGATCAAGCACCAGATTCTTAAAGAAAGATAAGCTCAAGGTTAAGTTGGTGCTAAGCCCTTCGAAATTCTTGCCCCTTCCAGCCAACATTCCCAAAAATCACTCACATTAAGACCCAAATTAGCCAAGTACAGTTCACAAAAACAGTGCAAAAGCAATTCCAAGTGCAGCCAAAAACAGTCCCCAAATAATGTGAAGAACAGCCCCAACCTCAACCAAGAAACATAGCCACTTTCCTCTCTACCTCTAGAACCAGCAAGGATTAGCCTCCCCCTTTCCTATCTGCCTCTCACTCACTTCTCAAATTAGCATGGTCTCCCCCACTTTGCAAAATGGTGTGTAACAACCCACTTTTGCTCACGTTTTAGTCTTGATGTTTGTCGTAGTATTTGTGAGTGTCCTTTGACACTGATTTGTGGATTTACTTATGATTTCATGATTGTGATGATTTAAGTGGTGTTGATCATATGTTGAATATCTGTAGGACTTAATGCTGATTAGCAAATTTATCTATGATTTCATGATTGTGATAGATGGATGGTGTTCATGACTATGTGCCCATGAGTTGTAGGATTTGATGCTTATTTCTAGAACTATTGATTTCATACTTGTAACATATTTGAATGTTGTTGATGATCATGTGTTCATAATTTGTAGAATTTGGCACTGATTTTTTAATCTATCAATGATTTTGTAATTATGATGGATTTGAGTGCTATTAATGTGCTCATGATTTGTAGTGCTTATTGTACACATTTATCATGTCCTAATTCCCAAATGGGCATTGTTCTGTTAAATGTGCAATAAATCTTGTAATTATTGTTAAAAGACCCTTAATGAAAGTGCATGTTGTAATTATAAGGCATGTCTCTTTAGGAAACTTTGGGGGTTTATGTTGACAACTTAGATGTCATGTGCACATAGAGTTGTGAGGCCAATAATAATGAGTGACAAGTAGCCAAATAATGCAGGAAAAAGGGACTTTGCCACCCTTTCTGGTCCTAGGAGCATAAATTCAGTTAGGATTTTCCATGAGCATAAATTCAACCTTGAATTTCGTAGAATTCTTATTAAAATGAGGTACAGATCCACCTGTGACAACCTAGGGTACGATTCAATGTTGTTTCTTATCTTGAGAAGGGAGGATTGTAACTGGCCTAGCAAAGTTGCTGGTACTGTAGTTCCTTCCCCCTGGTTCAAGGACCGTGGGGCACAGGGTTCCTCCAATCCTTGTAGTCTGGAATCTTCGCCAACATGGCAGATTAAATAAGCAAACTTCAACCTTCCACTTTTACTCAACGTGATAGAACTCAATCATTAATATTACCTGCCGACTAACATCACTGCTCCAAATTGCACAGTCCATGTTCCTCTTCAAATTACAAAAGGACGTCCTTTTGCTTTAAAACTAATCATACCACAGATGAACTTGATAATATTATTGAGCATCCCTGAAGGAGACACACGCATATATATGTAGCTATTTTTGAACAAAATACGCTATTTACATTATTAACATTGAAGCATCGGTTAATTCAAGAATCTGAAAGCACAACTTGCAGAACAATAATCACAATCACAAACAAATGAACCGGATAACATATTAAACTTGTTCCAAGACAAAGAAGTAAACATTTGGCTGTTTGAAAAACGTAAAAGCACGTACCTTCCCGCCGAGTCTTACATGCAGCACGCTGCCTTTCTTGATTCTTTCCCAAGGAAATGCGAACAGCATCTTCAACCTGGCAAAGAAAAGGCCCCATCCTTGAAGGGCTTCAAAATCCAATTCTCCACTGGGATACGCTTCCCGTTTTGTCTGAGCATGTTCTTCCACATGCTGTTGCTTTCCCGAGCTTTCAGCCTTTTCCCCGGCATTCTTCTCTGCTGCTGTTGTAGAAGCAACCTGCTGCTTCTCTGCAGATGACGAAACCAAAACCCTCCGTTGATATTTCATGAAACCCAAATCTTCCGTTCTCAGTCCATTTTGCAGGAGAGCGATCCTCTTGTAAGCACATGATGAGAAATGTGGATTCAGCGTTTCTTTGGCAGAAGGAGATAGGATGGACGAAAATTTTAAGCAAAGAGTTATGTTTGATTTCAGCATTTTTGGTGGTTGCGTCTGCTACAGCTGAACAAAATTGCTTCTCATAAATTTCAAAACATTCATCAGAAACTCCTGCAACCCACCGAGCTCCGATGAATCCAAGCCTAATACGAAGAAGCTAAGAACAACAAACTCCAAGACCAGCCAGTCATATTTGGGTGACAAAGAAACTTCCAGCAAGGCTGAGATTCTAAACTTATAGCAGTATTTTTCAGCAAGGCTGAGATTCTAAACTTATAGCAGCATTGTCCGTCCATGTTGCTGCTGCTGCTACTTTCACAGGTGTCCACGTAAAGCTTTTTCCGTCGATTATGCAAAAGAGAGATAAAACCAAAGCACCCACATCCGTGACAGGCACACCGATGATTATTATGGCCTAGCACATGCAGCGTATCTGCTGCCTTTCTTTCTGCGGTGGCGTCACTAAAATCCTGATCATAATTGCATTTAAAATGACCGTGCCTGTTTGGAGATTTGTGTAACCTGCAATTACGTTGCGCGTTCGGTAAATGAAACTGAGGTATTATTCAAACTGAAAATGAAATTTTATTGTGTTTCCCGATTTAATCAATCATAATCTTAGATTTTGTTTAAACTGAAATTGAAATGGAAGTTTATTGCATTTATAAACCTTAAATATGCTTATGTGAGTTTTAAAAACATCATTAAATATTTTTAATAAATCAACTAAATTTGTAACTATAATATCTTATTTATGTTTAATGTGCTTTAATGGAAAATATTGCAAGAAAATTGTCTTCATCTTTAATGCTATTTATGTTCTTAGTTTTATCATGTTAGAAGACTTAAAAGGATCTATTGGAACACTTTTTGTTAAATTTTTTTTTTTTTTTTTTGTGGACAAATGTTCAATCAAGGTAACTAAGAAAAACATATTGCTCATTATCAAGATCTTTTGAACCATATAGCTTGCATGTGTATCCTTCTTTAAAAACTTGTACCCATCTTCCACTTTGTATTTTAAGATGTTGTAAACTTAAATGAAGCTTGTTATGTGACATCTTATTGGAAGTATAGCTAGATAGTGAACTTCTAAGTTTAACTAATTACCTCTTATTCATTCTGAATAAATTTCTTCTTATCTTCTATATTTGACCATAACTTTGTTAGAACTTGTTGCCAAAGCAACTTACAAATGTGCTTTGGATCACTTTGTATATCCTCCAATAAGATATCTCAAGTCTTCAACTATTGTATCACTTGAAAATACCATCCCTATTCTTTTGTGTCTTCAACAACTACGTTAAAATTTTTGATATGTTCTATTTTTACTAGTTTTTAAGTATAAGCAATAAGCTAATAAAAAGCTTATGCAAAAGGAAGTAAATTACTATAACACCGTGGTGTTTAGAACTTAGAACCTTTGCTTTGTTATCTATTGTTAGGCTTGTTTATATTTTCTAGTATTATATATTGTTAATGTATTTTAATACACATTTTTTATGCTATTGAAACTTGAAAATTGAGATCTTTTAATTGCTATATATCGTAAGCTTTGGAATTTTGACCATTTGCTTACATGTAATACTTTGGTATTTTTATATTATTTTTCTCTTATTTTTATTTGGTTTTATCTTGTAATTATCTTTACTAATGCTTATTGCCCCTGAGTTGGACAAGCTAAACGAATGGTGGTCCATTGTTGTTGGTACTTTATTAATGTTTAAATGAATATTTTCCATATTTTATTTTATTCTACGATTTTTGGAATAAAGGAAGAATATAGTTATGAGATCTCATCCTTTATTTTTATGTTAAATAAGATGAGATCCTACACATGTATTTACTATTTATTTGCATGATTAGTTCATTTCCTATTCAAAAAATCCTTAAATGAAATGATAAGAGTCATCCTCATGATTTTCTAGATCTATTGATGAGCAGTGAGGTACCCCTATGCCCAACCATACGAATCACTAAGACATTCACTTGCAATCTGGTTGAATTCCGTGGACCTATAGTTCTTCGATGTACTAGTTCCTCTAGGAAGTAAGATGGTCGTTGAAAACGTTTGTTGTCTTCCCAACTACATTGGTGAAGCTTAAGGATATGGTTTAAGTGTAATTGAGGCACGTGATTTTTATCATTTTATGTTTTGTAAGTTTAATTGCCTACAACAATAATCAAAGGTAGAGTAATTTAGGATCTAATTTATCTACTGCCTAGCTAGCCTAACATAGGTACTCGTCCCACTTTCCTAGACACATCTTGAACACATATAGCGTTGTTGAGCTACTAAACATTAAGCATTTATGGGTTACCAAGCACTATATGTATGCTCGAAGTAGTCATGCTTGTGTTCATTAACAACTAAAAATTAAGTGCTTAATTTAAATGCATTAAAGTAAAGTGCATTAAAGAAAACATTAATCTATTCTCAGTGTTGCAAGGATTATCAAAAGGGTTCGTTTTTATTCCTGTCACACTGTTGTGCTCAGGTACATTAGTGCTTGAACAAAGATCCATACACACCCAGAATCCATCTACACGCACTAAAAAAATATTTTAACTCTGGAGAAAACAAATTGCAAGAGCTTTACTATCTATGACAAAAACCAATATTAAAATTGTGAGCTTGGGCGCTATATTTATAGGCCGGCATATACCCTGTGATATCGGATATCCAATAATGCATCTTGGGCTTTGATATCGAGTACCCAATATTAGAGCATGTCAAAACATGACTCATCATACCCCCACGACTAAATGAAAACTCGTCCTCAAGTGAAGAAGAGAAGGAACAAGTTCCTTACAAACTATTGGGAAGGTATGGGATTATTGACTATCATACAAATTGACTCAAATGGAACAAATAGACTCTGAATGCCTAAGTGTATGGAGTTACAATCTTTACAAAATTGGGTGTTCATGATAAGAGAAGTGAACACCCTGGATAAAACTGACATCCAATGCCTCTTGGCAGTTGAAGAGTGAGAGAGAAGATCCCACAATCATGAATGATCCTCATCGTGTAGTACTGTTGCATCATCCTTAGTGAAGATAGTCCTACTTCAAATCCATGTTTCCCACTGCAATCACAAGAAAATCACGGATTAGTATGCAATGTGTAACATATAGCTAGTAAGGACCTTGTCTCATTAGTGGTTACACTCAGCTAGGTTGTGATTGTGGTAGACTGATTCCTTTAGGAGTGTTAGTGGGAAGACTGACAAATAGGGTAAAATAGATAAGCGATCCATTAAATTGGAAAAAGTTCAATTAGGACGAAATGCTTGAAGAGGGTGTAAGAATTTGCAACAATAAAAAGGAAAGTTTACTAAAAAATGTTATGAAGATGTGGACCATTTGATGTCACTGATGAGGTAAACAAAATGATTTGATTGTAAGAGTGTCTAAGGATAAAGAACTTAACTAACCCAACCAAAAAATATGCAAGTGGGTCCTTCCCAAAGCAGGCACGGGCCTTTTATGTCCTTGCATAACTTCAAACCAAAGAGTTCATGGGCTCCATGGATGATTAATGGTTACGAAAGGTTACGTACAAAAACTTGGAAGAAATTACCTAAGAATTCCGACACATCAAACTAAGACATTGAACAAGAACATGAAACTAGCAGTGAGGTGAGACATGGAAAGCATAGATGGATGAGAGAGAGTGGAATGGATTTCCTAATTAAGGTCACATGAAGTCCATTATAGATTTTATGGTTAAATGACTTGATATGATTCATCATTAGTCCATACCAAAACCAACCTTGTTCAGTGACTTCGCCTCACCATTCTAAAACCAGTCCATTCCCCTGAGACACAAGAGTGCTCCCACAAAACAACCACTATTTCTTATTAAAAAAGAAAAGAGAAGTAGGAAGTGAGGAAGGGTCTTAGTTAGAGAGGACCTTCAGGCATGGGTAACATGCCTTTCTAGTCCCATAACCTATGCTTCTAGCTCGTTTATATTGTCTAAGGGGTATGCTTTGTATCCCCATTATTTTTTTTTTGTTTTCTGAAATGGAAACCACACCATGCAAAGACTTATTCATTTATTGTGTCTAAGGGGTGTTCTTTGAATTCCCATCAGTTTTTTTTTTTTAATGAGAACCACACCATGCAAATACTTATTTAGCTTCCTTTATTATTCGACATGGAACGATAAGAAATCCAGGAAAACACACATGCATTCAAGCAAGTAGAAAAGCACAAAGAATACCAAATTCCCTTGAAGTTACACCCTGTTCAAACCTTTGAATTCTTTCTAATTCTAGAAACTACCAAAGTCACAAATTCGTTATAGTTTTTTTAATGAAAAAGGGATTGCACATTTCTAGAACAAGGAAAACCATAGAGTTTGTGAATGGGTGGATGTTGTGGGCTCACTACTTGTTGCATGAAAAGAAACCATGTCCTCATTATCAATAACAAAATTCAAAGCTAGAATCNGTTCAAAACTTAGTTCGTTGAGGTACACATGTGGGATTCCAATAGAGAACCTTATCTCCCAATTAAAATTTGACTTTCTTGATTTTAAGGTCATGACACTTTTTGTTGTAGGCCTTGTGGAACTCATTAGATGATAGGGCCACCAATTAGGTTTTGTCTAGCAAGTTGAGATTCATTAGTCTTTCTTTTTGTACTAGACTCAAGTCAAGGTCGAGGTCATAGGTTGTTGAAAGTATACGGAGCTCAGATTGAATAGGAAGTATTGGTAATTTTCCATACACAAGCTCATAGGAAGAGTAGCCTATAGAAAGTTTCCATGTTGAGCAGTAGACCCAAAGGGCATTGTTAAGTTTTGTGCTTCAGTCTTTCCTATTGTAATTTTCCTATTGGTAACCTCAACTTGACCATTGACCTGGGGGTGGTAGGATGTTGTAAGTTTATGTTCAACCCCCAGGTGTTGCATGATCTCCTGAAAAGTAGTGCCTATAAAGTGAGCTCCATTATCAGAAATTAATGCATGTGGCACACCAAACTTGTTTACAACATTTTGTTGTACAAACTAAGTAGCAGTAGAAGATGTACAATCGATGATGGTTGTTGCTTTTGCCCATTTTGTACAATAGTCAATAACAACTATGATGTACACCTTTTCATTTCACATGGGTGTGATGGAACCCATGAAGTCAATGCCCCATATGTTGAATGGTTTTAGTGGTTGAATCCATTGTTGAGGTCCCTCCATTCGAGCAGTCATTCCACCATCTTGTTGGCATCGTTCATAAGAGTGGACATATCCATGAGTGTCCCTAAAGATTGTTGGCCAATAGTACCTTGCCATTAGGATCTTAATGGTTGTGCATCTCTCAGCATAATGGCCTTCGTAAGGACTTTCATAAGTGTCTTGAAGAATGCATAGTTGATTAGCATTAGGTACATACCAATGAACTAGGCCATCCGTGCACACCTTGGAGAGATGTCCGTTGATCTCCATGAAGCATTTTACCTGGTGAAGAAACTATTGTTTCTTTCAATGGTCCAACCCTTGTGGCATCTCTTGGGTGAGAAGATAGGTGAGAATGCCATCATAATTAGGCTCATTGGGAAATTGTTCAGTTATAGCCCCAATAAAGAGGAGTTCATCAGGAAACATATCAGATAGTGGGTTTTCTTCCTCTTTGTTGTCCCATCTTAACCAAGATAAGTGATTAGAAACCACATTCTTAGTGCCCTTTTGATCTACCATCGTGAGATTGAATTTTTGTAAGATCACCAACCACTGTATGACATGGGGGCTCACCATTGGCTTGTTCATTAGGAAGCAGATGGCACTGTGGTTTGTGTGCATAAACACCTTGTATTCAAGCACATAATGCTTGAACTTTTCTAGAGCAAATACCAGTACCATTAGTTCTTTTTCTACGGTGGTGTAGTTCAGTTGTGCATCCATAATGCTTCAGCTAGTGCAATGGATGTAATATAGATGTTTCTTATCATCCATCTGTGTAAGCATAACTCCTAAGATGTAATTTGATGCATCCGTTGTAACATGAAATGGTCTAGACTAGTTGGGTGCTTGTAGGATTGGAGTTTCTACAAGTTTCTCCTTCAGTTGTTAAAATGCTTATTCACATTTCATGGTCCAAACAAATGGAGCATCTTTCTTTGTTAACTTTACTAATGGTTTTGCAATCTTAGAGAAATTCTTTATGAATCATCAGTAGTAGCCATTATGTCCAAGGAATGATCGAACATTTTTAATAGTTTCCAGTTGGTAGATTATTTCTTGGATGACCCTTATTTTTTTGGGGTCAACTTCAATTCTTGCTTGTGATATTCTATGCCCTAATACAATGCCTTTCTAGACTATTAGATGACTCTTTTGCCAATTGAGCTTATGGTTTGTCTCAATGCATCATTTCAGTACTTGCTCAAGGTGGTCCAGGGCTTGCTCAAATGTAGCTCCATAGGTAAAGAAGTCATTCATGAGGACTTTCATACCACTACCAATTTACTGTTGAAAAATGCTTATAACCAAACGTTGAAAGGTAGCTAGGGCATTACATAGACCAAAAGGCATCTTACAATATGCAAAAGTCCCCTAAGGACTTGTGAATGTTGTTTTGGCTTGGTCTTTAGGCATGATCTGGATTTGGTTATAGCCACTATAACCATCCAGAAAACTATAGTAGTAATGCCTAGATATTGTGTTTAACACCTAATCAACAAATGACAATGGCAAATGGTCTTTGAATGTTGCCATATTCAGTAGTCAGAAATCGATGTAGACCCACCATCTACCATCTTTCTTGGGCACAATAATGAGTGGACTAATCCACTCACTATCTATAATGGGATAAATGAACCCTGCCTTGAGGAGTTGTTTGATTTCCTCTTTAATGATTTGCTTCAGTTTGGAGTTTAATCACCTTTATGGTTGTCTCTTTGGCTTCATGGCCAAATCAATGTAGATGCAATGCTAGCATATCCTAGGATCAATCCTTGTGAGTTTAGGATATGACCATGCAAAAGCTACTGACCATTTTTCAACCACATACAACAACATTTTTTTTTCTATTCTGGAGCAATATTTGCATTGATTATGATTAGCTTCCCATTCTTCAAAAACACATATTCCATGTTGGCTGGTAGAGGTTTTAGCTTAAGGGGCTCTTGCTTGAAATTTTTAGGAATTTCCAGCTCTCCCCAATAGGTATCATCATTTGCATCATTAAAGAGTTGGTGATGAACTTGCTCTAGTTCATTTATGCCTATGACATATGCATATATTAGGCTCTTAGTTAGTTCTATGCAAAGTGTGCTACTTTTAGAATCAGTGGTTAGCCATTGGGTGCCTTCTTATTTTGTGGCTGCTGCATACAGACACCTTTGAATTTCTGCTTTTGTTGCACACTGCTTGCATGCAGAGATAGATGCTCATTTCACTACCCAGAGTTTCTGCACACAATTGCACCCTATAATGTTGTACGCATGCATGGAACTCACTTCTTCTTAATCTTTCTGAATGCATTTTCTTTGGATATTTCTAGGGAAAGATCTCTAATGTCCATCCTGGCATCAACAGTGCTTAGCCATGTCCTTCCCATGATGATTGGAAAGTCCCCTTTGCAGTTCTTCACTTTGATCACTAGGAAATCAATAGAATAAGACCATCCACAGATAGTGGTCATAATGTCTTCTACTAGTCCCAATGAAACAGTGATGGACTGGTTTGCTAATTCTAATATGTTATTACTCTTCTTTAAAGGAGGTAGGTTCTAGGAAGTATACATCTCATGAGAAATTAGATTGACATCAGAAATTGAGTCAAGAAGAGCTTTGCATGGTTCATTCTTAGTAATTTGCAAATAGATCAGAGGACTCCCAAGATCTACTAACTTCCTAGGAAGGTTTTCAACATAGATCCAATCAAATATAGCATGAGTAAGCATCACAGTATGGATCCTGGGTGATGTTTGGTTTGAAGTGGACTTGAAGGTATTTGATATAGAGGAAGACAAAGGAATAGGATTGTCAACTACAGGTGTATTTGAGGGCTTAGGCAAATTGCATGGTTGGAAGAAAGGTATTTTCTTTGATTGAGTATTTGAACCACTCAATTGATGAATTGGTTATAGATTAATGGCTCTAGTAGTATTGTGTTGTTGCAATTGAGTTGCAAGTTCACCCTACATAGGTGGAGTAGGTGATAGCTATGTGGTTGAAGGAGGAAGATGTGTAGGAACAATAGGAGGATAAGGGTAAGAGATGGTATCCCTTCTTGCATGTGTAATATGAGTTCAATAATAATTAGAAGGATGGTAGTGAGATTGAAAAGTAGAAACGTGATTGGAGAAGTCACATAGAGATAAGGATTGCTAAATGTAACACCCATATGGATTAGGTTGTCAGTAAGAGTATTGCTACCTTAGTGGTGTCAATGTCCATGACTATGGTTGCTACCACTGTTGATATTGCTCATATGGTTATGGTGGAGTTCCACTTGAATAATATTGTTGTTGCTAGTGAAACTGGCTAGAGTTACCTTGAGGATAAGGTAATCTTCTGGATGTCTACCTTTGTGTTAGTCGTGGATTTAAAACATACACCCTAGACTCTTGTAAGTGTAACACTATGGGGCAACATCTGCTAGGATGTTCATATTAGTAGATGTCACATCCACCATCATCATCGGATTCACTTTCTAAGACCTCTTCCATTACGACAATCTTTCCCTTACCTTTTTGATAAGCATGCTCAACTTCTTTATGCCTCCTACACTCATGATCCCTACCTCATTCTTTGGACTCTTCAGCAGTTTTTAGAACAACTTGAAATCTGTTATCCATGGAGTCCCATAACTAATCAACCTTGGCCGTAATTTCAGATTGAAATTTTTGAAGCTACAAGGCTTTCCTATTTGCCACTTCATCAAGCATTGATTCTTCCTCAATATCACAAAATCGAACCTCCCTCTTGTGAATGGAAGGATCGCAATTATACTCTTTTGCACTTTCTCATTTTTTCAATTCACCTTCCTCTTTAGCTACTTGCTCAATCAATCTTTGGATTTGACGAGTGCTTAACTTTAACAGTCATCCCTGGACATAGATGCCAAGGGTTCTTCTTGTTTTAGATCAAAGCCTATCTACAATGTGGTAAGGTTGATCCAATTGAGAATAACCATGGCCATGACATCTACGCATTAAGGAATAGTATTGGCTGATCATGACATCCAAGGGTTCATGTGCTTTTTATTTCCATCCTTGGATTTGCCTTCTCAAGTTGGACACTTCGGAGTATGTTTGATGTTTTTCATTAAACAATTCAAGCATTGTACTCCATCATTTGATAGATTTTAGTTCTAAGGATCAATACCAATTTTTTGCTTCTTTAATGAGTGTCCATGAAAACAAGTTAATTTTTTGCCATTCATTCTCTATGTTTGGCAAGGCACATGCATCTTGGAAAGCTTGGAGATGGTTCTGCAGATCTGAGTTATATCCCCCTTCAAACCTAGGGATATTGTTCATATCTACCCTCTTGATCCAACTATCCTTTACATGCCTTGTTGGTATTCATACTGCATCTGCAATGTTTAACATACTTCGAGTAGCAAGCAAAGTCTCATCGAGGCCTTGATTTTGGTGCATCTGATGCCCTCTACTACCCCTTTGTTCATGGTGATGTGCCTTTCTTAAATGTCTGCACCCTTGGTCTTGCCTTGCCCAATGGTTCCTTTGATCATTTCAGTTCCATTGGTCACCTTCATCATGGTCGCGCCTCCTATGGTTGTGATTAGAACCAAAAGAAGAAGAGGATGATGATGAAGGTGAAGAGAAAGGAGGACTAGCATCATCACAATGCCTGCTACCACCTCTTCAGTGATCACAACCATGATCATGGTTTTGCTTATTGTCTACATCCATGCCTTGACTTGCCTCTTTGGTTCCTTCCTTGTCATTGGATCGATTCTTACCAAAACCAAGATTGTGAATCGTGGACTGCAAGTTTTGGCTTTGACATCCTTCACCGAAGTTAAAGAGAGGAATTTCACTAAATGGAAAACCCCCATAGAAGGATTCTCCACCATCCTTTTGGTATAATAGAAATGGAGAATCATGAAATATTTTTCACTTTGTAGATTCATAACGTTGTTCTAACTAGCAATCCCTAAGACGTTGTGCCTTAGTGGGATGATAATTTTTGGCCTCACTATCTTGCACAACATACTAGCATGAAGTTCCTAGAGACCCCATGATATAAGCATTTGTTGAAGCATTGCAGGAATGGATCAATTAGGTGGCAACACAATGTTGCCCTTCATGTCATGCCACTACAATTATTCATCTTCGTGTAGGATGAAGATGAGATTTGATACATACTCATCAGGATGAGCATATACAACTCAGTATTGTTGAGGCATTGGTGGATGTACTCCATCAAACTTGGGCAGAGAATTGCTCTTGTGAAGAGAAGACATTTTATGTTAGGAGATAAAAAATCACATTGTGCTTCTTAAAATTATTGTAGTAATCGTAAGATGTGATATGACTCTAAGGTTCATTTCAATGATTTGAATAAATTTTCACTAGGTCCTAGATAGTACACGAAATAACCAAAAGGTCCCAGGCAACGACACCAATGATGAGTAGCGAGGTACCCCTACACCTAACCATACAAATCACTAAGGTGTTTATGTGTGATTTGGTCGAATTCTATGGACCTATAGTTCTTCAGTGCACTAGTTCTTCTAGGAATTGAGATGGTCATTGAGAACGTTCGTTGTCTTCCCAACTACATTTGTGAACTTAAGAATATGGTTTAAGTGTAATTGAGGCACATGATTTTTATCATTTTATGTTTTGTAAGTTTAATCACCTACAACAATAATGAAAGGTAGAGTAATTTAGAATCTAATTTATCTACTGCCTAGCTAGCCTAACACAAGTACCCATCCCACTTTCGTAGACACATCCTGAACACATATAGTGTTGCTGAGCTACCAAATGTTAAATGTTTCTTGGTTACCAAGCACTATATGTACGCTCGAAGTAGTCATGCTTGTGTTCATTAACAACTAAAAATTAAGTGCTTAATTTAAATGCATTAAAGTAAATTGCATGAAAATAAAGTGTATTAAAGGAAACATTAATCTATTCTCAGTGCTGCAAGGATTATCAAAAGGGTTCATTTTTATTCTCGTCACACTACTGTGCTAAGGTACATCAGTGCTCAAACAAAGGTCTGTACACACTCAGACTCTTGTTGCAAACACTAAGAAAATATTCTAACTCTGGAGAAAACAAATTGCAACAGCTTCGCTATCTATGACAAAAACTGATATCAAAATCGTGAGCTCGAGCACTATATTTATAGGCCAACATATACCTTGCAATATTGGATATTCGATAATGCATCTTGGGCTCTGATATTGGGTATCTGATATCGAAGCATGTCAGAACATGACTCATCATCTATGCTCATTCCTCCAAATCTATTCTTTGGAGATCAAGCCCTATATAATTATAGTAAAATATGATTATTAGTAAGAGAGTTACACAAGAGTGTGTATTTGTTTAACTCAATTCCTCATTTTTTAAGCTTAAATCTTAGATCTAGGGCTCTTTAGATTTTTCATTTGGTATTAAAGCCCTAAGGTAGTACAAATTTTTAACAACAAATCTCTCTAGAATGGCCTAGAATCACGGATCTGTGTCTGTCTAGGTTCCTGTCTTCAATGGAGAGAATTATGAGTATTAGGCAATTAAGATATAGACATTCTTAATCTCATAGGATCTATGGGATTTTGTTGAGAATGGGTTCAAAGATGTTCATTAATAAAAATTTCAAGCCTTGGAGAACAAAAAAAATAAAATAAAAATGAAGTCAATGAACTTTGCAAGAAAGATGCAAAGGCATTGTTCATCATTCAATCTAGGTTAGATGTGACAACCTTTCCCAAAATTGTTATGCATTAAACCACCAAAGCTACATGGGATACAATGAAGATTGCATACAATGGACCATTAAAAGTTCATGTTATCAAGCTACAGGCATTAAGGAAAGATTTTGAATATTTATGCATGCTAGATTTAAAAATTATTGATTAATACATAGCTAATTTCAATAAGTTTGAAATGGACTTGAAGTCGGTGGAGAAATGCTTGAGGAAAAATGTGTTATTGAAAAGGTCCTTCGAAGTATAATAAGATGATATAATCCCATCATCATGGCTATTGAAGAAGCAAGAGATCTCGATAAAATGACCATGGTTGAGCTAGTAGGAAGCTTAATGACATATGAGCAAAGGATTGTTGATCATGAAGATTCAATAGGAAATGCATTTTAAGCACAATTTCAAAGGACATCCAATCAAAATTAAAATCAAAGATTCTTAGGCAAATCCTCATTCAAAGGGCATGGAGGCAATCATGGCAAATCCAAAGGTCATGGTTGTGGAATATTAAAGCAATCAAGAGAAGGTAAGCATTATGATTTTTGTGGTACCAACACTTTGAATACTCCTAAATGTTGGTCAAGAAAGAAGTATGAAAAGAAAGGCAAAGCAAAAATTATAGAAAATGAAGATGAGCAAAAGGATTAATGAAAAGGTAAATAATTGTTTTGCATTGGAAAAGAAGAAGATCAACTCTTGATCTCTACAAAGATACTAGATGCTAGCAACAACAATCTTTGGTATGTTGATAGTGGGTGTAGTAATTGCATGATTGGGAATAAGAAATAGTTTTAAAATTTAGAAAAGTATGTTACAAATGTAACTATAGGTAATGGAAAGAAGCTAATCATTACTAGGATTGGATCACTTGCCTTCACAACAACTTAAAGTAACAAATATATATCTACCAGACTTATTATGTTCCAGATCTTTCAAAGAATTTATTAAGTGTTGGACAATTATGTCATAATGGGTATCTTATTGAATTTGAAAAAGATTTTTGTAAGATTTCTAAGGTTGATGATGACAAAGGTATTGTCATTATCCCCATTAGCAAGAATCAAATGTATCAGTGGTAAATGCAAAAGGATGTATATTGTCTCCTTATCACAAATGACATAGCATGGTTATGGCATGCTTGATTAGGACATGTTAACTTTGGCTCATTGCAAAACATGCAAAAAGAAGAAATTGTAAGAGGTATGCCCAAATTTTCTTTGCCAAATAATCATAATTGTGGCATACATCAATTAGGAAAAATTACAAGGTTATCATTTCCTAGGAAAGGACATAGATCTCAATTAAAATTAGATCTAGTTCATATGGATCTATGTGGTCCTATGCAAACATTGAGTCTAGAAAAAAACTAATATACGGTGATCATAGTGGATGATTTTTGAAGATTTTCTTGGGAACATTTGCTTAAATTAAAAGATCAAACATTGGGATTTTTTAAAGAATCCAAGGTTAAGGTAGAAAATCAAAGTTAGAATATTATCAAAAAAAATCTAGATAGATTGTGATGGTAAGTTTTTATCAAATTAAGTTGATGAATATTATAAAAAATATGGGATAATTCATCAAATAATTACATCCTTTACTACTCAACAAAATGGAACAACTAAAAGGAAAAATAGGACCATGGTGGAAATGGGAAGATGTTTACTTCAAATGAGTGGTTTGGATAGTAAGTTTTGAGTGAAAGCATGTTCAACATCAATTTATATTTTGAATAGGATGCCATCAAGAGCCATTCAAGATAAAAAAGCCATTCAAGATAAAAAAGCCCTATAAATTTGGTATGGCTATCCACCTAATATTTTTCATTTTAAACTTTTTGGTTTACCTTGCTATGTTCAAATTCCAATACAAAATAAACAAAAACTAGATAAAAGGGCAAGGCAATGCATCTTCATTGAATATTATGCTAATTCCAAATGTAATAGATGCTTGATTCTAAAGAAAAAAAAAAAAGGTTTTAGAATCATGTGATGTGATTTTTATGAAAAACAACAACAATGTTAATAATATAGAAGAAGGAAACATTACAGAAAAAATATATAAAAAAGTAACTGTTCAGGTTTGGAGCTGGAAGACATATCATACATGTCGTCACATGGTGATTATTTCACCAAACTTATTCTGCCAATCCATCAATTCCCATATGATCGATATCACCTTCTTTAGGTAGCTACAGCCACTTGCTTGGAAATAGTTTCGCCATTCTGGTATGCATCGTTCATCAATATTAAATCAGCACGCTGTACAACCACACCGTCAAATATCATGTGCAGCACCTGATAAAAATACTTCATCTGCAAATACTCCAGGCCAGCAAGATGCATACACTGGTGTCCTCTCACGGTCTGCTGAAAAAAATAATGTTACTGCTGGAAAACAATCCTATAAAACTGTCCAGTCTCTTCTTCATTTAACTAGAGTATAATGTCCTCTGGAAGAATCCAACGTAGTTCGAAATATTCATCGTCTCCCTGCCAACACAATAACACAGTCGCAGCCATTCTTGCAGGCAGATTCTCCATCCAACCTTCCCAGTACACCTTGGCAGTTGGCACCATGCCATCATATTTCACTACCCCTACCACTTTCTCTTTTTGACGTACACATTTTCCGTATTTTGGTGTTAACATTTCACCTTTTATGGATTATGGTCTTGATCTAGCACAATAGCCTGCCTTTGCATCCAAACAGCGTCCACCAACCACGTTCTCATGTTCTACGAATGCTATGCACGTTGCACAATGGGATTTCACTCCATTTCCTTGGAGGACATTCTCCTACTATATCTTCATCCCAAACTATCCTGTCATCTACCATCTTGGTAGCAATTTCCATTTCCGCTGCATCACAGGAAAACATAGTTTCTACAGATGCCAAACTTTTTTCCCTACTTACAAGTAGTTTGCTAGAATCCTCTTGGTTGTTGAAGCAACCCTGGATGGATGACCAATGGATTGATGTAATGGAGAAGGAGATTCATTAGATCAACAAAAATAACACATGGAATCTTGTGCCACATCCATTTGGTAAGCCTATTATTAGTTTAAAACGGGTCTTTAAAATTAAAAGAAATCAACCTCATGTGGTGGAAAAATTCAAAGCTCTTTTGGTTGCCAAAGGCTATCTACAACAACAAGGATGAGATTTTGAAGAAACCTTTGCTCTTGTTTCATGGATAGAATCTGTGATAATCTTTCTTGCTATTGGTGCTCAAGTTAATCATGTAATTTATCAACTAAACATGGCCTCATATTTCTAAATGGCAATCTTAATGAAGAGGTTTACATGGAATAACCCCATGCTTCATGGATGAAAAAAAAAAAAAAGAATTACGTCAACAAGCTTCATAAATAATTATGCGAGCTCAAGCAATCTCCACGTGTTTGGTATGCCTAGATTCATGTATTTTTTATCCAAACAAACAGGCTTCACAAATCTTCAATCCCAAACAACCATATATAAGAAGGTATTTGGTGATTATTATATTTCTATTTGCTTATATGTTGATGAATTAATATATTTCTCATCTACAATTACATTAGTAAATAATTTTCTTAATGCCACTAAAAATGAGTTTGAAATATCTGACCTAGGAAAAATGTCATATTTTTTGAATTTTCAAGTTATGTAAAGACTTAAATTTATTTCTATATGCTAAATAAAAATTGGCCAAGCCTTAATTAGAAAATTTGGCATATCCAATAGTAATCCCTCAGATACACCACTCCCTTAGTACAAAACTTACCAAGGATGATACATCCCCATCCATTAATCATTTATTATATCCTTCCCTTATTGGTAGTCTCATGTATCTCTATAATACCCATCTAGATATTCAATTTGATGTGAATTATCTCTCTCTAGTAATGCAAAATCCACATGAATCACATTTAAAAACTACAAAGTGAGTTCTATGATACCTGAGAACTACAACAGATTATGAGATCATATTTCATTAGCATGAAAAATTCAAGATATGAGGATATACTAATGTAGGTTGGGGAGGTGACGTTAAAGATCATAAGTCAACTTTAGGATTTTTTTTTCTTTGGTCCATTACTTATCTCTTGGGGATTAAAGGAGCAAACTATAGTTGCTCTCTCCATATTTGAAGTTGAATACATTGTTGCATCTAATGCTACTACATAGGTTGTATGAATTCACTTTATCTTTACAGAAATGGGATATACTTTAGATCCTTTGATTTATTTATGTTGTGATAGTATAAGTGGTATTGCAATGGTTCATAATCTTGTACATCATGGATGATTTAAACATATAGATATCAAGCATCATCATCTAAAAAGCTTGATTCAAGACAACACATTTGGTCTAGTACAATGTGGGATTGAAGCTCAAATGACATATATTTTTACCAAGATTTTGAGCTGTGAGAAGTTCAAGTTCAAATCTTTTAGAGATTTCCTTGGAGTGAAATCTCTTACCATCCTTTTGGGGGGGGGGCGCGGGGCGGTGGTGTGGGTGGGNGAGGAGGGGAGGGTGTGGGTTATGGAATATGATGATTAGATGTTTCACAAAAGAATTAGATAGATCTTATTCTTTATTCTATGTTAAATTAGATGAGATCCTACACATGTATTTTCTATCTATTCCCATGATTACTTCATTCCCTATTAATAAGATCCTTAAATAAAATGATAAGAATCATCTCCATGATTTTCTATCACTACTTATCTCTCCAAATCTAGTCTTAGGAGATCAAGCCCTATATAATTATAGTAACATATGATCATTAGTAAGAGAGTTACACAAGAGTGTATATTTTTTTAACTTAGTCTCTCATTTATTCTTAACTTAGATCTTAGATCCAAAACCCTTCAAGTTTTTGAGGGATTTATTTCATTTATTGTTTTATGTTTATCTTGAAACCCATTCTTGAACATGTAACTCATTATAGTCCTCTCTTGGTGACTTTAACCCATTGCTTAACAAATGAACCTTCTTGTGGATACATGATACTATCATATCACTTAGAAAATCTACAAAAGAACTCATCTGCGAGATTTGGCAAGGTTTTACAGCCAATTGCTAACCTGATACTAATGTCCCTCCTTTCATATCTAAGTTTGGGACCAACATTGGTGGAGTTGATACATGTTACATTATCCTTAGAAAATAATTATTGATTCTTACTTCTTGAAATTGCCCAAACCCTATGCTTTGTACCTATGAATACTTGGTAATGTTGGCTCTCTTGGCAACAATTGTACATTGCGCTCTCTCTAATAGTCTGCTCATGGCTATGCTTTGTAAATCTCTTAGCGATTTCTAGATTTGAACCTATTCTTGCTTAGTGAAGCTTTGATCTTAGTTGATCTCTCGAGGTAGAGAAAACGTTTTTGATTTTGTCAATTTTGATAAGTAGCTAACCTTATTGTTCTTGC
Organism: Gnetum montanum; assembly: GCA_015680685.1. Classification (NCBI taxonomy): domain Eukaryota; kingdom Viridiplantae; phylum Streptophyta; class Gnetopsida; order Gnetales; family Gnetaceae; genus Gnetum; species Gnetum montanum. The sequence continues at coordinate 819,241 of MNCI01001630.1, forward strand.
TTTTCTTTTGTAATGATTTACATTGTTAATCTAATTATATTACTTATATTGTCAACCTAACCCTAGTTTTGATTAATTCTATAATTTTTTATTTTTATAAATTTACACATTGCATTTTGATTAGATCTTTCTGTTGTAACATTTGCTTTCGGTGACAATGTATTCATCTATTGTGACTTGGCTAGGGATCATGATGAAAGTCACAACATGTTTTTGGAGCATTGCATTCAATTAGCATTAGGTGAGAATGGTGCATTTGGATGACATCCATTGGTGGATATTTTGGATGTATATGTGCATATTCAATGTGTTGAGAATTCATTAATAGTCATTTAAGAGGACATAATCAATATAACATCTAGAGGCCATTGATGTGTGACTTGTTATCAATGAAAAGTGTTTATGAGGTTATGAACTAACATATTGGCTTGAGGATTAAAGTTAGATTAGTATCATATCTCATTAGGATGTTGTAAGGAGCTAAGACCTTAGGGTAGCTATAGGGTTGATGTTAGTCATAACATAACCCAATAGTTGGTTTAAATACAAGTGAGGATTTATAATTCGATAGTTGTTATTGTCTTGCATGAGGGCTAGTTTTAGTTAGTATCAACTTTGTAGTTATTTGATTATTTGATGTTGGAAACCTCACAGAGGCACCATTGTTAATAGCAATTAAACCTTTATGAGTAATTAATGTATTTATGATTAATTGTATGTTAACATTTATGGGGATATATATTTAAGTGACACTAACAATGTGTTTTTGTAGCTTGGACCTCACCTTTTGGTAATGCTTTAGGGAGCTTTTATATGATTTTCCTCTTTGGTGAAGATGTACTAATCCTTCCTACATGCATCCCAAGAAAATTTAGCTAAAAGCTTTAGAGAAGGTCAAGGTGTAGCTAGTAGAAGGATTAACATTGCATAAAAGCTAATTCCACTTATGTATTCTTGTTATGTTGATGTTCATATTATAGATTTATATTTTGGGATATGAATGTGGAATTTTAATTTAACTGTGATTTATTTTATAATGAGGCCTAAGAGGGCAATTATGTGCTAACATGGATTCCTAAATTAACTCAAAGTTAACAATGAGAAGTTAGTCTAGTGGTAAGATACTTGATTTGGAAGCTCCAAGTCATGGGCTCGATTTGGAAGTTATTAAGTTTTAAGAATTATATGCTTTTGTGCCTTGATAAGCATTTTGGTTATTCAAGAATCTATTATTAGGGTTAAGCTTTTATTTCTCATAACTTTAAGTGATTTTATACTTTATCTATGATAAATTTCAAGGAGTGATAGTTACACTCTAAAAAAAGCATGAAATATGATGTTTGAACTTTCACATTTACTTCATTAAGTAAAAATATCTTTTGTTCTATTTTTATAGTCTTTCAATTCTTTGCATTAAGCCATGGTTTTCAAATTGTGCATCCATATAACACAATGGAATAAATAACTCTTGGTTTGAAAGCTCCAAGTCATGGGTTTGATTTTGGTGGGTAATGCTAAGTTATAAAGTTCTAATTGGACTATATATCTTAGAGTGTACCTATATTGTAATGATTTCAGGGTTCCAAGATGGTTCCTTCTCTTATCCCCCTCCCCTCGCTCCCCTTCCACCCACTCCCCAAAAAATAAGAAAAAAAAGGATAAATAATGATCTAAAAAGATTTTTTTGACCTTTCAAGCCTAAAATCCTAATGACTTATATATATTTTTAATTGTTTGGACAACTTTTATTCTTCTTGTTATTATTTTCTTAATGCATTTATCCCATCTATAATTATTCACATATTGAAGACTTGAGCATCTAAAATAGTCTACAATTTATATATTCTAAACACCAAATTTAAAATTATACTATTGATGAGTGGCGAGGTATCCCTACACTCAACCATACGAAACGAGCGTAGCATGCGTGATCCGGTCGAACTCCGTAGACTAAATGCCTACACGCCCCATGGAACACTTGGGGTTAATCATTCGTTGTCTTCCCAGACTTACTTGTGGTTGTCACGGTGTATGGTTAAGTAAGTCTGAGGTATATGATTTTTATATCTTTTTAATGTTTTTCTCCTATGCTATCGAGGTGAAGGATTGAGGAACTAACTAATTCTAACTAATGACTAAGTCTAAATTAACTAGCGTCAGCATCCATTCCCACTTACCGTACACACCTTGAATCGATGCAACCGCGGCTACCAAACGCTAATCGTTGCTGGGATCACCGCATGTAACGCACGTGCTTGAAGTGGTCGTACTGAGGCACTTAACTAGGAGGAAAGGGTTGAGAGGATCTATCTAGCCTAAGTGTGATGAGCAGCTAATTCCTTGACTAACCATACACATCTGGGACTACCACTGGGATTACTAAGCATAGATCCTGAATACGCCACTGGGTTACCAAGTAGTCACACGAGATGCTCGTAATCAAGTTGTACTCATACCGCATGTGATGAGCAGCCGATTCCTTAACTAATCGTACACATCCTTAGATGCTCGTAATCAAGTCATACTCATACTGCATTCTAGGAAAGCAATAAATAACATTTAAATAAAATCCTATTCCATGCACTGCAAGGTTTATCTAGGTAGTTCATCTTTATTGCCGTACACAACTTGTGTTCAGGTACAATGTTGCTCGAATAAAGATCTGTTCACTTTTAGGACTCCTACTACGGGCACATGGAAAATATTCTATCTCTGGAGTGATCAAACTACCAGAGTTTCCCTACTTCTAACTTAGGATGGGAAATGAGGGGAGTGCCGCCTCTTATTTATAGATTTGGCGATGGACCACGATATTGCGTACGCGACATCGCAGGGGACGACGCGATATCACGGCTCATGAGAATCGCGTCTCATCATACCCCCATGACTGAATGAAAACTCATCCTTGAGTTCCTTACAATAATATTGGAAAGGTATGGAATTATTGAGGGGAATTGAACTAATGGGATGACATGTGAATAGATCATCATTACAAGACTTGACAAAACTGGTGTTCATGACAACAAGGGTGAACACCTTAGTACAATGACATTAGGCCATAGTTGGCAGCTGAGAAAGAAAGAGAGATAGAGATTGAAGTGTTGCTGCTGCCAATGCCAAGACTGCGCCTTTGTTGTCCATCCGTAAGCGCACCATCGATCTTGCTCCTTGCATAGCTGCTTCAGCGCTACTCCATTCCAAGTGTTTGCTCTAGATCCAATCCGTTGTTTAAATGCTCGCCATCTACACACACAACACAATCTTATATTAGCAAGGGTAAGTGAATCATCATTTAATTGATACCTTGCTTCGGTGTAGGTCCATTGGCTAGGTTGTGGTATGGCTAATACGGATCTGGGGATATATTAATGATGACTATCGAAGGTGTAGGGGTTAGGAAAAAAATCAAAAAATTCGGGGCAAGGAGAAAATCGAAAAAATCAGGCCCTGTACCCCCATGACTAATCGTGAACCTTTGGTAGCGTTAGAATGGAGAAGGAAAAGGAGTAAGAAAGATAGATAAAAAGGGACAACGGTAATGTCGATAAAGTGGATGTCAACATGGAAATGAACAAAAAGAAATTAGATTACAAAAATGTTAGGGGAAAGAATTTAACTAATGCTCCAAATAGGAATGTCAGTGGGTCCTCCCCAAAGCAAGCTCATGCCCCTAATGCCCTGACAAACCCACATTCAAAGAGTCCGTAGGCTCCAGGAATGTTATTTGGAACAAGAGTTAAAGTCTTAATTGCAAGAATTTACCAAAAAGAAAACAATGCATCAACCAAAATATATAGACTAATGATACAACTGGCAATGAGGTGAACAATGGAATGGAATGGAGAGAAGGATGGAGAGAAGAAAATGGAATGGAATCCCAAGAACAAGGTGGTGTACAGCCCCTTGTGTGTTTCATGATTAATGTGACTTAGCAAATCCCATTCCAAGTTGGGCCTCAAACCAACCCCATGCAGTGACTTCGCATCAATGCATTCGGCTAAACCATCCACTTGGATAACAAGAATGCCTTCCCCGAGAGTCACCACCATTCTGACGAAACAAAGGAAAGAAAGGGAAGCGAGAAGGGCCTTAGTTAGAGGAAACACTTTTGGTTCCATAACCAGTGCTTGTAGGCCAGGTTTATTTCGTCTACGGGGTGTGCTTTGAATTCTCACTTTTCTTTTCTTTTTCTTCTTCTCTCTCTCTCTCTCTCTTTTGTTTTGTGTTTTTATGCGTGAGAACCACACCATGCAAAGACTTCTTATTTTTATTGTCTTAGCTTTCGATAGTTGGGTAACATCGGAACGACAAGAAAACTCAAAAAGAAAACAGCCAAGCACCTAAGAGAACGGCCAACACAAAAGCATCAAGTTCCCTTGAAGTCACACCCTTTGCAATCTTTGAGTCCTTCCTTAGTTTGAGAAATACCCAGTCACCGATTCGTTTAAGTTCTTATTAAGAAGAAGACTGTACATTTCCAAGCTGAGAGAGACCATAGAGTGTTGTGGACGGATGGATAAAGTGAACTCATTGCCTGTCATATCAAAAGAACATACCTTAGTATCAACATTGTGACTTAAAGGTAAAAATCAAACATTAGCAATCAATATGAAAACAGTTCATACCATTAGTTCGAACACTTATTGGATGACAAACTTACATGCTGGAACACACACACACACACACACACAATGGAAAAAGTATAACGATGTTGTAAAACAAAAACAAGAAAAGTTAAAGAAAGTTGTAAAACAAAAACTAGAAACATTAAAGAAATTTGTAAAACAAAAATGTGTAAGAAAAAAATGTTGTAAAACAAAAACTTAAAAGAATTGAGGGCCCCATATGGTTAGCATAGGTGGCCATCTCCCCCATGACTGAGTGGAAAGGGAGAGATTTGAAATAATGAGCGTCTGTTTGAATTTCGTAGAAGGGCCCAACTTCTCCCAATTGATGATCTTAGATTAAGGGATGGAAGTTGGCGACACTCATATTCCAATGTATATATGCTTTTGTTATGGGCATGGGTTTCCTTAGTTCATTCCATGCATATTTGGTTGCTCCTTCAAGTAGCTGTCAACCACGGGATTTCTACTACTGGTTGTGTAGTTGCTACATACAGGCATTTTTGTTTCAAAGTTTCAAGAGCACACTTGTTACATGGAGGCATTTCCTCCATGTCATCACCCAATGAATGACTATATGTGATGCATGGAACTTTCCTCTTCTTGATCTTTCCATAAATGTTTATCTTAGAAATTTCCAAGGAAAGATCGCGGATCCTAAGGCATGCATCTACTGTACTTAGCCATGCCCTTCCCATTATAATTGGGAAGTCCCCTTCGTTGTTGTTAACTTCAATCACTAGAAAATCAGCTGGGTAAGACCAACCACATACAGTCGTGATGATGTCCTCCACCAATCCCAAGGGAATGGTGATGGACTAGTCTACCAGCTCTAGTTGAATGTTGCTCTTCTTAAGTTGGGGTAGGTTCCAGGCATGATACATCTCTCATGAAATTAAGCTAACTCCGGAACCTGAGTCAAGAAGAGCCCTATGTGGTTTATTTTTGGTGATTTGTAAATAGATTAAGGGACTCCTAGGGTCAGTTAGTTTCCTGGGAAGGTGGCCTACCTTGATCTAGTCAGTTACGGTATGCGTTAACATAACCGTATGCGTTAAGCTCTGTTGGACTGAAGGGTGCTCTAAAGTGTTAGATGGTGGAGGAGTGTACATGGGCTCAACCGCTTGTTGTTGCGAGAGTTTTTCTGGGCTTTTGGTTCTGACGAAAGGTCTTCTCTTTTTACAGTTGTCAGAACCAGCAATGGGTTGAATATTTACAGCTCTCGCAGCATAATGTTGCTACGGTTGAGAAGGAAGTTCCCCTTGCATTGTTGGAGCAGGAGGTGTTATGGGAACTACTACTGGAGGAAGTGGTGTAGATGGATTTGGACGTTGGTGTGGGTATGGAGTGTCTCCGAGAGGAGAAGGAGTCCTTCGGAAGTACTCCCAAACTTGGTAGTGATGGTTGGGGGTTGTGTGACTCATAGAGTCACTTGGAGAAATCAACTGCTACACATAATATCCATAAGGGTCAGGCTGCCGGTAAGGGTACTGATGTTTCGGTGATGGCATCCCCCATGACTGTGGGTATTGCCACTGCTGATGCTGTCCGATGGGTTGTGGTGGAGTTCCATTTGGATAATACGTTAAGAGTTGGTGGAACTGCCTTGGGTTACCCTGTGGATAAGGTAACCTTCGGGGTGTTTGCCGTTGGTTGAGTCTTGGATTAAGCGCATACATCCTAGACTCCTGTAGATGTGAGATGATGGGGCAACATCCCTTAGGATGGTCATAGTGGCAGATCTCACATCCACCATCATCGTCTGTGTCAGAGTCCATAGCCATATCAGAGTTAGTGATTTTCCCCTTACCCTTGTTATGTGCATGGCTTAAATCTCTCCACTTTTTCTTACCTTTGTCACTACTTTGTTCTACCTTAGACTCTTCTACAATTTTTAAGACAATTTCAATTTTAGAGTCTAAGGAACTCCATACGTCATCTACCTTAGCCACTATTTCTGTTGTGAGGTTTTGAAATGGCAAGGTCTTTCTGTTCACCAACTCTTCGATTGGTGATTCATCCTCTTCATCACAAAACTTCACTCCCTTCTTTCGAAGAGAGGGATCATGATTGTAGTCTTCCACACTTTCCCTTTTTTGTAGCTCACCTTCTTCTTTTGCTACTTATTCCAACAAGCTATGTACTTCATGGGCTCTAAGTTGTGAGAGTCTCCCTTGGGTGTAAGTTCCAAGGGTTCTTCTCGTTTCATGCCTTAACCCATCCACGATGTGGCGAAGTTGATCCCGCTGAGCGTACCCATGGCCTGGGCAACGATGTAACAATGTGTAGTAGCAGGCCATGGTCGCATCCAAGGGTTCATGAGTACCTTGCTTCTAGCCTTGGATCTGCTTACATAAATTGAACACTTGGGGTACGTTTGATACTTTTCGTTGAACAGTTCTAGCATCATACTCCAACTCCTGATGGTTTTTGGTTCTAAAGACCGGTACCAACTCTTTGCTTCCTTGGTGAGTTTCCTTGGGAACAACTTAAGTTTTTGCCACTCATTTTCTATATTCTGCAAGGCACAGGCATCGTGGAATGCCTGTAAATGATTTTGCGGATCTGCATTGTATCCCCCTTCAAATGGTGGGATATTGTTCATGTCTAATCGTTTGATTCGACTATCTTTTAAATGCCTTGTGGGAATCCTAACTACCTCTGTTATGTCAAGCATACTTCGGGTTGCGTGTAGGGGCTCTTCATGATCATCTCTTTCATGACGCCTGTGATGTCTACGTTGTTCCCTACTCTCCCTATGTCCTTGCCCTTGTCCTCTCTCTCGACTTTCCCGTCGAGGTCTCTCATTTTTCTTACCTTTATCCTCTCCATTGTGTTCATGATGGCTGTGCCTAGATGTGGAAGGAGAGGGTGAGTGATGGGATGAAGGAGAAGAAGAAGGGAAACCATCGCCATGATGATGTTTCTTGCCTTCTCTTCGACTACTATGGCCCCGATTGTGGTGACGATCTTAGTGCCCGTCCTTAGCATGAGTGGTTGTTCCCTCTGTGAACAGTTGGTGTTCACGGGCATTAGAACCATGGTTATGTATCGTTGATCGTAGGTTTTGATACCCAACCTCCTCATCATTGTTAGGAGGGAGAACATCGTTCGCTAAAGAACCCGTTATAAGGGGTTCCTCATCTCCTATTTCGCTAAGGACGTGTGGACCTTTGCCCTTTAGCAGTGTATGTTGACTCTCCTGCCTTAAGTCCCTCATACGTTGGGCATCTGTGGGATAATAATCCCTCATGTTAAAATCGTCTGCAACGTATTTAGCATATCATTCAGTCATGCTAATCTATGCCAAAGCACGGAGCAGCATGTTTGGGATTGATCAATCTGGAGGTAACACAATGTTACCTTGCAAATCTCTCCATCACAGCTGTTCATCTTAATAAAGGATAAAGGTAAAGTTTGGGATATACTCATTGGAAGGAGTATATGTCATCTTATATTGTTGAGGCATTGGCTGATTTTGGTTATGTGTTTTATGTTGCCGACTGTCTCTAGTATGATCCTTAGGTGAGTTGCTCTTATGAGAAGAAGGCATTGTTATTGGTGTGCTAATTTACCATTATATAAATTTCTCTTTTGATTAACTCGAAGGTTCATTTAGGCTCACAACGATGTGAGTGATATCCTTTATGTTCTATTTGGCGCATAAACACTTAGTCCCTGGTAACGGCACCAATGATGAGTGGCGAGGTACCCCTACACTCAACCATATGAAACGAGCATAGCACGTGCGATCTGGTCGAACTTTGCAAATTAAATGCCTACACACCCCATGGAACACTTGGGGTTAATCATTCGTTATCTTCCTAGACTTACTTGTGGTTGTCATGGTGTATGGTTAAGTAAGTCTGAGGTATAAAATTTTTATATCTTTTTAATGTTTTTCTCCTATGCTATCGAGGTGAAGGGCTGAGGAACTAACTAATTCTAACTAATGACTAAGTCTAAATTAACTAGCGTCAGCATCCATTCCCACTTACCGTACACACCTTGAACCGATGCAACCGCGGCTACCAAACGCTAATCGTTGTTGGGATCACTGCACATAACGCACGTGCTCGAAGTGGTCGTACTGAGTTACTTAACTAGGAGGAAAGGGTTGAGAGAATCTATCTAGCCTAAGTGTGATGAGTAGCCGATTCCTTGACTAACCATACACATCTGAGACTACCAAGCGTAGATCCTGAATACACCACTGGGTTACTAAGTAGTCACACAAGATGCTCGTAATCAAGTCGTACTCATACCGCATGCGATGAGCAACCGATTCCTTGACTAACCATACACATCCTTAAATGCTCGTAATCAATTCATACTCATACCGCATTCTAGGAAAGCAATAAATAACATTTAGGGATTTCACCTTGCATAGCTAGAGTAGGTGGTAGTTGAGCTATTAGTGGAAGAGAAGTGGCCAAATGAGAAGGATGATATGCTTGTAGAATATCACCCCCAGAAGAGGGAGTCCCATAATACTCGTGGGCTTGGTAGTAAGGTTGAGGATTGATGTGACCAGTAGAGTCACGTGGGGAGATTGGCTGCTACACGTAATATCCACACGGGTTAGGTTGCAGGTAAGGATATTGTTGCCTTGGTGGTGGCATTCCCCATGATTGTGGGTGTTGCCACTATTGATATTGCTTAATCAGTTGTGGTGGAGTTCCACTTGGATAATATGTTAAGGGTTGGTGGAACTTCCTTGGGTTACCTTGAGGATAAGGAAACCTTCAGGGTGTTTACCTTTTGTTTAATCGTGGGTTGAGTGTATACACCCTAGACTCCTACAGATGTGAGATTATAGGGCAACATCCCTTAGGATGATCATATTGACATATTTCACATCCACTATCATTGTCTATTTCCAACTCCACAACCTCTTCAATGATGGAAACTTTTCCCTTACCCTTGCTATGTGCATGTTCAACTTCTCTCTTTTTTCTTTTTTTTATCACTACCTTGCTCTCTAGACTCCTCTACTATTTTAAGAATAAATTGAGAGCTATTGTCTAGGGGATCCCACATTTGGCCTACCTTTGCTGATACTTCTGATGTCAACTTTTGGATAGGCAAAGTTTTCCTATTCACCATCTCTTTGAGTGGTGACTCTTCTTCATCCTCACAAAATCTTACTCCCCTCTTCCTCAGGGAAGGATCTTAGTTATACTCTTCTGCACTTTCTCTCTTTTGTAGCTCACCTTCTTCCTTAGCAACTTGCTTCAATAGTCTTTGAATTTGATGGAACCTAAGCTTGGATAGTCTTCCTTGGGCATAAGTCCTAAGGGTTCTTCTTGTTTCATGCCTAAGCCCATCCACGAGATGGTGCAGTTGATCCCTTTGCGAATAACCATGGCCAGGACAATGATGTAACAGTGCATAGTATCGGCCCATAGCAACATCCAAGGGTTCATGTCCTCCTTGTTCCAGCCTTGGATTTGCTTTCGCAAGTTAGACACTTGGGAGTACATTTGGTACTTGTCATTAAATAGTTCTAACATAGTACTCCACCTACGAATGGATTCTGGTTCTAAAGACCGGTACCAACTTTTTGCTTCTTTAACTAATGTCTATGAGAATAACTTAAGTTTTTGTCATTTGTTCTCTATGTTTTGTAAGGCACACACATCATGGAATGCTTGTAAATTATTCTGAGTTTCAGTGTTGTATCCCCCTTCAAATCGTGGGATGTTTTTCATATCTAATCTCTTAATCCTACTATCTTTTTGATGCCTTGTTGGAATTCTAACAACCTTAGTTATGTCCAACATACTTCGAGTAGTGAGGAGGGGTTCATCATGATCATCTTGTCCATGGAATCTATGATGCCTACATTGTTCTCTACTCTCCCTTCTTCTATGTCGTGACTCTCTAGAGTGCCCTTGTCCCCTTTCCTAGCTGTTTCATCTATGACTTCCACTTTGCCTACCTTTATCCCCATGGTCTTTTTCTTTATGATCGTGTCCAGATATTGAAGGAGAGGGTGAAGGAGATGATAAAGGTGAAGAAGAAGGAGAACCGTCACCATGACGGTGTCCGCTACCTTCTCTTTGGTGGTCACGACCTCGATCGTGATTAGAATGTCCACCTTTATCATGTATCCTTGTCCCTTTTTCAGACCCTTTGTGCCCGTGGGTATCAAAACCTGGGTTATGAATAGTGGAATGAAGGTTTTGATACACAACCCCTTGGCCAAAGTCAAGGGGAGGAACATCGTTGTGTGGGCGACTACCTGAGGTAGGTTCACCACCCTCATTTTTGCTTAAGACATGTCGGACATCTTGGGACCACTTACCCTTCAAAGACTTATGATGTCTCTCCTTTTGCAAATCCCTTTGACATTGTGCCTCCATGGGATGGTACTCTCTTGAGTCATGGTCCTGCACAACATATTCTGTGTGTAAGTGCGGCATGCCAATTTGTGTGAGAGCACGAAAAAGCATGCTTGGGATTGAACAATTGGGAGGTAACACTATGTTACCCTCTAAGTCTCACCAATGCAATTGTACATCTTGATGGAGGATAAAGGTAAAGTCTAGTATATACTCATGAGGATGAATATATACCACTCAAACTTGTTGAGGGACTGGTAGATCAATGTCATGTGTATTACATCGCCAACTGTTTCTTGTTTAAAACCTAGGCAATGAGGCACTTTCGTATGAAGAAGGAGACATACTTGTCTATTCAGTGTGAATTGTATTCTTGTTTATTATTTTCTCAATCAACCCTAAGGGTTCGTTCTAATGATGTGAATGATTTCCTAAGTTCTAATTAGTGCACAAACAACTAAGTCCTCAGCAACGATGGCAATGATGAGTGGCAAGGTACCCCTACGCTCAACCATACGAATATGAGCGTTTCATGCACAATCCAGTCGAATTCCAAGGACTAAGTGCTTATGCGCCTTTGTGGAACAAGGATGGGTTGGTTGATCGTTGTCTTCCCAAGCTTACCTGTATGTCACGATTGTATGGTTAAGTAAGCTTGAGGCATATGATTTTTATAACTTTTATCTTTTTATGTCTTGCTGCTAATAAGAGAGGAGAGAGAGAGATAACTAAGTGACTAATTTAACTTAACTACTAATTAACTAGGCTTTAACTATTCATAACACCAGTATCCGTTCTCACTTACTGTACACATCTTGAACGAGCGCAATACTACTGGGATTACCAAATGCTAATCGTTACTAGGTTACCAAGTGTTACACACATGCTCGAAGTGATCGTATTGTGTGTGTTAATAACAAAAATGTAAATTGCATAAAATAAAATAAAATAAATGAGTAAGAAAACAAATCTCAAGTGTTGCAAGGATGAATCCAAGAGCTCATCTTTATTGCCATACAGAAGGTGTGCTTAGCTACACAATGCTCAAATAAAGATCCGTCCACACTTAGACCTCCTGCTACGGGCACTTGGAAAATACTCTAACTACAAAAGTTTCGCTACTTAACTCCTAAAAGACTTCCCTTTAAAGACTTCCTTCCAAGACTTCTTTTCTTGTCTCCCTAAATTGTGCACCTAGGCACTGTATTTATAGGCTTGGGAGCAACTACTCTAATAATTACAAAAACTACCACTCTAATTTTAGAGAAACTACCACTCTAATTTTAGAGAAACTGCCCCTCTAATTTTAGAAAAACTACCACTCTGATAATAACCATTCTAATTATTAGAGTAACTGCTTTAATAATAACCACTCTAATAATTAGAGTAACTACTCTAATAATAACCACTCTAATTATTAGAGTAACCGCTCTCATCAAATATGAAGACTACAAGCTACATGAAGATGCTCTAAGGATTGAGAGGAAGCTAAATCAACAAGAGAAAGCCTGAGAAACCAGAGCTCAAAAGTTGAGAAGATGTCTCCAAGGAATAGAAGATGTCTTGGCCAAGAGAAAGTTAATGACATGAAGACGTCTTTCAAAAACAAGAGATGTCTCCTTTGGAAAGAAGACATCTCCCCAAAGACATCCCATTCTAAAAGGAGACGTCTTCCTAGAGTTGAAGCTAATTTCAGAGAGACGTCCCAATCTCGAAGGAGACGTCTACACTAGTCATTAAATAGTCATTGCATGAATTCTGAGGTGTTTTCAAAAAATTCGAGGCTATAAGTAGATATCAAACTCTTGGGAATAATGCCAACATTGTTAACATTAAAGCTATCATTGTTTATTCTATGTTGTTGTACTTGTGTAATTTATTAGTCACATCATTTGCTTGATTGTTTGTAGAATTTTGCTTCAAAGTACAAGGACCTGTAATTTAAGCTACACTATTTCCTTTTTTTTTCTTTCTTTTTTTCTTATAGCCATTTGGGGTTGATGTGCTTCATGTGAGAAGGCATCGTCATTGAGCTTGTCAAGATCTTGTGGGATTTAGTGTTTGTGCAGTGTCAAAATACTCCATAGTGAAGCTCAATTTTGTAAAGGTTGTGGGATCCTTAAAACCACATTCTAAGCTTGTTGGGACCTTGCAGGGTTGAGTGATTTCATAGCAATGAAACACTCTGGAGCAAAGCTCAGAGTTTGTACAAGGTGTGGTGCCCTTCAAACCATATTTTGAGCTTGTTGGGACCTTGTGGGGTTGAGAAATTTCGTAGTAACAAAACTCTCCATAGTGGAGCTCAAATCTTGTAAAGGTTGTGATGTTTTTTAAACCACATTTTGGAAGAAACAAAGTTTGGAGGTGTGCAAATAATCTACCCTTCAAGTGTGGACTACCCAAGTTGGGAAACCATGTAAATTTTGTGTTTAACTTGGTACCTAGAACATGTTTTAATTGGAGAACTTATTCAACTCCCCTTCTAAGTTCTTAGTCCTCAGGTCTTTCTATCTATGTGATGCCTTGTTAACTTAAGATAGGTTAAAAGAATATCAAAGTATTTAGTTGTCTATCTTAATTTCTTTTCTTTTGTAAAAGACTAGAATTTTAAGATGCTTCCACTTTTGCTTTCACTTCCACTTCATCTCTCACATGAGAATACCAGACTTGGCACGGAAGCTTGACCAAACTTAGGTTGTGTGCATGTTTTAAATGCTTTGGTAGCCTCTAGAAATTTTAAGCAAGCATGACTTTTATGATAAAGAAAGGAAATATCCATGGATACCACTGAACATGTAGGAAGGAATAAACCTATAAAGTCATGGCATGGCATGGCACCACAAGACAAGATAAGCATCTAGTTAGGCTGGTAAATCAACCAAATGCAGTAATAGATTTGGAGTCCAAATTATTTGATTGTCATATCATATTAATATTTACATTACAAGCTTGAAGAAAACTATTTAATACTTTTCTTTAAAATCTACATAAATTTAATTAACCCATTGTTTATCATAACATACATTACAAAAAATGGTCGATAAGGGAATCCATCCACAGTAGGAAGCTCAAATGCACATGGTAGCTTAGATTTGATCCTTTTATTATCCTTTGGTGATTTATCTTATAAAGTGCTATACTAATTTTACCTTACAAGCTTGAAGAAAACCTTTTAACCTTCTTCTTTAATATCTATGTAAATTTAATTAACTTGTTGTTCATCATAATATACAAGTAAAATCTATGTAAATTTAATTAACCCGTTGTTCATCATAATATAGAGGTAGCTTGAAGAAAACTATTTAATACTTTTCTTTAAAATCTTCATAAATTTGATTAACCCATTATTTATGGTAACATACTTTATGAAAAATGGTCGATAAGGGAATCCTGTTGCAGTAGGAAGCTCAAATGCACATGGTAACTTAGTTTTGATCCTTTTATTATCCTTTAGCAATTTTTCTTATAAAGTGCTATACTAATTTTACCTTACAAGCTTGAAGAAAACCATTTAACCTTGTTTTTTAAAATCTATGTAAATTTAATTAACTCAGTGTTCATCATAATATAGAGGTAGCTTAGTGGGATGAACATTATGATAATTGAAACATAGGCACACCATAAGATTTATAGAATAACTTAATGCTACCTAGTAAAATTGAACATGTGACCTAGATTACAAGGCCAAGACCCTTACCACTAGGCTAACACCTCATTGTTAGGGATGAACATTGTGACTCTAAGTGAAAATCCTTTTATCATCTTTTAGTATTTTATCTTATAAGGTGTTGTACTAATATTTATTCTACAAGCTTAAAGAAAGACATTTAACACTTTTCTTTAAAATCTACGTAAATTTAATTAACCCATTGTTCTTAACAGAGGTGCAATAGCAATAACCACAATTAAAAAACACATAACTAAACTAACTTAGATTCTTGTCATACCAAGTATATAATTATCTACATTTCAAACATTATCAAATATATATACAAACAACAATTTATTATCTTGAAAATAATATATAACTTATATTAAGTATCAATGACGGATTGCTATAATATTACCTTTAAAAAAACTGAAAATTTTAATTGATATTGTTACTGCAGAATTTCCCAACATGGACGTACCAAATATTTTCAATGTATACATAATTCATATGTTTTTACAAAGAAACAAAATAGTTTAACATATTTTTATAACCGGCAAATTCCTAATGGGCAAATTCACACACCGGTGATAGGGTTTGAAACGCTATAAGTCAACATCATCATCATTTTGTAAAAATCAAACAAAATGAAATTAATCAAATACGGGAACCACATGGCACTGGCAAGTGCAGTTACAGCGGTAATTGAAATCTACACCTTTAGAAAATTGCAATTAAATACGCTAAAAACGACTTTTTAGCACTGCATATGGACCCAATTCTTACGCAACTGAGCTCAATCACACGGCATGCATGTCCTCCATGCAAATAGAGTTCCGTTGACGGACGACTGTGACTGAAAACAGGCCACTTATCACAGTTGACCGTGCTAAGAAATTCATGATCTTGTGTCAAATTACTTTGCTGCTAATCTTAATCTTAATCTTAACTCGTGAGTATGAAGCTGCCCACATTCTGGGGCCTATATCTTTTCAGCTGCTCTGCTCTTCTCTTCACAGAGGTGAACCCATCACAGGATTCTGGTCATTGACAGTTTCTAATGACCGAGGAGGAGAAGCAAGTGGCTTTCATCAGTATTAGTCAGTGCACACTTTGCCCAGGCAGCTCTTGCTCTTGCTATTGCAGTTGCATTGTGAAATCTGCTTAATAAAGTTAACAGCTTGAATTGGGGTTGTTTGTGCTTAATGTGTGTTTCAGACAAGCACATCAGTGTGTTGCTGGTTTGCCTAAATCTATAGTCAGTTTTGGCTTGTTACTGGAATCTTGAGCAAGTGACTTAGTCTTGGTTGGGTACTTTTGTTTGTCTTTCTTTTAAAGCTCTGTTTGTTGAGACTGATTAACTGATCCTTTTTAGTTTATGTTTCAGGTTGTAGGTTTCCTTTCTGAGCATGTAGCTTACTCTGGTTCTTGATTTCTTGGCAAAAATTGTTGTTTGTGATTTGAAATCTGTCTTTGTTATCTCTTATTCTGTTTCAAAGCTCATTAGCATACTTTTGTGCAGCAGGTTTTAGGGTTTAAGCAGTAGAATACGATTTGTAGCTTTCAGCATGAAGACTCTGCTAAAAAGGAGTAAACAGGGTGAAAAGTAGTTAAACAGGACAAAAGGACAAAAAGGATATTAGGCATTAAATAAACAGAGTCAATCTATTTTTGTGATTCTTAAATCCATGTAAATGCTAACTAGCATGATTTAATTAGGACTTTTCTTAGTTTTGTATTACCTTGCACATGGTTGTGACAAGAAGCCCTGCTATCTACCAGGCGCAGTATCATTTGTTATTTGATTTGGATTAAAGATAAAAAGTTCACGTGCAATCCTTTCAAAATTTTTTGCTAATTTTGTGTATCATTATTCATCATTTGAATATTTAAAGTACCGACCGTTTTTTCTACCAATTTGTTTGTTGTGCAAATTTAAGAATTAAACTGGTACTCTTTTATTATGCATTGCTATAATCAGTTGTAGAAATAGCTCCGAGTTTTGGCTGACTTTTGCATTATTAATCATTTGTTTTCTTGCTAATCAATGACTGTTGGAAAAGGCTAATAAAATAACATGCTCAACTTGCCTCCGGCTCTGACAGTCTTGCCCTTTTAATAGACTGATTGATGGAAGGGGGTGCTGTACAGAAAGATGCTAACTTTGGAACATGTCTGGTCTTGGTTAGACAAAATCCATTTATCCTTAGACTAGCCTTGTCAGCAGGTCTTGGAGGTTTCCTTTTCGGATATGACACTGGTACTGTAGATGGCATTTTAAAAGAAAATTTCACTGTACAGAAGCCTCTCAATTTCTGAGACTAAGAGGACTGCTACCACTAAGCAGGCCTTGTTTTGTTGGCTTTCATTTTACTGCAGGTGTGATATCAGGAGCTCTTCTCTACATCAAAGATGACTTTTCTCGCGTGGATAACTCACAAGTTTGCAAGTATACACGATACAGTATACCCAATTCCAACTGTGCATAAATTTTTTAATTTTTCTTTCTTTGTTTGACATCATGTTTTGAAATTTTTGTTGGGCTTGGGCTTGGTCCTTGGGGTTTTGGGTGTTTGACAATCTGTTGTGGAGCAGGAGGTGATTGTGAGTGGAGCCTTTGCTGACGCCATAATAGGAGCTGCAGCAGGCGGTTGGATAAATGACAAAATCGGAAGTTTAAAAAGCCTCACCATTGCAGACATTGTGTTCTCGGTGGGTGCAGTTTTCATGGCTGCAGCAAATGGGCCAGCCCTGCTTATTACTGGTAGGGTTTGTGTTGGGCTGGGAATTGGCATAGCATCCATGGCTTCGCCGCTCTATATTTCAGAGGTGTCTCCGAGGACTGTGAGAGGAGCAATTGTGAGTATCAATGGTTTTCTCATTACTGGAGGTCAATTTCTGTCCTGCTACATCAATTTTGCATTCACAAGAGTAAGTACATGTACCTAGTTTGTATCAATATTTTCTTTTTGGGTTTTTTGTTTTCCTACTGCTGGCCTGCAAAAATGCCAAAAACAATTCCAAGAAATTTGCAGCAGATGGAAGAAGGAAAAGGATCTTACCTATATTAATAGGTTTTAATTTGCATCAGTTGTATGAATTTTGAAAGAATGACCAATAAAATACAGTAGTATAAACTCTAAAGTAACTATTTTCGATTAATCAAATTTCTGATTTCACTGCTAAAATGGCAACAACAGGCAATTTCACAGTTAATCTGATTCCATTTCACTCTATGACACCGAAATGAACAATTTCATAGATGATATTTTGATTCATGTTGCAAACTTCGAACTTTGTTGGGGAATTTGGCTTTTAAATTGTGTAGGTGCCCGGCACATGGAGATGGATGCTTCGAATTGCAAGCCTTTCTGCAATTCTGCAGCTTGTGTTGATGTTTTTCCTTCCGGAATCTCCTGGATGGTTGTTCTGCAAGGTAACCAAGATAAAAAAGAGACTAGAAGCAACTTCCTCATGTCATGACAATTGCTGCAAGTGAGAGTTGCTTGTTTGTGTGATGCGATGCTTATTTATCCTTATCATCTTATCTGGTCTTTGGGCAGGGAAAGGAAGAAGAATCCTTTGCTGTAAGGCAGAAGCTGCACCCCCTGAAGACCTGGACAATGAAATGGAAGAACTCAGGAATTCTGTCCAACAAGAAATAGATATGAATGTGCCTGAAAGGAAAATCTGTTACAGCGAGCTATGGACGGTTAAAGAAGTCCAATATGCACTGATTGTACGATGTGGAATTCAAGTAAGCACCAATACCATTCATTCCAGGCCAAAACCCTAACTAGGCAATTGTTGTTTTTTTTCGGTTCTTGAGATTATGATGATTTTGTCTGGACCTTCATGTGTGTGTAGATTTGTAAACAAATGATTGGAATCAATACAGTAATGTATTACAGTCCTACGATTGTACAGCAAGCTGAATTTGCATCTAACAGGCTGGCACTGCTGCTCTCTGATAACATCTGGGTTGAACGCTGCTGGAACCATTCTGAGCATGTACCTCATAGATAGAACAGGCAGGAGAAAGCTTCTTATTGCAAGTTTGATGGGAGTTATATTTTCTTTGGCCGTGTTAACAGTTGCTTTCCGTATCACCAGGAACATAGCACCATTTGTAAGCTCTGCACAGACAAACAACTTTCAGGGCTTACGATGCCCAGCTTATCATTCTTCTTCCAAACAGGAGGCATCATCATCAACCTGGACATGTGTAACATGCTTGAAGGCAAATCCTGCTTGTGGGTTTTGTGCATCTGCACAAAATCAGGTAAGGATTTATTGTAGCAAGCAACAAAATTTTTTATTTTTGAATTTGATTTTTGCCCCAATTGATGCATGGTCGATTCGATCCATAGAAATTTTTGATTTTTGATTTTAAATTTAATTTTTGCCCCACTTTATCAATTCTCATAGTCTGTCTTTAATATCTTTCCAATATTATGTGGGTAACTTCAGTTTCAGTTTCATAGAATGATGATGGAAGGCCAAAACGAGAGAACTGACTAGTATGTGTAATGTTTGTTGTAAAGCTGATGCAAAAACAGGACGGTTAAGTATGCAAAAGCTCATCAAATACATGGTTTACACAAGGCTGCCCAAGTAAATATGGGGCACTGGCTGTTGCAGGCTTGGCTGTGTACATCATATTCTATGCTCTTGGAAGTGGAACTCTGCCATGGGTCATCAATTCTGAGATATATCCGTCGAGATTCAGAGGCTTCTGTGGAGGCCTGGCTGCCACATGCAATTGGATTGCCAATTTGATAGTTTCTCAGACATTTCTCACCATTGCCAAATCCATTGAACCTCCAACACATTTATGGTGTTTGGCATCGTTGCAGTTACTTCCCTCTTGTTTGTAATTATTGTCATTCTTGAAACCAGGGGCCTTTCCTTGGAGGAGATCGAAGGCATGCTGCAGACTGTCAGAAGGTTTAGTTTCAAATTTTGGAAAACTTAGGACAAAGCCTCTAATACCAATGCCTTTTCAGATAAAGTTGATGCCTCAAACTAAACTTAAAACTGAAGCCTTCAAGAAGCCTCCTAATCATCATCATGGTCATCTTAGCCTTGATGCAAGGATAAAAAATTAGATGGTTAGTATCAAGTTTGCAACGCCTAATAAAACTATGCCAAATATCATAGATAAGTTCTCTCTAAAGTCACTTACTTAAATATTAATACTTACTTAAATATTAATATCAATAATGTGTACTCACGTATATATAACCAAGAAGATGTTTTCTCCTACATAGCTTACCATCAAAGAGTTATAATATTACTTGCTAAGTTCTTTTACCTTCATCAACATTGAATTTTATTATGTTATATCTAAAAGATACTTTTGGTAATCTTACTTACTACGGGGTTATTATATTGAAACAGAAATTGAAATTGAAGTTTTATTACATTAAAAGACTCATAATATCTATTGGACAAATATTACATTTTCATGAAAAATTGACCAAATAGTGATGAGAGCAACAAAAACAAGTCATAAGTTTTTTGTTGCAATATTATAATGTTGTTTCAAATGGATAGTTGTAGTACTAAAAGCAAAAAAAAGCATATGCAACTTATCCTCAAGGGCTCTTGACCTGCACAACGTATGTGTGTGTTCTTCTTGGAGAAGTTGAATCTATCTTCTACTTTCAATTCTAAGATGATACGAGCTTAAGAAAAGCTTGCTATGGCACTTAGATACTTTATTGGAATGGTAGCTATAAGATAGCTTATGTAGCTAGTTTATTAGATCTATTGTGATGTAAGAAATATTCCATTTTCTTAACCATTGCACTCTCTAAAAATACTAATGCGGTCTCATGAATTCTTAAGAATTACTTTAGATAATTTGCCTTGTCTTTAGATATTTAAGTTATCATCATCATCATCATCTTAGCTTTATCCCAATAAAATGGAATCAACTACATTATTTCTTTTTTGCCATTTACCTTTATGAAGAGCTAGATCCTTGTTTATTTGCAATTTCTTTAGATCTTTTTCAATTGTTTTTTCCGATGTCTTTTTTGGTCTTCCTTTTGAGAGCATTCCTAAGATAGTCATGTAGCAACCTTTTTTTATAGGCTCATTATTTGATCTTCTATGTACATGTTCAAACCATCTAAGATTCTATTCCTCCAATTTATTTAAAATAGAATCCAAGTCTTTACTGAATGTTTGTATTGTGCAATTTATCTCTTATGGTAACATTCAATATCTATCTAAGCATTTGCATTTCTACTACACTAACTTATTGTACATGCCTCTTTTGTATTGCCCAACATTCAACACCATATAAGATATCAAGTCTGATTACTATTCTATAAAATTTCCCTCTAGTTTTATTGGGATCTTTTATCACATAGAATCTCACTAGCTTGTCTCCATCTTGACCATCCTATCTTAATCCTATTTCTTATATTTTTATCAATTTCACCATATGATTACAACAGTGATCATAGGTAACAGACCTCTTTATAGTGAGGGGCTTTTTCACTTGAATTATCATTTCTATTTTACCATTGTTTGTGCTGTTATTAAAATTTCATACCACATATTTTGTCTTAATTCTATTAATTTTTAAGCCTTTGATTTTAGAGCATGTATTGAACTCTCCCTTTTAGATGCAATAATTTCTAGAATTGTATCTACCAATACAATATCATCTGCAAAAAGCATACACTAAGGGATTTGATCTTGTATTTCCTTTGTTAATTTATCTATGAAAATGACAAGTATGGGCTAAATGCAAACCCTTTATATAGATTTATTATAACTGGAAAATCAAATGTGGTTCCATAAGCTATTCTAATTTTAGTGGTAGCACCTTCATATATGTATTGAATCACTTTAATATCTTTATCAGGGATGTTTTTCTTCTACAAGGCCCATCAAATAATATCTCTATGCACTTTTTCATATGCTTTTTCTAATCAATGAGGATCATATGTAGATTTTCTCTATGTTTTCTAAATTTCTTCATCAATTGTCGTATCGAGAAAATAGCCTCTATAGTAAATGACAAAACTTTTATGTCAATCAACTACAATATTGTATCTATGATATCATAGCTTTGCATATTTCATTATAGACATAATGTAGTGGGCCACAGTCATGCCTATAAAAACCAATCCATTGTCATGTTGAAAGGAACAACTTTCGCTAATACTTAGCCAGTTTCTTATAGCTTGTTTTCATAACTTAGACTTAACAATAGAGTGAATGATTGTAGTGTGGTGCTTAACAATTGTATAGAATCTTTGTTTGAATGGATTATTCTTAGGCATAATTCATGATCAGAAATAAAGATCAAGATTGTTTCTCACCATTGGAACATTTCACTTGGTTTATTTTTACTTAGCTTAATTTTACTTTTTAGCATGTTTACTTTTCTTAAGTCATTTACATTTTCTAGGTACTTTACTTTTTCAACATCCTTTAGTAAGGTGGTATAAGTATGACTAGTTTTGAGCAGAATGTGTAACTCTTTGGTAACCCAGTAGTGACTTCACCTGATTCACTCAATAATGGATTCACTTGGTAATCCCAGTGATAGTGACATTAGCCCAGGACGTGTACAACAAGCCAAGAATGGATACTTATCATCCATAGGTTAGAATAATTGTCTACTCTTATTACACTTAGACTTAAATTTTATCACCACATTTCCATCATGTTTACACTTAGTTTTAATTTGAGCTAAACAACATCATCATATCATATACCTCACTGAGAGTTAAACCATACAACTTAAAGTTCACTAACTTAATGTGAGAAGATAGTGATTACAAACTAAACATCAACTACTAGTAAATCGATATTGATCATCCATGGATTACAATTAGGTCGCATGTGTATACTTGTGACTTTTATGGTTGAGTGTTGGAATATCCAACCACTCATCGTTGGTACCATTTTCGGGGATGTGGCAATGTTTGCTAAGTAGATTTTACAAAGTTCATTGTATCCAGTATTATTAAGCATATTTTTCACATTTAAAAAATAATTTTCTCAAAAGCACACACACTTAAGTGTCAAACATTTAAAATGGCTTCTACAACCAAGGAAAAATCTCCATCTCCTATTGAACTTAATGAAAGTTATGACAAGGATTTTAATGAAGAAGATTGGAGTGCATTGATGAACACTAGAATTTCCTATGCTCACACTAATCCTTACTATTCTGATGTCGCATTTGTTTTTCACCAAGATGAATAACTCATATAGAGAAATTTAGAGGATAATATCGTCTTGCCTCCAAAACGTTTAGCACCATTAATGCTTCAAGCAATCCTTATGAGGTCAAACCTTGGCCATGTTCAAGAAGGTTACCACATCACCAAATACATGACTAGGCCATACCAATTAATGGAAGCTTAGGTAAGAAGGGATGCCATCATGAAGATAAGACATAGGCATGACAAAGGAAAGAAAGCATCTCAAACCATTATCCTAGAGGAAAAAGAAGATGCTACATTTTAAATGGAGAAATTTTATCAAACTCATGGATCTCATTCTCAAACACCAGTAGTCTGTATTAAGGATCTCGTCAATATACAACTACATTCAACTCTTGCATAAACTCTTGGGAGAGATATGGAAGATTCTAGACTTAGGAGGAATTTAAGGCCTAAGATCTCCACTGAATCCAATAGGGATGAATCAAGGAGTCATGGAAGAAGGACCAGCTAGCACCATGCTGCAACTCCTTCATCTTCTTCCTTACATTTGTCTACAAATTCTGACAAGAGAGAATGAAGACTAAGGGATCATGATGGAAAAAGACAAAGAGACCATGAGAGACATGCATATAGAAGAAGACATTCTGATAAAGAAGAAAATGATCAAAATGAATGAAGAAAAAGGATCAAGTGAGAAGAAAGAGAGTATTATGAACATTGGAGGGGTCAATACTGTAACAGAGCTCATGAACCCAAAGAGTACGAAGAACCCTTACTAGCCACTCGAAATATGATTATCATCATGGAAGCCATGTACATTTCCACTAGGCATGTAAGGAATAGTCACATCAAGTGACTAGATATGAATAATATTTCAAAATTTAAAGGTGGATATAATATAGATTCATAACACCATCTCCAAGCCTTCCATGATGCTTGTGCCTTGTAGATCATTGAAAATGATTGATAGAAATTAAAGTTGTTTTCTAGAATACTCATATAGGAAGCAAAGAGCTAGTACTGATCCTTAGAACCAAAATCAATTTGAAGATGGAGTACCATGCTAGAGCTCTTTAATGACAAGTATCAAATTTATTCTAGAGTGTCTAACTTGAGAAAAAAAATCTAGGAATGAAAACAAGGGACATGAATTTCTTGATGCAGCAATAGGTAGGTACTATTTGTTATTGCATAGATGCCTAGGCCACAAGATTTTTTAAAGGAAATAGCTTAGAAACATCATCAATGGGCTAAGAAACAAGCCTCTCAAAAATTTTGGGATGTATGCTTAAGATAGATTATCTAAAATGATAGCTCATTGAATTCAAAGATTCATTCACCAAGTCGAAAAAGAAGAAGAGGAGTAAAAGAAAAGAGAATTAGTAGAAGAATATAATAAAGATCCACCAATAAGGAAAAGGGACGTAAGAATATGTGAGTCATAAGAAAAGAAAATTTGGAAGACATGATTTAATGAAAAAATCTGTCACTTTAGACATTAGTTAATGACATTACAACAAAGGTAGAGAAAATGTGGGATTAAATAGAAGAAAATTTTTTCATAGCACTAAAGATAGTAGAGGAAAAGATTGAACAAGCCCTAAATAGAAATAAGGATAAGAAGAAAATAAGAAACAATGGACATGAAAACTATAGGAATAAAAGAAAAGTTGCTGTAGTAGAGGAAATAACAAACTTTAATTTAGAGGATGATGAAGGATGCAAAGTGTGCTAGTATGAACATCCTAAAGGATGTTGTCCTATTATGGCCCACTTACAAGATTTTAGGGAATATGTACTTAATCGAAAATTTATCAAGAAACAAATGCCCAAACAGTTATCTTATCTACAAGGTAACTTCCTACAACCTTACCAGCAAACGTATTATCCAAGAAGGGCTTATTCTCAACTACAAGAGCAATACCAGTAATAGTGACAACAACCACAAGCATGGGGAATGCCACCACCAAGGCAACAGTATCCATATAGGCAACCTAATCCCTATGGATACTATATTCAATGCCCAATCTCTCCTAGGAACACTTTAGTCTACACCTCTTCCTTCTACTATCTACCAAAATATCATAGGGCCACTACCTCACTTATGGATCCAAACTCTTATAGATCCTAACTAGTACTTGGTTATTTCCTTCAAGCTTCCAACACTTTACCACCGGTATTGCCACCAGTCATGTAAGGAAAACTACCAACATAGCCACAATAAAAGAACACTACCAAGGTAGTCACTACATAAGAAGATGTAATAACAAGTAAACCAAGAGCTGAGAAATTCCCCTTCTTTAGGGAAAGTCTAGAAAAGATTTGAAGGATGAAAACTTCACTTAGCTTTATCTTGTCCATACATAATTCTCCAGGGAACACTATGCTTTTGATTTCTACAGGTAAGAATATAACAACTATCATGCTCACTTAGATGATGACACATTGGATTAAAGAAGGAGCACTTCCCAAGAAGAGAATAGATATTGGGAGTCCCTTAGTCTATTTTCAAATAGTAGGACATAAACCATGCAAGGCTCTATTATATTCTAGGTTAGAAGTAAACCTTATTTCACAAGATATGTACAAGGCCTAGAACCTTCCCCCATTGAAGAAAAGTAACATTTGATTAGAGCTTGTGGACTAGTCAATTGTTGTTCCACTTGGACAATTGGAAGATGTAACCATCATCATAAGTGATTGGTCTTCTTAGTCATACACGTAGGGAAGAACAAAGTAGAATTTCCCATAATCATGGACACAATTTATGCTAAGTTAGGAATATGAGACTTGTCCTTAGAAATTTCCAAGGAAGATGAGCAAGGAGCCATATAGATGCAAAGAATTCCATGAATTACTTATAATAAAGAAGGGTGCAATTGTAGACTAAAAGTTTAGAATGTCAACACGATCATTACACTAACCCATAACAAATGTGGAAAACAAGGGTGTATGAAAAAAGAAACAATGGTCACTAAATCAAAAGACACTTAGTGGTTAAGAAATGAGAACATAAAACTATCCAAAACATGCATGGAAACATCCAATTCACTTATTAATGTTAAGAAAATGACCCAAATCAAGAACTTACAAAAGGATATCCTAAACCATGATCATACACCAAAAACTAGTAAACATGGAGACTTAAAACCTGAAATTAAGAATAAACAAGGAAACATAGTTGGATCTTCTGAAATGGAAAAACCATCTAGTCCAACAAAATATGTATCTCCAAAAGATCAAAACTTGATTATCATTAATGTCACATGGGATAATAAACGAAAATTCAAATTACTAAGGATGATAAATAAGAAACCTAGAGTGTATGATCCTGGGGATCTATGGTCCATTTTTTGAACACTTATGCATGAGTTCAATTGTGTGGGAGGTACCTTATCTTGAATCAGGAATTGATAAGTGCATTTCAACTTTTTTTTATATAATTTTTTGGTTTACAATTTTTGTTATGCTTTTTACATTTCTTACAAATTTTTACATCCTTTGATATCTTTCTCATTCTTTTATACAATTTTACATTTCTTAATCATTTTTCATTCTTTAATATCATTTCAATTCTATATGCATTTTTCTATTCTTACCATTTTTAATGATTTTTACTATCTATCATGTATATATTTTTATTAATTTCTTTAATAAAGAGTAAAGGAATAAAATAAGATGTAATTCAAAAAATGAGAATTTTACTATATGTTGTTAAATCATTAAAGGACTACTTATATATGCAGTGAGACCACATCATCCATTCACTCATTTCCAACAATAAGAGGTTCTTACCATGGATATGATGGCATTCTTTTCATAATAAAACTAAGAAAAATTTGTGATCATTATGCTTGGATAGAAAGCAAAGAACCAAGTGGGAATGGAAAGGGTGTGACATCAAGGGTATTTTTGGATTCTCTAAAGCTACTACTATGAGTTTTATCTTGTTATTAAGTTGTATAATTCACTTGAATTCTAATGAAAAATGGAAATATGTCTAAAATAAGTGTTGGCTTACCATGTTACTAGATAGAAATGTTACCCATGCTTGAAGATAGTTCTTTAGTAAGGTTAACACAGTAATAACATAATAAATGCATAAAATAAAAATTTCTAGGAGTTCCAATGGAAAGACATGTTACCCATGCCTGAAGGTAGGTGACATCTTAAAAATTTCAAGATTTCTTGGACTTACATTGATTGCAGGACTAGAAAGACATGTTACCCATGCCTAAGGCACTCTTCTACCTAATGGCTAAGCCTCTTTTAAAAAATAACAAAGTGTGCTATTAATAAACTACTTCCTTGAACTTAATTGCCAAGTGTTAATGCTCCTTGTAGTTAGTTTTGGGATGATACAATGCGATGTCACTGGTAAGTGTTATGGACTTCGTTTGGATCTTGGATGGAGGGATAATGATTACTTTAGCCATGTATCACACATATAATTCATTATATCTATGTTATGAGATCTCTTATTTTATTTTCTATAATCCTAGCTGGTTCCACTGCGCCTCACTGGTATATATATAATCACAATTTAATGGTTATATATAATATTATATTATTTTCTCATTGAGGTAATACTAATTTATGTGTGTTGGATGATAGGGATGTTTTACATTCAATTACTTAAGTACTTATAGACACTTGTAGGTGTGGTTATACAAGGGCACTAAGGGATAGGGCCTGCTTTGGGGAGGATCCAATTGTATGACTTTTGTGCTTCATACTTGATCACTAATTCCACATCATCTTGTACCTTTAGAAAACTTAATTGATCATTATTACTTTACTACATATTCATATTTGATCATACATTTAGCAATTTTTACCAATCATCTCCTACAAATCTAATTGACTTAGTTTGCCTAAATTCCTTCTTCCACACACTTTTGATGACAAATTCTTACATTCTAAGCATAACTCATAATGAAGAATCCTTTGGATTATCTTTATACCTTCTAGACTATCCATTTGACTTAATTTTTCCATAAAAAATCACTTAAAATTAGAAATATTTCAAGGTGATATCGTATATATGATGTATGGTGCCCTACAACATTGCAGCGATGATGTCATATCTACAATGTATCCCACATAAACCCCTATATGTACATGCAAGGAGTTATAAATTTTTCATTTCCCTCATTTCATGTAAGGAGAGTTCATGCTATTTTTCTAATCCTTTGACACCCAAACTTCAAAGCCTCATGACTTCCTCATCATAAGTTTAGTTTGCATGATTCTTGAACCATTTTGTTCAAGGAGTGACCAACTTACTCTTGGAGGAGAGTGCTATACATAATTTATGTGATTTGCACCAAATTTTTCTAATGCTTGGAAGAATATATTTAGGGCAAGAATAATAAGAATTAATTATATTTTAATTAAATAACCAAATAAATGCTAATGAGCTTAATAATCCTTCCCAATCAATCATTTAAACACATGTTAAAGAAAAGATCAATAATTATGAGAGGTCATAAAGAATAAAAACATTAAGGAAATACAACAATCAAGGGTTTATTTTCAAAATTTCTCTAACTCTACATTCCTAATGAAAGCTAAAAACTAATAACAATGATAGGTTCTAATCAAATCCAAGAACCTAAGAGAAGATTATGAACTGTTTGGAACTTATTTGAAATCCTTGGGTTATCATAGACAAATTCTTTATGATTGGAGGTGACTTCTAAAAGACCTATAGCTGAAGGACCCTTACAATAAATGGGTAAGAATCCCAAAGGAAGAGGACAAGTTGGAAAGCAAACTCTACAAGTTAAGCAAGAGGCCTAGTCCTACAGTATCCATCAGTCCACACCTATGATAGGGAAATCTGCATAAGCTAGAGTTGATGTACCATCAGCTCAAGAGCAAGGACAACACCTCATGCTATCAGATGAGTGCCTCCAAGCCATCCAAGAGAAATCTATCATGTCCATAGTCATAGTGGAATTAAACTTTAGACCGTTCATGGATTTTGTCCTTGCTAATGTTCAAGAGCAACTCCAAGCCTCTCCTCTTTGGCCCACACTATCATGCAATGGTGAATGGTATTTGGGAGAAGTATATCAATTTTGAAAGAATAAATAAGATGATGCTATAGTTAAGATTGAAAGAATCACAATGCCATATTCAATTGAGGCGATATCCAAGGCACTGAATCTTTGTAATGTCAAATCCAACATTGCATAAATATCTACATGGTTTGACATAGATGCAAATAATTTATGGCTACAAATTGCCTATTGGAAAACTGAGAAGGAATATAGTGGATTGTCTACTATAGAGAAAATTTATTTCAAAATTAGGACCTATCATATCTTCCCAACCAAAATATTGAATAGAATTTTCACCTATGCCATCGAAGGAAATGTTATCTTAATGGGGAAATTCCAAGCTAATATGGCTCATTGATTATTTTTGGAATCCAAAGGAGGTTTGAAGAATAGAAGGCAAGGAAACTCACCTTATCATTTCTTTAATTTATTAGAAGACTATGTAGATGAGCGGGAATTTTTAGCTACACAAATAATATTCTCCACAAAGCCTAGAATTCTTCAAATGCTAAAATTTCAAAATCAGTGCCACCTAAGAAGGATCAAGTAGATAAACCAATGAGCACTACGAGAGCAGCTGAGTCTACACTAGCAAGAAATGTCCTAACCATAGAAATAGAATAAGCAAAACCTAGTGGATAAACACTAATTGTTGATAGACTAGGACCAAGAGATCCATTGACACATCAAGATTTTTGATCCTCCATGAGCCATTTACAAAAAATTTCTAAAACTATAAGCTAGGGAAATAGAGAGGTCTCTAGAATGTATAAAGTGCAAGACAATCCAATTAGACCTGCCATATCAACAATACCAGCTAGTGATCAAATCTCATTACAAGTAAGAAGAGACAAAGTTTGGGTATAACAGAAATTTGGGAAGGCTGCATCCTTCTAGGTTATGCTAGAAACAAGAAAAGGAGTCATAGTAGTGATGATACAACACTAAGATGCAATAGGAGTAGTAGAGGTTGTGAAAGATCCTATCAGAGAATCCTTTAATATTCCTATTGTGCCATTGACTGATATGATTAGAGCTAGAGATGTCGAAACCATAGCCAAAACATCCATGACCCGAAAAGAACATGAAGATATTCTAGATCAATTGCTACAAACTAGGCAAGTGATGAAAAATCTTTTTGATATCCCCAGTGATACCACTGCAATGAATTCTAAACTAATTTCAACCAAGGGGAAGTTGGTAATGATAGAAACTAGAGTAAGGCAGATAGAAAATAAAGTGTAGAGGTTACAAGCAAAGTTAGTTGCATTGAGAGTAGAGAGGCAAGACCCTACATAATACATTATGTTTGATTAGCTACAATAATTCAAAACTAAATACATAGAACAAATAATGAACAAATATATCCAAATGGAGATGGAAAAGGGAAAGGAAACATGAAATGCCTCACTACCCTAAAAGAAGCAAATAAAAGGGTTGTTGCTAAAAATATGAGGTTTAATGACATTGATAAGCAAAGGAATGTGCTAGAAGAAAGTGTTTATCAATAAAGGATTAGTTTACTAGAGTCAACCTTGACATGAGAAAATTGACCAGAGAGAATAGGATCCTATCAATGGAAGACGTTTGTGTAATATGATAGAAGTCAGCTATTGAAATTAGTGCATGGTTGAATGAGGCCATGAAACTGAATAGCTGAAAGAGCACTTCAGGGATCAAGTGGGCATGTACAAAAAAAATAAAATAAAAATGAGAAAGAGATTCATATGGCCAAAGCTAAGAATAGCTTAATTGCAACACAAACACTTAATTGGTAGCTAATCTTGGATAGTCTTTCCCATGTTCACTAAGTTGAAATCAAAAAATAAAACTTGCAAATAGAGGATCTAATAGAGTACATGGGATTAGCAAATCTCATCTATGCTAATTTAGTCATGTTGATAGTAGGTAGGCCTTGAATAGAATTAGAGCATCAAGTGGTTACAATGTATGAACTATATGAAAAAGAGTTTGTAGACAAGAAATATGCCCAAAAAAATCTTCACATTGCAAAATCTGAGCTTTAAGTGGTCAATGCTAGCTACCATGATAAAAAAGATGTAGCAGAAAATGTGGCTAGGAGAATGATAGACTACTAGGAATTGAAAAAGATAGCCAAAGCATTAAAAGAAAAAAGAAGATAGTTTTCTTATTGGTATATCAAAGCCAATAAAATGTTTTCATAATTGTCATGCCCATGGAAAGTAATGACTCTAGCAAACATTGTTATATTTTCTTGGATGGTACATGACCTAAGATCGAAGGAAGAAAATCTTCAGGTGCTACTCAATTGATTCCAATTCTGGAAACCCAATGACAAAGGAAAGAACTTGATGGAGGAGCCACCATTGCTTGAAACATAAGACTACATCAATCTTTGATGATTTTTTTTGCTTTATTTTATTTTATGAAATGTGTTAATCATGCGATGCATGATAATTTTGTAAATACCACTTGAACCACAATGTAACATTCATAGTAGAGTTAGTCATGTATATAAGTCACAATGTCAAAGACTATAAGTGACCCACAATTTTGTAAGAAGCTCTATCCTCCTTTTGTTTTAACTCAAGGACAAGCTTTTAGTCAGTCGTGGGGATATGATAAAACCTTTATGTCAATTAGCTATGATATCATATCTACAATATGGTAGCTCTACATGTGTCATTGTAGATGCAATGTAGGGGGCCATGGTCATGCCTATAAATACCATTCCACCATCATGTTGGAAGGAAAAACTTTCACCAACACTTAGCTAGATTCTTGCAGTTTTTTTTGTAACTTAGACTTAGCAATAGAGTGAATGCCTGCAATGTGGTTAATAATTGTATGGAATTTTTGTTCCAGTGGATTATTCCTAGACATAATTCATAACTAGAAATAAAGATCAAGATTGTTTCTCATCATTGCAGCATTTGACTTGGCTCATTTTTAATTAGCTTAATTTTACTTTTCAACAAGTGATGAGTGGCGAGGTACCCCTACACTCAACCGTACAAATATGAGTGTTTCATGCACAATCTGGTCGAACTCTGCAAACGGGCTAGTTGTGGTATCTAGATAGTTACTCATTGATCATAGTTCACTATCTTCCCACTTGGACTAGTATTTGCTTTGTGACATATGGTTTAGTCTAGAGTGAGGTGTATGATGTGGTCCTAAACTAGTGCTACTCCTAGAGGCAATGGAAAATAACTTTAATTAAGCTAAGAGGAAAAGGGTGAGAGAGTTACGCTAATAGGAAGTGGAAGAGAGAATCTAAGCTAGCCTAAGTGCTATGAGCATCTATTCCTTAATCATCTGTATATATCTTGGACCTTGTGCATGACTACCACTGGGATACCAAGTAGTCACACTTGAATGCTTGTGATTAAGTCGTACTATTTCCGCATTTAAGGAGTTTAGGGTAAAGAGATATTAACTATGAAAGAAATAAATAACAATAACAATAACAATTAATGAATTAAACTAAGTGAATGCTACAATGATGAAGTAATCTTGATCTTTATTTTTGGTCATGTGCGTGTCCAAGTACGTCACACTCGAATAAAGGTGCCGTACAATTACAATCATCACACTACGGACATGCATTGGAGGAAAAGAGTTGAGAGGAAAAATGACAAAAAGACTCTACTCTAACACTAAAACTAATCTATTGAATTTTCCATGTGCCCCATTGTGTATTTATAGGCTCACACGGGAACCACAATATTTTGTATACGATATCGCGAGCTAGGCTATGATATCGTGGGTCCGATATTGGGGGTTCGATATAGGGACTTATTAGATAATAGGGGTTCGATATTAGCACTTGGTTAACAAGGGTCTGATATCAGCACCTGGTTAACAAGGGTTTGATATCAACACCTGACAAACCATGATTCATCATACCCCCACAACTGAATAACAACTCGTCCTCGAGTTAAACAAAATGAGAATGAGTTCAATTGATTACCCAGTGGATAGGTATGGGATTATTGACTAACTAGAAATTATTCATGCCATAGTCTGGGATTGAACAAAACAAAATTAGGACATAGAGATAGAATTACAAAACTTTGTTGGAACTCATGTGGTTCTAGATGGCGGTGGTTCCTCCATGGGTGCTTTTCCTTTGTCGTACGTGCCAAGCTTCGTAGATTGATACCATTAAAGAGTGCATGACATTTCTCCTCTTCTATCCAAGGATTATGAGCTATCCATGCTGATGTTCCAATGTTTGATGGAGTTGGCACTTCCCATGGACATAACAGCTGCAGGAACACTTGATTGGCCTTGACATGCTATGCCACAAATAGCCATTGTTCCTCTTCATAGGCTTAGGCCCTAACCTCTCCACCTTTTTCTTGGCTAGATCATGTAGTGATAGGAGTTTCTTGATAGATGCTAAATGATTGTGCCTTTTGCTCCACATGTTCTGCATGAGGTCCTTGGCCTCTGCCTTTCCTTGGGCATTCAATTGCACCTTGAGAAGGTCCTCCTTGTTATCCTCTTTTAGGGGCCATCTATAATCACACAAAGATCAATTGTTAATAAGGTTATTGAGAGAAGTTCAATTATTTCATACCTTACTCATTGCCTTTAATAAATGTTGAATTTTTTACTTAGCGTGATTTTAGAGTTAGAGATTTTTTCAAGGAAGTTGCCCTAAAAGTTTAATGTCGGACCTAGTTTGTTTAGGTGACACATAAAAGGACCTAGTTTTGAGGAATGTTTGATAAAATGATGACAAAGAAAAGAATAGATTTGGTAATGAAGTTCTTGGAGGGTATAAAATGATGTGGTGGTGTGCAACAAGTACAAATTACAAAAGTCANAGTGTAAGGTATGATTAATGTGTCATTAACCCATTGCTCAAAAATCAGGACCAAGTTCATTCCTCTGATTAGTGACATCACATTGTTTGATCCTATTGATAGACAACAATGAGAGCATCATAATGGAAAGGCATACGATCACTTGGAATTTCATATAAGGGAGGAGTAATTTTGCTTTATGGCAAGCTTCTTCTCTTTTCTCTTTTTTTTTTAATGAATGCTTAAGCCAAAGAAGTTGCCTACCTTCAGGCATGGGTGCATGTCTTTCCAATGGGACCCCCTAGAATAGCATTGAGTTTTCTTGATTGAGTGCCTTTTGATTACTCTTACTCCCATTTTCATTAGATATAAAAGGATCTTAGTACAACCAAGCTACATGATAACTCCTACAGATGTCACCAAAGAGAATCCACAAGTCCCCTTGATGTCACACCCTAGCCATTCCCACTTAGTCCATCCTTCTAAGCTCTAGGTATAATAACATAAGGTTACTTTAAGTTTTAATGATTAGGAATATCATTGTACCTAGGGTAGAACCTCTTATTAATGGAATGGGTAGGTGGATGTTGTGGGCTCACTATTCAAGTAATTAGTCACCTGAGACTTGATAGCATAGAACAACACCTCAACCAACGAGTCACATGAGTGTTTTATTCATAGATGAGATTATCCATAAAAAGATAAAAAAAAACAACAAATAACAAATAATAAATAAAAGAACTAAAACAAAAAATTGAAAGGTGAAAAACTGGAAAACAAAAACTTGAAAAATTAAAGAAACGGAAAAACATTTATTAATTCTGTGTTGTTAGAATGGAGGATATCCCCCATGACTAAATGGTTGAGCATGGCTAGAATTAATAAATGGAAGGTTGGGACCCTTGCATGTTGGAAATATTAGGACCTGATCATACTTACCCCATTGGGGTTCACACACTTGATTAGAGTTGACATAGTAGGGCAAGTTATAAGATGTGGTTAATTTATAAGGGGTTGACCCACTATGGTACTTCTGATCGTAAGATGGTATGCAAGGATCAACATGTCTCCCCATGTGGCTATATTCATTGGGCCTCATGGTTGTTGGAGTATTGAGTGGTGGCCCTGATAAGGTAACATGAGGCATTGGGTTTGAAGAGGAAGATGCACCATAGTGTTGGACTTGTGCTGAGTTGGCAGATGTAGTGGTTTCTACAATCATGTCTAAAGAAGGGATGCCTATGATGTTTTGGAGGATTCCCACTACTGTTGATAGTAGAAGCATAAGTAATGTTCATGGGTTGATGCTATGGTGTAAAACCTTCTGGAACACTTGGTGGCAATGTAGAAGGAGGTGAAGGATGAGAATGTTGAAATTGAGAAGAAGTATAATGTACATAAGGTGGTGGTCCTATTGGAGAGGATATAGGTTGATAGTATTGAGGAGAATAATAATAATGTGGTGAGGTAGAGGATGTTGATCCAGTTAGGGAAAGAAGATTTTGAACTTGATAAGCACTTAGGTTTGGATGGTATGAAGGGTGTAACCAGTTTGGGGATGACCTCCCCCATGACTAGGATTGTTGCCATTGTGATTGAACACAATATTTTTGTATGAACTCTAGATGTAACATTCTTCCCCAATGCTCATTCAAATGTGATAAGATTGGGCATTGGACCTTGGGGTGATTGTATAGGCAAATGTTACATTGATACGTATGATTGGCAGTTAAGTTCTTATTCTCTTCAACCCTTATTTCCAATTGTCTAAAGGTGCTTTGTCCTATTTCTTGGGTTGTCATAACTCTATCTCCAATAATGTTGGCATATTGTCTACATTTTTCATGTATCCATTCCATCATCCTATTGATATTTTCCTTAACTTCATCTAATGATTGTAGTACTGGGAAAGATGGTTCCACCTCCTCGCGATGAGTTGATTTCTCCTCTTCATAATCATGGACCCTTGTTGATTTTTTGACCTATTAAGATTTTTCAGCATTCTCCCATTTAGCCATTTCTCCTTCTTCTTTTACTACCTACTTAATAAGCTCTTGAAATTGGTGGGTCCGTAGTTCATATAGTTGACCTAGGGCATACATCCCTAGGGTTTCCCTTGTTTCACTATGAAGTCCATTTATGATATGGTACATTAGCCTTTCCTCGGAAAACTCATGGCTTGGGTAGTTGTTTAACAGTGCATAATATCTTTCTAAGGCCATGCCCAAGGGTTCATGTTGCACTTGTTTCCACTCTTGGATTTGTCTCCTCAAGGCTAACACTCTCACATAGGTTTGATATCTTTCATTAAATAGTTCTATCATTGTCGGCCAATGTCGAATTGATTTTGGTTTTAACGACCTATACCATACTTTTTCTTGGATAACGAGTTTTGTAGGAAAGAGCTTAAGTTTTTTCGATCCATTATCAATGTTGTTCCATGCACAGGCATCATAGAAGGCTCGTAAATGATGTTGCGGATCTAAATCATAGCCTCCAGAAAACTTAGGAAAGTTGTTTAAGTTAAGCCTGGGTCGACAGCTTTCCTTGTGATGCTTGCGGGATATTTCAATGGCCTCTTGTATAGGCATTAGACTCTTAGTGGCTAGTAGGGGTTCATCATCACTAAGTGGGTTGTGAGTTTATGCATTGGGATGATGTTGTCCTTGTTCATGTTGGCGTTTTCAATTTTCTTTGTGAGCTCGATTTTTAGTTCTACGCTGATCCCTTGAAAGATAGTCATCCATGTCACAATCTGACATTGAAGGAGTAGAGGAAGATAGGGAACTATAAAACTCGTTATGACTTTTGTAAGTCTTCCAATCATCCCCAAATAAGTTCTTGTTAGTTACCGAGAAGGTCCTAGGCCTTGCGGGCCTTCTCATTCTATGGGATGTCTCATCCTTATTAGAGGTGTCAGAGTTGGATGATAAAAGTCTTTGAGTATTATTGGGGTGTTCATGAATGTAGGTGACTCTTGCATAAGGTTGATTAATCCAAACTTTCTCTTCATCATCATATAATTTGTTGGTTATCCAATGAATTTCCTTACTCATTGTTGCATTATCAGAGTCTTGTGAGAGAGACATGGTTGTGAATTTGTGTGTGATTTAATTACAATTATTATTATTATTTATTATATTTTTTTCTTGAAAGATATGTCATTAATACTTTGTTACAATTATCTTGTATGATATAACTAATCTAGATAACTAGCACCATCCCCGGCAATGGCGCCAATGATGAGTGGCGAGGTACCCCTACACTCAACCATACGAATACGAGTGTTTCACGCATGATCCGGTCGAACTCTGCAGACAGGCTAGTTGTGGTATCTAGATAGTTACTTATTGATCATAGTTTGCTGCCCTCCCACCTAGACTAGTATTTTCTTTGTCACGTATGGTTTAGTCCAGAGTGAGGTGTATGATGTGGTCCTAAACTAGTGCTACTCCTAGAGGCAATGGAAAATAACTTTAATTAAGCTAAGAGGAAAAGGGTGAGAGAGTTAAGCTAATAGGAAGTGGGAGAGAGAATCTAAGCTAGCCTAAGTGCGATGAGCATCCATTCCTTAATCATCTGTACACATCTTGGACCTCGTGCATGACTACCACTGGGATTACCAAGCGCATGGCCTAGGTATGCTACTGGGATACCAAGTAGTCACACTTGAATGCCCGTGGTTAAGTCGTACTCATTCTGCGTTTAAGGAGTTTAGGGTAAAGAGATATTAACTATGAAAGCAATAAATAACAATAGTAATTAATTAATTAAACTAAGTGAATGCTACAATGATGAAGTAATCTCGATCTTTATTTCCAGTCATGTGCGTGTCCAAGTATGTCACACTCGAATAAAGGTGTTGTACAATTACAGTCATTACACTGTAGGCATGCATTGGGGGAAAAGAGTTGAGAGGAAAAAATGACAAAAAGACTCTACTCTAACACTAAAACTAACCTATTGACTTTCCCATATGTCCCGTTGTGTATTTATAGGCTCACACGGTAACCACGATATCGCATAAAAGATATTGTGAGCCAGGCTACGATATTGCGTACATGATATCGCAGGTGCGATATCGAGGGTCTGATATTGGGGGTTCAATATTAGGACTCATAAAATAATAGGGGTCTAATAACAAGGGTTTGATATTAGCATCTAGTTAACAAGGGTCTGATATTATCACTTGGTTAACAAGGGTTTGATATCAGCACCTGACAAACCACGATTCATCAACAAGTTTACTTTTCTTAAGATATTTACATTTTCCAAGTACTTTACCTTTTCAACATCCTTTAGAAACATGATATAAGTATGACTGGTTTTGAGTGGAATGTATGACTATTTGATTGCCCAATAGTGACTTCATTTGATTTGCTTAATAGTGGATTCACTTGGTAATTTTGATGATAGTTACATTATCCCAAGACATGTATGGCAAGCTAGGAATGGATACTTATTGCCCATAGGCTAGAATAGTTTTCTAACTTTATTGCACTTAGACTTAGATTTTATAACGACATTTCCATCATGTTTACACTTAGTTTTAATCTAAGCTAAATAACATCATCGTATCATATCCCTTACTGAGAGTTAAACTATACAACTTGAACTGTGCTAACTTAACATGAGAAGATAATGATTGTGAACTAGACATCAACTACTAGTAAATCTATATTGGCCATCTACAGATTACAATCAGGTCACATGTGTACACTCGTGATTTGTATGATTGAGTATTAGAATATCCTACCACTCATAAGTAAATCTCCCTCACATAAATCCAAATTGATTTTTTGATACCATTGATTCAAGTCTAAGACATTGCTCTATGAATCTCTCTCAAAGCTTTATAGTATGGTTCATAAACTTGATCCCTTTATAATTTGCATAATCTACATGAATGAGATTTGGGTTTTCTTCTACCATTACTCTCAAGGGTATCTTAGTTAGGTGAATCATCCATTTGATATATATGATTCTACTTTATAAGAAACCAGAATTTTGAAAGTGTATTTCAACTTAATAGTATCCATTTCTCATTCCATATTCAAGCTATGATTGTATGTAATAAATTGACACAAGGCTTCTAATTCTAAATGTAATAAATCATATTCATATAAAAACATTAGTAAGGTGTTTGCATCTTCACCTTTGACTCATTAAGAAGAAAATATTTTTGTGCTCTTTTAATATCTTTTCAAAGTTTAGCATTGGGTCTAGGTCCCCAAACTACACATCCATATTATGTAGTAGGATAAATAATAGTCTAGAAAATTTGTTTTCTATACTTTTAAGCCTAGAGCCCTATCCTTGCATCTATTTTTGAAAGCATATATGTCTTAAAACCTCTTGTTATTCTTTATTTAACATCATTTACATACAAAAGAAGATTCACTACTTGGGATGTAATTTTGATAGTATGAATATCTTATCCACTGTATAACTATTCAATCATTTCATTAATAAAAATACCAAATAGAGTTGGAGAAAGAGGACAACCTTTCTTAAATCTAGTTTTCCTTTAGAATTCAAATTTTTTCTTTGAATTGTTGTTTGTAATTTCAATAATTAATTTCTTATATAATTTTTATGTTACTATAACTAATTCTAAAGGGAGGCCAATTTTATGCAAGTGTAACCATAGGTTTGTATGAATTGCTAAATCATATGATTTTGCAAAATCAACAAGATAAATAAAAAATTTTTGGTTAGGTTTTTTTGGGAAACTCCATGCAGTGTCTAAGAGTAACTAAGTGATTAGTAGTAGTGTGATTTTTTCTAGAACCTACTTGACATCTAGCCTTAACTTGGTTAACTTCAACCTAAGAACTGCTTCTTTTTTCTAGCAAAGCACTCTACAACTTAGTAAAAATATACTTACAATGATCATTTGATATTTGTTCAATTTTTTTTATCCCTATTTTTATATAACAACATAGCTTTACTAAATTCTCCAATGTTTATCTAATCCTTGATTCATTGTTGAATTTAAATTATAACAAATCTCTTTATGAACAATAGGTCTTACACATTATAATAATTCTACATGTAAACAATATGTATCTATAACATTGCCAAATGATAATTTTTTAATACCCTTTCTAACTTTTTCAAGAGTAAATTAAAGAGGTACATGGTTTTAGCGAACGAAAACATTGGTGGTTGGAACACCAAGAGGTTGTTGGGCGAACAGTTTAACCCTAGATCCGTGCAAGGGCCGTGCTGGAGAGAAACGGAAGTGGGGCGCCCTGAATAGTCTGGTCGATCAGACAGGGACTTAATCAGTGTATCTTAACCTTATGTAAATGTTTATTTTAGAATTGAGACACATGAGATAAATTGATGATCAATAAATGCAAGACAACAAAAATAGTGCAAAATAATGATTATAGTAAGGAAATAGCAAAACAAACTCGGGTGAGAAAGTACACCAGAGAGACACTGCTTACACTAAGCAGTATAGTCACAGTTCTTCTGCTTGCTAATCTATTTGCCACGACGTCAGAATGCTTGACTCACAAAGGGACATTTGGAGCCAACCGGAGAACTCATAGATAACTAGAATTCTCAAGAAAATGCCAACTATGCCTTTTGAAAGCCAACTTAAAAGCCAACTAAAACAAAAGCCAACTCTATTTGCCAAGAAGCCAATCAAGAAGCCAACCAGCCAACGTGAAAAGCCAACAAGCCAACTACCCTTCTCAACGTAAAAAAGCTAACCCTTTGAGTGTTGTTTGTCGATGTATTTATAGGGCCAGGAGCAGGAAGGAAATGTGGTCTAGATGCCATGTATCCTAGACCCCACAAGATGCTATCATGTCTATACTGTGTAGGTGTGCAATGCTAGATGTGAACTTTGTTACACTGTGACCATACCACCGGAACTGCATGTGCCGAGATCCAGTGTGCTAACAATGTGAGCGAAAATGAAGCTTATGCTCTGGGACTACGTCTTTCCTACCCTTACAAGTAGGGTTAAGCATAGGAACAATGTTTTGGGAGCTGACAAGGGGGATGTGAAATGGAGTGGAATTGCTGATTTTGCCAAGGAGATGCTAGAGTGAGAAAAATTATTGTCAACAAGTTCTAGAGCTACCTGAAGACGTGTTGCTGCTTTTGTACTAGTGTTGCACTACTCACGTTGTTGAACACATTGGCGTAGCATAAATAGCTTCTTGATACACTGTGCTACGCTATGTAGCGTAGCCACTAGTCTTGACTGAAATTTGTGTTGGAGCTAAAAAGCATTTGTCTAAGGCTTAGTCATGCTAACAACTGCAACTTTTGTGCTTCATGCCAGAGAGCTTTTGAACTTGCTGAACTCATGTTTGAAACACTT
Organism: Gnetum montanum; assembly: GCA_015680685.1. Taxonomy (NCBI): domain Eukaryota; kingdom Viridiplantae; phylum Streptophyta; class Gnetopsida; order Gnetales; family Gnetaceae; genus Gnetum; species Gnetum montanum. Next base: position 860,260 of record MNCI01001630.1, read on the forward strand.
TTGCTGCTTTTGCATCATTGGTACGCTATGCTACGCTATGTACCATAGCAGCCAGTGTATCTTGCCTCTTCATTCAATTCGCCATTTTCTATCAAGAAACTTTGCTTGAGGCCTAGGGACTAAGTGGGGCGGGAAGTTTTAGAGGCCAAAGTCTTGTCAAAGGGCCATTTTTTGTTGGAATCACTTGGCAAGATGGGCCTTTCCACTTTGCTTTTGCTACGTTATGCTATGCTACATAGCATAGCACCTTGCATTGTCTAAATCTTGCCTTGTCTTTGCAATCACTTTGTTACTTCACACTTGGACGCTTGAGCAACTATCTTTCAAGGCTTGCTACGTTGCATTGCGTAGCAGACGTCTTCACTAGAAAACTTGTTGAACTATTTTGCTCATCCCAAACACTTTCGGCAACTCCTAACATAGTTTCTGGGTAGACTGTCAGCTGGGTCAATTGTCCAGTTGGGCAGGCTGGAGAGTCTAGCGGGCTTGTTAGCTCTGGAGATAGAAAACTTGCCAAATTGGATAGTCCATCATCAATGCCTACATTTTCCTACTAAACTTTCATGACGTTGCACTTGTGGAAGTCCTTGCCTAAATTTCAAGACTCTCCTAAAGAATGAGAGTCCTGAAATTTTATGGTGTTTCATTGGCCCCTCTTTGTCGATGTCTGGAGGATCCGCCTGATAGATGTCGAAAAAGAATACAAAACACCATGAAGGATAAGTCACCAACATTGCTCTCTAGTGGTTACTCAGATGTCGCTTTGCTATGCTTGGGAGTAACAGGATAATCATGTAGGGGAAAGGGCAGAGGGTGGACTTGAGGGGACAGGTTCAGGAAAAGGAAAGATGAAATGTAGCACGATCCCTCGTCAGAGTGCTTATGAGGGAGTCAGTGCACGTGGGTATCTTTCTTTCGCTGGCTTTTGACCTCTCGTTGGAATGCATTGGAGAGGGTCATTTTGAAACAGCTGGTGTGCCATTTATTTTAGTCACATGTTCTCTTTCCTTTTTTTTTTTGCTTCTCTTTTTTTTAGCTTCTTTACACTTTTGCGCTTTTCTTTTGCTGTTTAGCCATGTTCATTTGCAAGCAACCTTGTTGTTGCAAGACATGTGTTTCTTCCTCGGGATGAGTTGCATTACATCCATATGGGGCTTTTACCTACCTACAAATGCTTCCCATGTGGCGAGTTGCATCACGTGCGTCATGGACTTTGTGGTTGAGCATATGGGAGGGCCTTACTCGCGTCAAGAAAGCTTGTAAAAGAGATGTGAAAAGGGAAACTACGGGTCTGAGAAATGAGATGACAAAGGTTAAGAGGAAGGACAGGATGTGCACTCCTAAGTAGCTAAGCTAGTCAGAGCGGTCACCTCAAAACGACGTGGTTTTCAGTCCTCCTGGCGAAACGCATCTCTGAGCAACGCCATCTCGGCTCGTATCCTGCAAGCACAATAGAAAGTAGACCAAAGATGTAACCATGAAATGTAGTTAGACAAAGGTCTTACTTACTTTAGACATCCCTGAAGTGATAGGCATTATTGCTAAGGCATGCGACGTTCAAAGCAAGAAGGCCAGTAGCGGTTTTGGTAGCAGCAAGTTGAAGGAGCCAGCACCGAGCTAGGAGTTGCGATGATGCAAGTGCTCAAGAGTCCCCGCCCAAGGCAAACATCATGCAGCTCAGCTGTAAGGTGAGAAGCATAATAGCTGAATGTCTTTTGGGCTTGGATGATGATAGGAGATGAAGGGTAGCAACATTGTGGCTGGGCCACAATAATTTTGGGACTCCAATAGCAGTTGCTGACACTAGAAGCTACTGTTGGGGTGACAGGCCATGGTAGCAGTAGCTTCAAAAGGTTAGCAAGATGTCAAACAACATCTTTGGAGGATCAGCAAGATGCCAGGGGTAGTCGTGTCACATATGTTCTAGAGGATGTTCTTTTGTCATCATGAACTATGTTTTGGAACTGTAACGTCCCACCCCGCATCGGCACTGTGCATGCTCGCTTGTTCGAGTGGTGGCGGATGTGAGTTGGGAACATTGTGGTTTGAACCCAATTTAAGGTCCTGGTAGACCATATGATGTATTGGTTTAAGGTCCCAGCAAACCACAATGTGCTAGTTTAAGGTCCTAGCAGGCTGTTGTGCTAGTTTAAGGTCCCAGCAGACCACTATGCTAGTTTATCGTTGTAGTGGATGGTGGATGGGCCAGTTTAAGGTCATAGTGGATCGTATGTGCCAGTTTAACATCATAGTAGAAATTCTATGCTAGTTTATAGTCATGGTGGACTGTTTGTGCTAGTTTATAGTCATGGCGGACTATAGATGCTAGTTTATAATCATGGTGGACTATGTCTGCTAGTTTATAGTCATGGTGGACTGCAGATGCTAGTTTATAGTCGTAGTGGACTATGATGCTAGTTTATAGTTGTACCAGACTATGGATGCTTACCTTGCTTCTGCATTAGATGTAGTATGGCTTCAAGTATAAGTGGTTCACAGGATTTGCAAACTCTCTGCCATCCATGTGTACCAGTTTGAAAGCTCCATTCTCATAGGCTTTTGTGACTATGAATGGATCTTCCTAGTTTGCTATAAACTTGTCTACATGTTCATGGATAGCTTTGAGGACTAGGTCACCTTTTTTTATTGGCTGTTGATGTAGGTTTGCATGATGCTTTTGCCATTGCTTGTCTTGATACCATTCGATATGACCTAGTGTCTGTGCATGCTCTTTCTCTAGGGAGTCAAGGTCGATGATTCTTAACTCGTTGTTCTCGTCCTTGTTCACGATGCTTGAAAGGATCATCCATAGTGATGGTACCTACAATTCAAGAGGTAACACTGCTTCAGATCCATAAACTACACTATAGGGAGTCTTACCTATATCCATCCTACACATCATACGGTAGGCCCATAACACATAGAGGATTTGCTCGTGCCATCGCCTCTTGCTTTTGCTAAGCATTCTTTTAAGCAAGTTGATGATGGTCTTGTTTTTTGCTTGTACCTGACCTTTTGCTTGCGGGTAGTATGACGATGAGAAAGATTGCTTAATGCCAGGGTTGCTACAAAAGGTTTTGGATTCCGAACTACTAAACTATAGTCCATTGTCTATCACAATAGTCATGGGAAGACCAAACCTTATTACAATGTTGTCTAAGATGAAGTGGCAAACCTATTGGGATGTAGTCTTCCTAAGGGGGATGGCCTTGGCCCACTTCATAAAGTACTCGATGGTGGTAATGATGAAGCTATGTCCTACAAAAGACTTAGGTGTTATGGGTCCTTTGATATCTATTCGCCATCGTTGGAATGGCCACGTGATCTACGTAGGGTGCAACTTAGTAGGTGACACATGTATAAGGTTTGCATGAAATTGGCATGTGTTACATGTTTTGACTTTAGCAAAGCAATCTTGTTCCATGCAAGGCCAGTAATACCCTAGGCATCTAATCTTAGCTGCCATGCCCCTGGGAGCTATGTGTCCTCCATATAGTCCTTCATGGACCTCGCTAATGATTTTTGGTGCCTCCTTCCCACCAATGCAAGTTAATAGTATTCCATCAAAGGAGTGCTTACATAAGGTATTATCTCCTGAAACACTGCTAATTTTGACCTAACATTATGAAGCAAGAACAACTCAGACCCTTCTAAGCTTTCGAGAGGCAAACATTCGACTAAGGCATGTAACTCATGCTCAGCTTATCAAGCTAGCTTGCCTTCAGTGTGAGCAACTCCAATGACTCCAAAATCAAGTCAAAGATGGTTCAATATGAGGGTGCAAGCCATCCTCAAGGATCACTGTTATCGACTTCAAATTTCAGCATTCGGGAGTTCAAATTTTGAGCCAAATTATACAAGTTTTCTCACTCATGCTGAGGTCATGTTGGTAGCTTGAGTACAGCGTGAGCAACTGTGAGAGCCTCGAAACTGAGTCGAAATGGTTTGATTTCAATGGTGCAAGTCATCCTCAGGGTTCATTATTGACAACTTCAAGCTTCAGCCTTTGGGATTCCAGATTTCAGGTCCAAAATTACAAGTTTTTGTAGCTCACGTTGATGGTCACGTTGAGGTCACAATGGTAGCGTGAGTCCAGCATGAGCTACCAAAAGTGGTCTAAAACAAGGCATATTGAAGCTCAATTTTTGACTTGTAATTCACTCTCAAGGTCAACCACAGTCAGACAATTGCTATACTCAAGAAACAGGCTTCAAAGATCAAAAATTGGTGTGAAATATGTCATTTTTAGCTCATTCATGCTGAGGTCATGCTAAGGTCACGCTCGCAACGTGAGTGCAGCGTGAGTGGTGATCACACTTGGTTAAAAGCATGCAAAACACACGCTGAGGACATGCCAAGAAAAAATCAACTCATGTTGGAAGCTCTGATGAAACAGAGATGCCTCAAAAAGCCACAAAACCACTCAAATCAACATCCTACAACAGTCAATTCAAGGACCAAGAAGTTTTAAGTGAGCCGGAGTCAATCTCTCTTTTTGTACATTATCATCTTCATTATAAATTTTCATCATTTGTGAGCTTGTCAAGATCTGACACTCCAACTTCTATTTGCTTCTATGGGCATAAGCTAGCTTGTGCAAGCCAACACATGTTGTAAGATATAGTGCATCTAGTCAAGAACGTAGCCTGCCTATGCACGTCCGATTGACATGTACCTGTCCATCTAACACTTGTCACATGATCTATTTTCACCTCATTTCTCAACCATTGATCCATCTATGAGTTCCATACTCGAACCTAGCCAAACCTTATAAATACCCCATCCATTCAGATAAATGGGGTCTGAAATTTTGAAGGTTGATGGCTTAGGAAACATTGACTGGCAACTTTTGGATGCTCGAGTGCACCTGAATCCTAGAATCCAAGCACCTGCAAGCATATCACTTCGGGGCTTAGCACTTGACTTGCCATCCACACATGCAGCTACGCTTTGAACGGTGCACATTCATTCTAAGAAATACAATACAGTTCATTTTTGCCTTCCATTATATTGTTTAATCTATTTTAAATTCAGTTTATGATTTTTTTACAATACTAGTTTTGTATACGCTCTGTTTGCATTTCGTGCATCACTGTTCACATTTCAAACATCAGTTACAATGACCCCAGCGCAAACCATAGCTTACGTTTGGGGAAGTCCTTGGTTGATTTGCGTGCAGACTGTCCAAAGCATGCTACCTTTGTTTTCTTTTCCAACTTGTCCTCACACGAAGGCGGGGTTAGCTATGCTCGTTTGACGATCTTTCGGTGTTTTTTTTCCTTCCAGCCTTACGCTGAAAATTTTGGTTAACACAGTAAATTGGCACTAGAAAGAGGGCCAAACTTGTTTACCATCTGTCAAAACGTTGATCATGTTACCTGTTCAAATGCTGTGCAAAACCAAGTACTGAAACTAAGGCCCAGCTTGTCAAGCTAGCTTACACACACTCAGCTTGACCTGATCATGCTAACCTAAGTTACTCATGCTAGCTTGACAACTTACTCATGACAACTCACTCACACCAACTTACTCAAGCCAGCTTGCTCACGCTGTCGGCCTACTCACGCTATCAGCTTGCTCATGTTGTTATCTTGCTCACGCTAGCTTGACCACCTAGCTTACGCACGCTCAACTTGTCCAACCTAGTATATTCATGCTCACTATGGAATCTTCCCAGATCAACATAGTGACATTGCCAATCTCTGACTTCGGGGCTGAAACCTCAAACCCTATGACTGCTACGGAACCCATAACTTTTATTGAATAGATAAACCCTCAAGGCCCAACTCACCAGTCACTTAGGCTACAGCACAAAGACCCTACTCATGTAATTCTCACACCAGAAAAATATAACTTCATCTATGTGAAGATTCAAGCCAACTTGCCTATCGATCGCATAGAAAAAGAAGAAAAATGAAATTATGAGCTCATTTACAAAGGAGGTCGTGAGTTCACTCCCTCGACATTTGATATAATCCCCCTTTTCAAACACCATCATCAACTCATATCTTAGCTTCTCATGGCAAGGAGTCAAGCCTTACAACCACCTATGATAGAGCCTCAAAGTGGAGATGAGGAAGATGATTTTGCAGCCCAATCTGAGCATGGGGATTCATACCATATTGTTAGTCCTCACACCCATACAAATTCATTATTCCAAACTTTCCTAGAAGAAATTGTGCTTCTTCCTTCATTTGTAAACACTCGAACACCGATTTGTCGACAAGAAGTACCCACTTCCATTCCCACCTTCTCCATGTCCAACATTCAATTTGATACGTCCACTTCCATCATACCTTCACAAGTGCAGTCCCAAAAACTCCCTCCTCAAACTAATGTAGGATCAATCTTCCGATCTGAGGTAATTGGGATGCCATCAGTCATACCTACTTCCACATCCACTTGTTACATACCACAAGTGCAAACTCATGGAGCACCATTGATTACTTCAGTCCAACATGTTCAGGGTGTCACCTCACAACCTGTGGCTAGGCAGTGGGTTCCACCAGCTATTCAACAATACCAACCAACTCACTACAGCGTACCACACCTTGCAATCCCATCTCTGAATGCTACTCCACCACAACAACCAACAATCCAATAGTCTCCCTTTCCACAAACCATGCAACAATCGAACTACTATCAATCACAATCCACTCAACCCGTTGGTCTGCCTACCACCCAAGGGTGGGCAGACACAAAGAAAATGATGCACTTGTTAACTGAGAAGGTAAAGCGCCTTAAAATTGTAAATACTGAGGAAGTCAAGGTGCTGGACTTTTACCAAGATGATCCAATTAACCCTTCAGTTCCATCGTTAACCTTACCAAAGGGAATCTCATTACCCCAGCTAACTAAGTACAATGGAGAGGGAGATCCAAACGCCCACCTAGTGACATTTCGACTAGAATTTCTATTTCTTCAAGCCTAGCCCCATGTAATTCTACATGTATTTGCTATGTCCTTAATGAGAAAAGCCTTAGACTGGTACTAAGCTTTACCTTGTAACTCCATATCCTTTCTAGAAGATTTGTTACATTAGTTTGTCACCCGTTTTAAATATAATCTAAAGCCTAAAGCCACATTGGATAGCTTGATTCATATCAAATAGGCGTCGTTAGAGCCAGTATAGAAATTTATCCAAAGGTGGAGTACAGCCCTGAATGAACTTCATGAGCCCATCCCTAAAACATATTTGCTTACCATTCTTAAAGCGACTGTGAACGACTTTATTAAATTGAAACTTTATTATTTGAGTGCCCGTACTTTGAGCCAAGAATTCATGTAGATTAAGAACATAGAAGAGGTAGCGCAAATGAGTAACGACCCAGCTTGCTCAACCTTTAGGAGTGAACATATGAGGAAAGATAAGGAATCCAAAACAACGGTAGTGACGGTGGTAGAAATAACCTAGCCTAATAATCCAAGATAGAAAGGAAAACAACCCGCTACTCCAATTGGTCATGAAAGAACCACACCCATGCCTACACCCGAATCTTCCTCAAATAAAAATACCAATATGGGTCACACTAGTACATTCAAATGAAAGAATCCTGTCTAGTATATACCCTTGCCTATGAAGCCTTCACAATTGTTAGATCAACTTCTAAAGGTCAGGTTAATCAAACATAAACAAATGTCTCTTACGGCGTCTCAAAAACATGATCAATTCTATTAGTTGGCTAAGAACCCAGCTTTAGCAACAGCTAATGAGCCCCCCATTCCAAGAGGCTTTAGGTTGGACAGGTTTTTGCGAATATCACCAATGGTGTGGGCATGGAACTGACTACTGCTTGACCTTAAAAAAAGATATACAATGCATGATTGAGCGGGGTGAAATAGTATTTGACGAGGCAAACCCAGTAAGGCCCCAAAACCAACCCATGGGAGTCTACAAGGACCCTCTCAATACTAATGACACACCATATGTGATTAACACTATCCATGTGGAGAATGGGTAGGATGTCCTGTGAAAACCTTTTGTAATCCGCAGGCCTTCAGAAAACACACCTACCTCAACACCTCCCCAAACTCCTTTCGTCATACACACGTCCCCTGCACCACAAAAATTGTTCGTCGTTCATGTACCTCCTTCCATTGGAGTAGCAGCCACACCATTAGAAACTCGGCCCACTCCCTTTGTGATTCAGGTACCAAAACACCCTAACATGCAACCCTCTACTATTCCCCCGTGACCCCTGCAAGAGTGTCTTACTGACAGGCTAACACAAAAGCGCCTAGAGAAGGAACGTCACTAGCGCAAAGTAGGACTGCCAAAGCCCATACCTCTAAATGCTATTCCTATGGTTCCATCCACCGGTGAGCCTAGCAAAAGTCATCAAGACAAGAATACCGGCACTCACAGGATCCCAAACTCAACATTCCCAACTACCAACACAAAAATACCTCCACGAGAGATACAAATGTTGGGTGAAATGGACCAAGTCTCCATAGACAAGAATGCCCCAAATGGTAAGGATCTAGTGAGTGCATTGACCCAAGTCATGTAGGCTTTGAAACAAAAGAATACTTCCTTAAGCCTGTATGATCTAGTAATGACTTCACAGGTACATCGAGAATCTCTTGTGCATATGTTGACTTCGATTCCTGTTAGTGAGGACCTTCCTGCAGACGAGCCGTCCATTTATGTGGTACTATCCCCACAACCTCAAGAATGAAGGACCACATCCCTAGATTTTCATGCTAATGACATTAAGGAAGATGAAAAAATGGGAAAGGTTACTACAACCCCTATGTTCATAACGATACAAGTCAACCATTTCAAGATACATAGGGTGCATGTCATCAAATAACTTGGGCTTATAGAGCAAAGATAGCCCACAACAACTTCTTTCTTAAAATCCTTCAGTGGTTCTCTTGTCATAGTGAAAGGTATGGTCACTTTGGATTTCGTAGCAGGGGCCCAATTCCCCACATCAGCTGAATTTGTAGTGGTTGATGATTCTAGGATGTCCTTGGCTATCTCAACTTGGAGCCATATCCTCACCAATCCATTAAGAGATCCACCTACCTTATGAGGGTGGTGAAATCATCATACATGGGGATACGACAACATCACTCACTTCCTTGCACTCTAGAATGGATGAAGGATCATAGGTTGAGTTTGCTGAGCCTAAACAAGGAACCATGAGCATACTTCAAGACATGAACCCAACGTTAACTCATGATCCTACTAAAACTGAGGAAGTACCAGACTACACAAACATAGGAGCCATTCCCACTAACATCTCTTTGTTGGAATTACCCTTTAATATCACTAGTGAAGGGGAAGGTGAGTATAAGATCGTGCCTACATGCCTTACCACTCATGTCAAACTATGAAGGATTAAAAAGCAACTCAATGGTTAGGGTGAACTACCAACCATCTGGAATGATGTTAAACTACCAACCATCCGATATGACATTAAACTGCCAGTGAACATCTGCAATGATGTTAAACTAGCCACGGTCAGAAATGGTCGATTCCTTTTAAAGCTCCCTAAAACTGTTATTGCTTTCGGCCCACTATGGCCTAAAATTGGTAATCCTTCTTTCTTTAACACAGATGTGATAGTCCATCATGACTTTAAACTGATGTACATGGCCTGAAATGGCTTTAACTAGAGCTCAGCATGTTACAAATTCACAAACTCTCGTTATGTTACATTAAATTTTCACTTACAAGTGACAAGTTATAATTTCAATTCATGCCTTCTCATTACTTTTCTTTTTTACAAATATTTGATTTACGTTTTTTTCTCTCATTTTGCATTCACTACATGCATATGTTCATGATAATGCTTGAGAAAACAAATAAAAAGAGTAAACATATAAACAGATAAAAATATATTGAATGCTAATATGGTAATAAAATTCCAACACATCATGCCATGATTGGATCCATATCATTACATCTATTCACCACATACATTTCCATTAAACATCTAAAAATCCAACACATTTAATAGCTAAAGCTTGATTAACAATAAGCTCATGGAGGGGGGTGGTCCCCAAAATCCTCTTCATCATCCGCTTTCGCTCTACTGGGGCCAGATCCTTCATTAACATGTCCCTATAACAGAACAAAAAACAAAAAAATAAGTAAGAGTAATAAAGAAAATCATGAATGCAAAACTAAGAAAAATAGTAACACTAACAATGAAAAAAATAAAACCATAAACATCGTAGAATCTCCTCCTTGGGTACATTTTCCCAATCCTCCTTCAGGCCAAGATCAACACCAACCAAGGTTTTACCCTTGTCCATCGAGGTCTAGGTAGGGTGCTCAAGAGAGAACATGCCTGTCAAAGCCTCCTCGAAGGTGGCGGTTATGGTTCTCTTGGGAGATCCCTCCACCTCGGTCTCGGCAAACCTATCGTAAGCAGGACGCAAGCTAAGCCCATCAATGAACATTTCCATCTGGCGATGTTCAACTGACTCCTCCTTTAACCATTTCTTGTACTGATGCTTGTGATCCTTTTGGTCTTGACCCCACTTTCGTACTTTAGCAGCAAAGGATTTCCAATGATGACATTTCCTGTTCAGAAAATCCATCTATGCCCTTTGTTCGGCTAAATCCCGGGTTGCCTACATTTTGCTGTTTAAAACTGTCCAGTAATGTGCATAGGTGATTTCAGATGTGTTCTAGGTACTATCACTAAACAACCTAGTAGCAACAAAGTCATAACGAGATAGGAGATCCCTCTTTTCCTTTCTCCCCTTTGCCAACGCCTCCTTCAATGAGTGCACCTTGTCCCATAGGTACTCAACCGAACGCCTACAAGCCCAAAGAGACTTAGCGTTTTGTACGACGCAACCAAAAACTGCATCATAAACCTTTCTAGAGACTTGCTCAATATTCCCTAGTAATTCAGGAAGGGCATCAATATGACTAGCCTTAGAAGGATCCCATTAAAGCTTGGTGCCTACAAGTATAAGTACTGCACGCATGAATTAGCTACAATAAACAACAAACACAAAGAAACACAATAAACCCAGACACTTAGCATAACATGTAACATACACATACCTAGTTCTGGACTGGCTTGTTGTAAGCAAGCAACCACATCATTAACGATGCCCGTAACAAAGTCCATTTTACTAGGCATCTCAGGCCATGGCCTTAGCTGGTCAGTGGAGGTGGGACAAGCATGGGAGGTCACCTCAACTGGGGCCTGTGACCTTGACACCTTTGCCTGGAATGTATGCGCCTCTAAAATCTCAGCATCCACCTCTGATGCTAGAAATAATCAAAATAATCAAAAAACAACACATAAAAGTTAAAGGGTACAAAAATATGGATTGAGCTAAAAGGAACATACCAAAGAGCCCTTTGCTAGTCAGCTTGGGCGAATCACCAAGTTGCAAAGATCTATTGAAGAAACCATCGAAGACACCTCTCTCATCACTTGAATGCCTAAGTGCATCCAAAGCCTCTGAAAGCTTCATCCCCATGATGCTTGTTACATCTTCCTCTTGTGAGATAGGAAGTTCTTCGATTGGTTCTTCCCTTTCTTTTCCTTCTTCCTTTGGCCCTGTGACAATCACTTTAGTTTCAACCATCGGGGCCAAGGCTTCTCTCTCCCTCTCAGGACTTTCTTCTGATAACACCAGAATCCTAGTGTTAGTAGGACATAGTATATATGTACATTTAATAAACATATAAACTAAAACACAATAAAAAAATAAAGATATAACAATAAAATAAAATACTTACCCTCCACTGGCAGTACAAAGCGGATCCTCTCCGCTCTTGGTGGTCTCACTCTGGGGTGGGCTCCCTTGGGCATTCTTTTCTCTTCACCTTCACCTTAGATCTCCCGATGGTCTCATGGATTAGATGTTCAGCCCCTTTAATAGACGTGTGCAGTATAGATGGTTCCAATCCCAAGCTATTACGGGAATGATGGGAACGACTAGCTGCACCCCCAGTTGTAATAGACACTGATTCTTTGATGCCTTCGAGTGGGTCCTGAGATCTAGTGGTGCTAAACAAATGGCGAATCTAGGGGCGGGATAGTTGTGAACGATCCCTCAAAATATAACGGTTATCACCATAAACTACTAGGAACTCAGCAAACCTACGTAGATACCCTGCGAAGAAGGCAAATGTGAAGTGGAATTCGGTGTTGATGTTTGAGCGTAATCTGACAATTTCTCCATGAAAGCCAAATCCAAGAAAATGTACCCAGTTATAACGTACGCCTATATCTAAGATTGCGCATATCATACGTGTGGACTCGATCCCAAGGTTTCTTCCTTGAGAAAGAGATTTAGGAAATGCCTGTGCCTGAAAGAGAGGGTACAAGAAGTTCACCTTCGTTGATTGAGTATCATCCTACATGGAAAAACCTTTGGGACCCCAAGACACACCTAACTAATCTTCAAGTTCCTTTATGATTTGGCTTTCTTTAGTTGCTTTATCTACTGCCACTTTGGCACCATCCATAGGCACACCAAAAAGATTGAAAAGGAACTTAGTAGTCAGGTGGAAAGATACCTTGACTCCCTGAACCCATGTAGTGAAATGAGAAGCATCGTCGCTAAAATAATCAACAATGGTAATCATTTTAGTAGCTGGGATGTTAGGAGTCAGAGTAGTGAACAAGTCCATCAAACCCACATCGGTAAGATGGCTGATGACCAACTTAGAGGCTTTCGTTTGCAACCATTGTTGTGATTGTTCTGTCTCTCCATACTTCATAAAAAAAGTGGCCTCAGTACACCCTGATATGATAGTAACTTCATTAGAAGAGACGGTTGCTGTAGTAAAAACATAGAGAGAAAGGTTAAAAACATAGTACACGATGATGCAACAAAAAGAAAATGGAGTCTAGAATGTGATCATTTACCATTAGTAAATGGCATAGGCACATTAGGTGCATGATCAATTCTCTGAGGAAAAATCGGCCCATTAGAGGACCAATCCTCATGCAACCAACCACAAACTTGATAGTGTTCAAAAGCCCTTGAAAATTGCCTATGATAGTCAACAATAGCCACTTTTTCCTAGTCTAGTACCGTAGCATGAAGAATAGGGCCCACCATGAATGCCTCCAATGCTGTGCGTGCTAAGGCAAGCCCTCCATCATCATCATGCATCCCATTCTCATCAAAATGAGGCTTGCATAAAAAATAGAATATTTATGGATAGATAATGATATAATTTTAAAAGAATCAAAAATTAAGCAGAGCACAAAAGAGCATACCTATCCACTCTATACACTGTCCCAGGAGGGTTCTGGAATAGAGTGTGCACATGGAAGGTTAGAAAAAGTGTGTTGCTACTGTTATAATGGCTACAAGTAGGCAGTTCCCATACACAAGTCAAGGGACTAGTAGATCTAGGACCCTTGGGAGGGCCTCCCTCAACTGTAAAAAGTCCCTCATCTATGTCAGTAATGAAGGTAAGCATGTCTTGCGTTGATCCAGGCAACATGGTTTTAATGATATCATGAGCCAACTGCTCACTTAAATGAGACCATATAACTATGCTAAAATTTTGCAAAACGAATGAAAAAAATGAACCAACACTAGGACGAAAGCATATCACATGAGGCCCAATGTGCATGTCATACGGAGGTATGTCCGGTCCAAAGGGGCCAAACCAAGCAAGTACACCAATGAGCTCAACCACAAGGAGGGAAGATTTAGGCCCCCTGCATACAGCCAAAACCTTAGGTAAGTAAAGAGTCCAAGTGCTAGAAATAGTATGAAACCACATAAACCAAAAACACATATAAACAACATTTAAATACACAGCTTCACCCCATGAGACAAGGACACCAATGTTCATTTGGTGTATTTAACGCTCGTTGGGGTACATTAAAATCATTTACACAATAGTCTGTCGTAAGCAATATAAAATGAACATGTAGGTATAAAATCATGAACATTCATAGATTCGTAAAAATGTATTTAAATATATACAAATAAGAAAACAACAAACAATGTAGACATAAACACCAGTAGAGAGTAAACATTTCAAGGAACAATTTGCAGGTTCACATTTTGACACAAGCTGGGCATGCTCACATTGCCAGCAACTGTTGAGAATGACAAAGAGAAAACACCACTCATGAAAAGCACACTCCTATGGAACTCACGTTGCATGTTCTTGGCACTCATGTTGGGGCCTACCCAAGAACTCACACTGCCTGTTCTTGGCACTCACACTGGGGCCAGCCCAGGAACTCACACTGCCTATTCCTGGCACTCACGCTGAGGCCTGCCTAGGAACTCATGCCACCTGTTCCTAGCAATCACGCTGCTGGTTCCCTAGGAACTCACGCTGTGGTTTTTCCCTGCCACTCACAGTACACTTTCCTGACCACTCAAGTTGAGCTTTCCCTGGCACTCATGTTGGGGCTTGCTTGAACAACTCACGTTGGGCATCCTTGGCGCTCACGCTGAGGATTGCCTGCAACGCACTCACACTACCTATCTCCCAGGCATTCATGCTATGGTTTCCTTGGCTTAATCATGCTACCCTACACTCACGCTGCCCATGAAGCCCTGGCAATCATGCTGCTCATGCAACTCACACTGCCCAGGAAGCCTTGAAATCTCACGCTACCCTGGAAGCCTTGAAAGCTCATGTTGCCTAGGAAGCCTTGGTAGTCATGCTGCTCATGCAACTCACGCTGCCCAGGAAGCCCTGAAAGCTCACGCTACCTAGGAAGCCCTAGCAGTCACGCTGCTCATGCAACTCACGCTATCCAGGAAGCCCTGGCAGTCACACTACTCATGAAAATCACGTTGCCTAGGAAGCCCTAAAAGCTCATGCTACCTAGGAAGCCCTAACAGTCATGCTGCTCATGCAACTCACATTGTCCAAGAGGCCTTGGTAGTCACGCTGCTCATACAACTCATGCTGCCCAGGAAGCCCAAGCACTCACGCTGCGCTTGTGCAGTAAACAAAATGAAAATGAAAATACCAAAAAATATCTAACTCGCCCGAAAATACGACAAGCCACAAACCCTAGAAACAAGCCCTGAATCCCAAAAACAACTCAAAATTGCAATGAACATATGAAAGAAAATGGCAACCATGAGAGACCATGTTGCCCTAGCTAACATTGTGTACAGAATACTGGAAAGAAAAGGAAGAAATAGACTTGTGCAAATCTCCATCCCATGTTGAAATTCTAGCTTGAGGGAGACACTGAAGTAGCTTTTCGCTCTCCTCCATGAATGCTAGATTCACTTGCCTCTTTCCTTTACCTTGACTTGATTTCCCTTTGCCCTTCATGGCTCACGCTATAGCTCACGTTGACACTCATGCTGCACTCTCTCTAGCTTACTCACGCTGCAATGCAAACACCCAAGAACTCACGCTAGCACAAATGATGCCCTTGTATCTCAAAACCCCTTTTTAACCCTATGTTCACCCTCAATTTAGTTATTTTTTATTTTATTTTTACCTTTATATTTATTCATTTAATTCACCATGTTTTATGTTTAATTTTTGTCTTCATGTTATTACTTATGTTGTCTTTGTTCTATTTTTACATTCCTCTTTATTTTATTTTTGTGGAATAAGGTCAAAATATTAAAGATTTGAAAAACAATATATATATATACAAACATATAAAAATACATAATGACATGCATAAAAATCCATAGGACTTTAAAATCCTTTAAAGTTATGGTTTCGCACAAAATTAACAATGCTGCATACACATCCATAACACAAAATGACATGAATATTACTAGCTCGGTACGACCTAAAACTGCCATGACTACCGCTATGTTCCGTAATTTCGTTGGTACATAAATTAATTACTCAATGCCCATTTACATTTAACAACTCCTTCATCAAGCAAATGTCACTTAATTTGCTCCTAGTTTAAATTGGTAGGAGAAAGCACATGGCCACCACCAAGAATATCCTTTCAACATTGTCTCTCAGTGGACTATATGGGGAGGTAAAAATAGCAATCAATCTAGAATCCTTGGATCTAGACCCATGCACTTATACTAATTTAATAGCCTCCAATCAGGAAACGTTGAATTGGTCTAAAAATATGGCTAAGACTTTAGATCTAGAGGCCGATAATATCACTGAAGATCCTCTTGTTGAAGTCCCCATTACTACATTCAATAATGAAACTAGAACATTGAAATTAAGTGCCCTACTAGACTCACAACTTGTCAGTGACATCACTCAAATACTGAAAGATAATATAAAAACATTTGCATGGTCATATACCGACATGCCAAGATTAGACCCCCGAATCGTCCAACACAACATCATTCTTGACGGAAAAATCAAACCGGTGAAGCAAAAAGCACGAAAGGTTAGACTTGAGGTGGCGTTAGTAATTCATGCTAAAATCACAAAGCTTTACCAAGCTGGTTTCATTTGAGCTGTTGACTATTCCAACTGGGTATCAAACATTGTCGTAGTCCCTAAGAAGAATGGTAGTATACACATATGCATTGACTTCCGTGATCTCAACACAGCCACTATAAAGGATGACTTCCCACTACCTAGCATTGATCAACTTCTTGACACAACTGCTGGGCATGCACTATTATTCTTTATGGATGGATTTTTAGGATATAATCAAATAAGAATCAACCTGGAACATCAACTTAGAACAACCTTTATGATGCCTTGGGGCACATTCTGCTATACGATGATGTTGTTTGGTCTGAAAAATGTAGGCGCTACATATCAACAAGAAATGACATATATATTTATTGATTACATGCTTAATTTTCTCAATGATTACGTTGACGACATTGCGATTAAATCTAAAACAACTGAACAACATGCAAAAGATCTAGACCTAGTGCTTAAACATTCTCAAATATGACCTTAGGCTCAACCCAAAGAAGTGTGTCTTTGGTGTTAAAATGGGAAAAATGCTTGGCTTCATAGTCTTTAGAATAGGGATATGGATAGAACCTGACAAGGTTAAGGTAATAATTAACATGTAATCACCAAAAAACCTCACCGAACTATGTGGTCTCCAAGGTAGACTGCAATTCATTAGACACTTTATCGAAAGGCTGACGGATAAGTTTAGACCCATGCAGCACCTATTACGAAAGAATGTGAATTTCCAATGGACTCAATAGTGCTAGGAAGCATTCAAGAACATAAAGCAAGAGTTGGCCCAACTGCCGACAATTTATCCCCCACAGAGCGATAAGCCCTTCTACATCTACCTTGCAACTTCTGATTCTTCCATTACATTGATGCTTTGTCAAAAACGTAAGGATGGAATCGAGATCCTTGTCTATTACCTAAGCCATGCTCTAATTGCTTATGAACAACGATATAATGACATGGAGAAATCATGCCCTTCCCTTGTCTTCTCCTTGAGGAAATGGTAGCATTATCTCTTTTGTAATCAAGTCTACATCATTTGCAAGAATAATGTACTCTGCACCATCACTAATAACAGCTACGAGTTGAGTAGGATAGCTAGGTGGAAAGTGATGATTGCAGAGTTTGACCTACACTATGTTGCTCAATTTTCCACAAAAGGTCAAGCAATAGTTACACAACTAACCATCTCACCAACGCATGATCAAGCAACGATTAATCTTGAATTCCCCGACAAGAATGTTAATAGTATAGACACCGTACCTGATAACTATGAGGTGATCCTTTATTTTTATAGAGCTTCAACTTCTCGAGGAGGAAGTGCTGCGGCCATTTTAACATACCCCTCTAAAGAAATCCAACCCTTCACCTACCGATTAACCTTTCCCTATACCAATAACGTGGTAGAATACGAAGGTCTTCGAGCAGCATTGACTTCAGGGATTGCATGTCTTGTAGTTTGAGGCAATTCACAGTTAGTCATTAATCAAGTCATAGAAGTTTATGCATGTAAGGCTCTTCATTTGCAACCATATTGTGATTTGACCAAAAATCTGCTAAAGTAATTAGTAGACGTGGATATACAGCATGTCCTTAGAAGCAAAAACACCATTTCCGATGCACTTGTTACACTAGCCGTAAACATGACACCCAAAATGCTCCATGCGTTTACTAGCTCCATAAAAAAATGTGCCAAACCTATAATTAAAGCTCTCAATGAAATGCCTATAGCATCCGTCAGCACAACACATGCAATAGAATGGTACGATGACATAAAAGAGTACCTTCTACGAGGTGAACCTCCATAGCATTTGACAAACACTCAAAAGGACACAGTGTGAAAACACTCTCGACAATATGCTTTACTAGGAAACATCTTGTGTCACAAATCATATGAAGGAATTTTGTTGATGTGTGTTAGTAGCATCGACTGTCAAAAGATTGTAGAACAAGTCCATGAAGGTCTTTGTGGAGGGCACATAGCGCCCAAAGCAATGGCAACAAAGATTAGGCATTTGGGCTACTACTGGCCATACATGGAGTATGATTGCTTCTCCAAGGTTAGGACATGTGACATTTGCCAAAGGCATGGTAACCTAATACATGTGCCACCTAATGAATTGCATACAACAAAAATCACATGGCCATTCCAAATATGGGGATTAGATTTAATTGGACCGATAATGGCATCATCCTCTGTAGGACATAGCTTCATTATCACTGCAACTGAATATTTCAAAAAATGGGTAGAAGCTATTCTCCTTAGGAAAACCACTTCTAAACATGTTTGCACTTTCATAATAGAAAACATCGTGATCCATTTTGGTATTCCAATGACTATTGTTACTGACAATGGGCCACAGTTCAGTAATGTAGATACTAAAAGCTTCTGTGAAAGCCTGGGTATTAAACATGCATTCTCGTCACCTTACTACCCATAGAATAATGGTCAAGTGGAGGCTACAAACAAACTAACATCATGGTGCTCAAAAAGATGCTAAATCAAAGCAAGAGGCGATGGAATGAACAATTAGTCTATGCATTGTGAGCATATAGAACGACACATCGAACATCTACAGGTAAAACCCCATATAGTCTTGTATATGGATCTAAAGCTGTTTTACCTTTGGAGTTACAGGTTCCCTCGTTGTGGATAGCCCTCTCAGGCCTCCTCGATGAAATACAAAGTGATGAACTATGCATTGCTAACCTTGACTCAATGGAGGAGGAATGTGTACGAAAACTTGATCAGATCGAGTGGTACTAGAAACAACAACGACAATGACATAAACATGATCTGCATAAGCACCTAATTAAGGAAGGAGACCTAGTCCTTAAGGCCATATGTGAACATCCAGATAGATTCTTAGCTAACTAGGAAGGGCCTTACTTAGTCACCAAGGTGTACAATAATAAAGCATTCAAAGTTGCTGACATGGACGGGAACGAGTTCACTAATCCTACAAACCACCTATACCTGAAATGGTACTATGTATGATGAACTTGAGGTATGTAATAGTCTTGGAATCATGACCTAAAACTAATACCATATAATGGTCTTGGGGCTATGACTTGAAACTAGCACCAAAGAGTGTCCTGGAGTCATGACAATAAACCGACACCATAGAGATCCATCCGGTATGACACTAAACTACCACACTTGTCCACCATGACATGAAACTAGTATGTAGAGTCCACTAGGACTATAAACTAATTTGCCTCTTCATAGTCCACTACGACCATAAACTAGGAATACACCATCTGCTACGATGCTAAATTGGTGCTGTCCAGAGGGTTATGATATGAAACTAACCTACAATAGTCTGCTAAGACTATAAACTGATGACATCATCGATGATCAGGAAATACTTGAAAAGATATGTTGTTGTAATTGGCTGTACCTATTCCACAAAAAAATTGCTGCATAATTTGTCTCATGGACCCAGATGAAGCTGATGCTATTCTGTTTGCTTTGAAATTGCACATGGTGGCTCCATCTCCTTGGTTGTTTTCAAGTTTAAAGTACTTAGTTAATCAAATCATTTGTGGTTTTCTTATCTTCTTAGAGTTGTGTTTGTAGGGTGACATGCTTGAGGTTTTCACGCATAGATGCACATCATCATGATGACAAGGTATCACATTCTTCCTAACACCCGCAACTGGGTTAATCAATCTATTCATAAGTACACTCCTAATACATTCCCTATTCCTCATCATATTCCCCTTATCCTATTCAATTACATCCCCTAGATACATTCTACTCATCCCAAAACTCTTGATACATTATAGCACACTATGATTCTCTAAGCAGTTGCAACGCAAAATACAGTACACAGTACATGATACAAATGCAAATGCATGAGCACGAGTATAGCACTGAAAGCAAGTTCTTAAAAAAAGAACCAAAAAAAAGTAAACAAGAATAAAAACAAAAAGAAAAGAAAAGAAAAACAAAAAAAAGAAAGAAAAGAAAAGAAGATCAAAGAGAAAAATTCACAGAAAAGGTCTTCATGACCCCGTTGACATCATAGACCAAAGACTATTGTCTCTTCTCATACAAGCCCTAGGCGGGAAGGAAATTGTCTTAGAAAAAAAATTACAATCGTGTCTCAAATGATCATGTTGCACATCATCGTGTGGCTTTGGCTATTTACAATGGGCTCTTGTAAACACTCTACAAGAGTCTGGTTTCTCCAAAGAACGCACCTCTTATGTCTTGGTTCCGAGTTTGCTAAATGCTGGCTACTGACAAGGACCAAAAATATGGCTCGTTCATGGGAGAGAATTCCTCTCCCACAATTCCAACAGTAATTATAACCCTTGATTAACCCTTGGTTTCCCTAGTTACAACCAATCCCCTTGAATTTTGAAACTGCACTTCCTCAATCCCATGTACTTTTGAAACACAATGCGATGACGTCCAGCGAGGGGCTGATGGTTGATGCTTGGTACTTGGTTGGTCTTGGTTTTTTTTACTTATTTGTTGACACCTCTTGGGTGGATTCCTCTAGATTTCAACAAAGAGGGGCTAATGAAACATTGCTAATTTTGACCTAACACTATTAAGCGAGAACAACTCAGACCCTTCCAAGCTTTCAGGAGGTAAACATTCGACTAAGGCATGTAACTCACGCTCAGCTTGTCAAGCTAGCTTGCCTTCAGCATGAGCAACTCCAATGACTAAGAGATCAAGTCAAAGATGGTCCAATATGAGGGTGCAAGTCATCCTCAAGGATCACTATTTTCCACTTCAAATTTCAGCATTCAGGAGTTCAAATTTTAGGCCAAATTGTACAATTTTTCTCTCTCACGCTGATGGTCACATTGGCAGCGTGAGTACAATATGAGCACCTATGAGAGCCTTAAAAATAAGTCAAAATGATTTGATTTCAGGGGTTAAAGTCATCCTTAGGGTTCATTTTTGATAACTTCAAGTTCCAACCTTTAGGATTTTAGATTTCAGGTCCAAAATTGCAAGTTTTTGTAGCTCACGCTGAGGGTCACACTGGAAGTGTGAATCTAGCATGAGCTACCAAAAGTGGTCTAAAAAAATAGGCATATCCAAGCTTAAATTTTGACTTGCAGATCACTCTCAAGGTCAACCATAGTAAAAAAATTGTTGTATTTAAGAAATAGGCTTAAAAGGTCAAAAATTGGTGTGAAATATGTCATTTTTAGCTCACTCATGCTGAGGTCATGCTGGTAGAGTGAGTGTAGCATGAGTGTTGATCACGCCTGGTCAAAAGCATGCTAGACACACGCTGAGGACACCCCAAGATAAAATAAACTCATGCTGGAAGCTCTAATGAAACAGAGATGCCTCAAAAAGCCACAAAACCACTCAAATCGACATCCTACAGTAGTTAATTCAAGGACCAATAAGTTTCAAGTGAGTCGGAGTCAATCTCTCTTGTTGTACGTTATCATCTTCATTGTAAATTTTCATCATTTTTGAGCTTGTTAAGCTCTTACGCTCCAAATTGTATCTACTTCTATGGGTGTAAGCTAGCTTGTGTAAGCCAACACATGTTGTAAGATACAGTGCATCCGGTCAAGAATGTAGCCTTCCTACGCACGTCCGATTGACACGTAGTTATCCATATAACACCTGTCACATGATCCATTTTGCCCTTATTTCTCAACCATTGATCCATCTATGAGTTCCATACCCAAAATTAGCCAAACCTTATAAATACCCCATCCATTCACATAAGCGGGGTTGACAATTTTAAAGGTTGAAAACTTAGGAAACACTGACTGGCAACTTTTGGATGCTTGAGCGCACCTGACTTCTAGCATCCATGCACCTGCAAGTATATCACCCCAGGGCTTAGCACTTGACTTTCCATCCACATGCATAGCTATGCTTTGACCAGTGCACATTCATTCTAAGCAATACAATCCAGTTCATTTTTGCCTTCCATTATATTGTTTACTCTGTTTTAAATTCAGTTTATGCTTTGTTTACAATACCAGTTCTGTATACGCTCTATTTGCATTTCGTGCATCACTATTCACATTTCGAACATTAGTTACGATAGCCCCAGCGCAAACCATAGCTTATGTTTGAGGAAGTACTTAGTTGATTTGCATGCAGACCATCCAAGGCACTCTGCCTTCATTTTCTTTTCCAGTTGTGCCCATCCGACAATCTTTTGGTGTTTGTTTTTTTCCTTCCAGCCTTACTTCAATGATTTCAGTCAATACATCTCCTATGAGGATATACCGTCATGCTCATTTTCAGATTGCATCCCTTTCGGTAGATGTCAAGCTGTGTGGGGGTTCACCATGCTGTAAGTAGGCTTTCAGTTTAGCGTACCACTCTTGGGTGTTGGTAGCGCTTACGGAGGCCACATGTACTACTTGGGTGATAGGGTCTCTGCATTCTATTATCTAAGTAGGTAAAGTTGCAAATAGGTGTGGCAGCACATTTAACGCTAATGTAGCTAAGGCATCGGCTACGGTTTTTTCACTACGTGGCACATGCTGGATGTCTGTCGTGGTGAACTATTTCAACAAGTTTTTGGCCAAATCATAATAAGGCTGTAAGTGTGAAGCTTTACAGGTGTAAAATTTAGTGATTTGATTGACAACAAGTTGAGAATTACCTCGGATTCCTAAATTTTGAATCTTTAATTGCTGGGTTACTAGGAGGCCCCTAAGGAGTCCTTCGTACTCAGCTACATTTTTCATACAAAGGAACATGAAGTGATAAGTAAAAGGTTGCATGTCCCCTGAGGGGAATGTAATGAAAGTGGTAGCACTACCACCTCATGTGGTTGAGGCACCGTTGAAATGCAAAATGGCCTCAAAATGCGATGGCACAAGGTTGATACTACCAACATGTTCATTAGGGAATTCCGGTTCTATGGTTGCTTGATCATCAATGGGTGAGGTTGCAAGCTGCATAGCTATCACTTGTCCTTTCGTTGATGATTGGGCTACATAGTGTAAATGGAATTCCACTATTATTGCTTTTCATTGGGCTATCTTGCTACTTTCATATAAGTTGTTCGTGATAGCCTGAAGTATGTTGCTTTTGCATATAATGTTTACTTGGCTATGGAATAGGTAGTGTCTCCACTTTTTTAGTGAAAAAACTAGGGAGAGACAATTCCTTTTCACTTCATTATATTTGGCTTCGTATGTGATTAATGCATAGCTCAAGTAATAGACTAGGATTTCAGAGTCATCTCCTCTTTTTTGGCATAATAGTACCACGATAGATGTGTCCGAGGTGGCAAGGTAGATGTAGAAAGGCTTATCCCTTTATGGTGGGTAAATAGTTGGGAGGTGCAAAAGCTCTTTCTTTAAGTTATTGAAGGCTTGTTGACACTGGGTTGTCCACTCGAAGTTAATCCCCTTCTTTAGCAAGTGTTGCATGGGGTGTAACTTGTTGGTCAACCTGGCTATAAACCTTCTGATGAATTGTATTCTACCTTGGAACCCACGTAATTGTTTAAGGTTAGTAGGGGGTGCTAGGTTAACAATGGCCTTAACTTTGTCAGGGTCCACTCGTATTCCAGCCTCTGATACTACAAACCCTAGCATGCATCCGATTTTTACGTCAAAAACACATTTGTTTGGGTTGAGGCGTAGGTCATGCATGTGAAAACTCTTGAGGACTACCTCTAGATCTATGGGATGATCGATAGCTATCTTAGACTTGACTGCTATGTCATCCACGTAATCGTTGAGTCTTTCTAGGAGGTAGTCGCTAAATATGTAGGTCATGGCTCACTGATAGGTTGCTCCAGCATTCTTTAAATAAAAGGGCATCATAGTGTAACAAAAAGTTCCCCAAGGGGTCATGAACGTAGTTGTCAATTGATGCTCTGGATTGATGCGAATTTGATTGTAACTCGAGAACCCATTCATAAAGGATAATAAAGCATGACCAACCATAGTGTCAATAAGTTGGTTGATACTTGGAAATGGGAAGTCATCTTTAATCGTTGCTTTGTTTAGATCTCAAAAGTCTATAGAGATTCATATACCCCCATCTTCTTAGAGACTACAACGATGTTTGATATCCATTCTGAGTAATCGACTGTGCGAATGAAGCTTGCTTGGTATAGCTTAGTGATTTCGTCACGTACGGCTAGTGCAATTTCTGGTTTAATTTTCTGAGCCTTTTGTTTAACCGGTTTGACACGTGGGTCCAATACAATGTTATGTTGTATTAGCCATGGGTCTAAGCCTAGCATGTCATTTTAGGACCATGCGAATACTTTGATGTTGTCTTGAAGGACTCTGGATACATCCTCTTGCATCTGTTGATCGAGGAGAAAGCCAAGTTTTAGCATCTTTACTTCCCCCATGGATGTCTTTACTGGTACTTCAATGAGAGGGTCCTCGGTCACATCCCTGGCCTCTATGTCTAAGGCTTGAACCAAATGTTCGAGCCAATCTAGGGACATTTCCAAGGATGCTACAGTGTTATCAGTAGATGAATCCCAGTCTATCGACTCTAAGTTCGGATATCTTGCAAGCTTGCCATGAGGACCTATCAAGGTTAACAGTGAGTGTAGATCATGCTACATAGCCATCTTGTTCAACCTTCCATAGTAAGAAAAAAGCCTAGTTAAGTAATACCTATTTGTAGCAATAACACGTAATAAATATTTGTAGAGCAACAATGAAAGATGGAATGATTGTCAAATATCTGGCTAAGTTCGCAAGTTACTAGCTTAAGGTCTTGTTGGATCTTGAGTGGGTTCAAACATGGAAGAGACATTAACTCTACCAGTTTAAGGTCATGGCAGACCATACTCATGTTACAGCATTTGCAAGAATGTAAATCGATGTTGCCAGTTTAAGGTCTTGGCGGACCATTAATGAGTGGAGTTCGAAAACTGAGGCTAATACTTTAAGGTCTTTGTAGACCATTAATAGGTTGCAAGGGTAAGGCTACTAGTTTAAGGTCTTTGAGACTGTGAGCGGGTTTTGTAGATAAGGTTACTAGTTTAAGGTCTTTGCGAACTGTTAATAGGTTCTGTGAAATGTCACTAGTTTAAGGTCTTTGCGGTCCGTGGCGTGCAGGCTTCGTACAGGTAAGTTGTTAATTTAAGATGGGATGAAATTTTCGGTTGGGCCCACCTATTTGCAAATAAGAATGCTATGCTATCATAAGTTTATGACAAAAAAGTGCTACACTACATGGGGCATCCCACATTACTCGGGGTGCAAAAATGACAAGTTCTTTTCACCATGTTGGCTATAAATAGGGGTTTACCCCTGGTAAACTTGTCATTTTTGTTGTCAGAGAGCAAAGCCCACATTTGAAGTGTAGCGTGATTGTGCCAAGAGAGAGTGAAGCAGTATAGTGTAGTAGTTAATAGCATTTGCGAGTGAAGCAATGGCACCTAAAGGTGAATGCAAACACCGAGGGCTCGCTAAGGTGGACAAAGTCAAGGACACTTTGGGACACCTGTCCCAGGCGCGTGTTGAAGTAGGGGAGGAGACTCCGTCTACTCAGTAAGTTGCTATGCTGCCTTTGTTGTTCAAACTGCAATAATCGTTATTATTAAAATCTGCATCTTTTTCCATTGTTTTGGTTACCATTTTGGTCGCTACGCTGCCGCTGTTGCCGGTTGGGCACCGCGGCTATACAGATGTTACGCTATAGCTACATGCGGTATTACCTTGACTACCATTGTTGTGATTGCCTTGTCACGAGGGTTTGGGCGAGTCTGAATAGCTTAGTGTATGGTTAGCATAGCGCACCACCCTTAGGACAGTTTGGCTATCTACGAGATTTGACAAGTGAGACATGTGTTTATCGTAGTACAACGCAAGTTATTGTGTACAACCAAAGTATGGTTTGTACGACTATAGCATAGTGAACTCTTACTTGTCTACACTTTGTAATGTTTTTATTACGGTATGCTAGTACATCGTAAGGTCTTTAGGTTTGTTACATTATTACGTTGTTGAATCTACAATACTGCTGTGTTCCTGAATCTATTTTTTGTTAAGTTTGCCATGCTACCATGTTTTTCATAGTGATGTGTTACACGTCGCTGTATTGTGTTCATCTACTAGCATTGCTACGTGTTATGTGTTTGCATCTAGACATTGTTACATTATGCGGGGCTTGATTCCTATGCTACGCTACAAGAATTACGTTGCTACATTGCCCATTATCTTTATTCTATTTTGTTTTGTTTTTTAAAGAAAGATTTATGATTTGGGGGCGCAGGGGGGGGGGGGGGGCCTTNGCTATGCTACATGTAATCAGAGGGTTATGCTACGTTACGTGTAATGTTCACTCATACACAGTGCTAATGTTTGGTTCTTCATTGTGCAGGGTCATGTTGAAATCCATTTTGATTGTCCTGGAGATTGTGGAAGTCCTGTGCTACCTTAGCGCACCTGTGGCCAATGTTCCTCCTCCCCATGCACATGTGGAGCAGCAGGCAGTCTGGTTCCAGGAGGATGCATGGGACTTCCTACAGTTCCTCCTCCAGCATTTTAGTGTGATTGTTTGGTCACACTTGTCAGCGGAGATAGCAACCGCAATCATAGAAATCCTGTTGCCTAGGGCAAATTGGGGAATTCTAAAATTTTTAACTAATGGGTCAATCAGGGGCGAGTAGGTGGAAAGCTCAAACCAGTGTCCAAAAAGCTTGAGATGCTTAAGTTGGATCTGGAAGATGCCTGAGTATAAGTGTTATCACTTATACAACATGTTGTTCGTAGCCCGTCACATGGGAACCTGCTTTCAGAACCCACCTGGAACCATTTACTATGCTAGCAGGTGAGTTCTATGAAGGTATTTTATTATGTAATTCATGCTATGCTGGATATAGGTATTAATAGTGTATATATGTGTTCTTTTTGTGTGGCCAGGTCCTTTATTGATAAGAGTGGTCTCCATGGTGACACAGACGCCTTGGCGTTGGCACAGATGGCACTACGGGAGTTCTCCTCCACTGGGAATGTGTGCGCTGACGTAATAGGCCAATTTGAGGGTGTGTTCAAAATCTATCCAACCCAGTATTCTCAATTTTATGGTGAGTGCAAGGAAGTCGATTGGTTGGATAGGGAATGGACATCCCTCAGGCCGCTCACCGTTGAAGACATGTTGGTGTATCTCCCACCATTTCCCATGCCGTTTAAACCTAGTACGCTAAAGTGTGAATTCACTGTTACATGTTTGAGTGATGTTTACCTTTCTCTAACCCTCTCTTTTTTTTGTTTATTCTTTGTTTATTTTTTGCGAACCGTTTAGTGGCAAAGAAATCCCAGGAGGTGACTATTATTACCTTGGGGCGCAATGAGACCAACCTCTTTTTTAAGTATGGGGAGGTGGAGGAGACCCAATGCTGGCTCTGCAATGGGGCCCCAACCATGGTTGTCCACAACCTTTAGGAGGCCAGGCTCATGGATTTGTTTTTTGTCATTAATCTGAATGTCCCACCTGCCAAGGTGCTTTCCCTAGTTGGCTCCTTTTCTGAAAAAGCGGACCGCTTCCACACATGTGTTCACAGTGTGCACGTAGTGCTTGAGGTCAATGACCAATTGTTTGTGGATCTTTTTGGAATCCTTTTTGATGGTCTCCCCATGGGAGAAAAATCCAAGAAATATGCACACAATCAAGGGAACATCGAGGAGTGGCTAGGGACGGCCAAGGACTGAAAGGGGATCTATATGGAGAAAGTCAGGCTGTGGGTGGCCAAAATGGTTTACGCTATCTTCTATGCCTGTGCCTTCCCCAAGCTACTATTCCAAGGAAAAATCATTGGGATTGAGCAGGCTCGGATAATGAGGGACATCATGGAAGAGGAGAGCCATTACAATTGGGAAAAACACCTTTAGAAAGGCATGCAGGCTAAAATGGTCAAGCTTCGTGGGAAGCTTGAGTCTCATTTCAACGTGCACCATGCCCTTTTCATAGCCTGCTTGTGGCATTTCATGGAATTCTTGGTAGTCCATGAGAATGGAGTCTAGGTACTACAAGATCATAGCGAGACCACCTGATCTCAGGACCCCCCAAAGCTATCAAGGAATTATTTTCAATGACAACCATGGATAGGGTGGCATGCAACTTTCGTGGCAAGGATAGCATGGGAGAGGCATCCCCCATTACCACTGATGGTGTGACAAGTGGGGAACGCCTCATTGTAGAGACTATGATAATCAAGTTGCAGCGCAAGAGGTCTCTTCTGGCTAAAGAACCTCCCCGCACAGATGAGCGAAGAGGAAAGAAGTTGTGACTCAACCTTCGTAGAGTGCAGTCTCAAATTGGTAAGTTTTTGTTTTGCTTTGTTTTTTTTCTTTTTCTTTTTGTTATTTGGTTAATGTTCACTACACTGTATTATGTTGGGTAGCATAGCATAGCATAGTAACTGCTTCAAGTCGATGTTATTTGCTTACTGTGACTATGTTTCATCAGCTGAGGAAGAAGAGGAAGAAGGGGAAGAAGAGGTAGCAGCCCCTACAACAGGGTTGACTAGCACTAACGTAGAGGCTCTGGCCATAGAGGAGGGGGCCCTAGCCAATATAGAAGGGGCCCCTACTATAGAAGAGATGGCCTTTTTTGGTGAGGAGGAGGTTTCTGCCGATGAAGAGGAGGCCCCTGCCAACGAAGAAAGGGATCCAACCAATGAGGAAGAGGCTCTTGGTAATTAGCAAGAGATCCTTGTTGATGACCCTTTTCTGGAGAGTATCTCAGTGCTATAGGGACACATGAGCATCGAGGACACTGCTACACTGTTGGATCAGCTAGAAGGAGAGGGGCTTCATTTGGACGCTGGTGAGTTTGATCGCATATTTGATAGTGTGCTGATGGGTGACCCCCCCACTATCACCCCTGAGAGTTTGCTGGGTAGGAGCTTTACACTGTCATTTACGCTATTCATCAGCCCTATCATGGTTCTAACACGTTTTACCATGTAGCTGATACCACCATTGATACCTCCGGCTCGTTCTCAATACACCTGCAACCATGGACTAAGACCCCTAACAAATTTACTTTCATGGAGGGAGTGGTCGACAACATGATCAACCGCTTAAAGTAGGTTGACCTAGGAGTGGCTAAGTCAGAATTGCTATGCTAGACTCTTTAAAATGTTGTTGCTTCACTATGCCACTGTTACTAATGCTTTTGCACTTGCAGTTAGTAGCTTCCCATCTCAAGTTCGACCTCAAACAAGTTGTTGAGGTTAACGTCGTGCTTGCATTTCCACTGGAGTTGACTGAAGTACCTTGTCGTGTTGACGACAAAGCGAGTGAATGTGCACTGTACTTAGCACACTCCTTGTGGGAATGTAGGCATGTGAATGAAGACCTCTGGAAATGGGTACAAAGGCTTAAGAAGGATAAGGCTAACTTGACTACCAAGGTGGGAGATCTTCGATCCAGGAACAAATTCCTGTTGGCCTGAGACACCATTGATGGCAGTTGGCGCATGGTTGTCATTGACTACAAAAGGTATTGGATGGTTGTGCGGCACAACAATGAGGCCACTCATGAAATAATAGAGCAGCACATGCAAATGGACCTATTAGCCCAGAAGAACCAAGACTAGAAGGACTACAGTGAAAAGGTTTATGAGTGGGGGCAGGCACAAAAAAATCATAAAAATATGTATAAACTAGAACGTGCCACCTGCTGTAACTAATATAGAGATGCCTCAATCAAGTTACATACTCACGAGGTATTCCTCGACATTATTGGTGCTTTTAGGGCTTACGACAGGTTCATGTAATAGGTGACAGTGAGCAAATCTCCCGAAAGGGAAGTGACCTTTCCCATGGGTGAAACCACTGCTACCACCTTTTCTCTAGGACCACCAAGATGGACATCCATAGAAAAGGAGAAAGTTGTAGCAAGCACTGACTTGGGAGATAGGAATTGGGCTGATATCACGGAAGAGTAGATCTTGCAGCACCTGGCGGTAGGTCTGAATCAGATACCCCCCGAAATAGATGTAGGGTCGTCTCGGGTTAGTTACCTTTTGGCATAGTAATAGTTTGTTTCATTAGAGTCTTTATTATAGCTTTAGCTGACTACTTTTTCTTTGTGGTATAGAATCTAGATGAAAATTTAGGGCCTAATGAAGCAGCGGACGATGGAGCAGGCGCGGGGTCATAGTGTAGTAGTCAAACATTTTATTTGAATTCAAAGAATGTTACAGACATTATTGATTTGTGAACAAAAAATGGAATATAAAGAAATTTATTTTGCATATGTGTTATGTGTTGTACTTATTTTTATTTTTATTTATTCATTTTTCTTTTTGTATTAAATTTGCTAGGAGCATCTCGTTTTAGTTTTAGGCCATTTTGGGCCATAACAATAGTTTAAGGCCATTTCGGGTGATTGGTAGTTTTAAGCCATTTCATGCTATTCTTCTATGTTATTACAATCATGTAAGGTCGCCATTTCATGCCATTTCGGGCCTCACGGTGTCCAGTAGAGGTCATTATCAGATTGTATAGGCTCAAGGTTTTGTTCTTCTATTTCAGAGCTTATTTGACCTGAGTAAGGGCATCTAGAAGGTTTTTTCCACTTTCTAGTTGTTTTCCACCCTTTTCCTCTTCCATTTGTCCTAAAAAATGAATTTCTTAAGGAGGAGCAGTTTCAGGTTTGGGGCTAGACCCTTTTGGGTGGGGTGGCGATGATCATGCACACATAGTGGCATTAAATTTTGGTGATGAGGGGGGTGTAAACATGGTGGATGAATGGGTAGGCTTGGAAGGACTTGGGGTAGTACGTTCCTTGACCATTTCATCAGTTAAATGCTCTTCCCATTTCTTTGAATGGGAAGGCTGTGATACTGTTTTAGTTTGGTTCTGCGTGATAGGGGCAGCTGAGTGTTTTGGCCCCTTGATGACGAACAGTGTGTGTGGTGTTAGTGCAGGTAGCGATGCAATTTTGAATATGAAGGATGTAGGGGCAGATGCCCAAGGAGGAACCTTGAGAACAAATGGCCATTACAATGTCTTTTTGCTGTTTTTTGTGTTGCTACGCCAAGTTGAGGTGCACAGACCACAGACGGCTGCTTTGCCAATTTTGGATTACTATCTATGCCAATTGTGTTGATAATGTACCCCGCGTTGTTAGCATTGAGGGGGTCTTTGTAAACATGCATGGATTGATTTTCAGGGTGGATAGGGTTGCTTTCGTCTAGAACCAACTTCCCCTGATCAATCATCCATTGGATGTCATCTTTTAAGGCTAAATAGTAATCTGTGTCATGACCACAGAGTTGATGGTAGTCACAGAATCACTCTAGCCTGAAGTTCTTAGGAACTGGCAGTTCATTGGGCATAGCCAAAGAGGGGTTCCTAAGGAGCTCGCAATAGCATTGATGCCATTTGGTTGCCTCCTCTGACATCCACTTATGTTGGATGTACCTAGTCCCTAGTAGTTTCTTCAGAAGTTCTGAAGGCTTGATAGGTAGAGGGGTGTACTTGGAGCAATCTTTATGCTTGAAGTTGGGTGTAGCCAGGGTGGGTACCTCTGGTGCCTATGTGGAAGGTTGGGTAGCGTTACTTGGGCTAGGTGCGGGGTTAGTTGCCATTGTGGCTACTTTCTTGTTATTGTTGCTGTTGTTGGGCTTTGCCTCATTCACCACAACGACAACCGTGGCCGTTGCAGCTTTGCCCTTGTCTTTTTCTTTCTTGGTATGTGCATTATTGTATGCGACATAGGTTGGGTCTTTACTAGCCTTGGCCGCATCTTGAATGCTCTTTATCTGGGCGAAACCTTGACTGAGAGAGTGTGGAGCCAGGTAATATAGCTTGGATTTGATAAAATCATTTACTGTCCCCTTGAAGATGGCTAGCAAATGGGCCTCTGCGATAGGCTCACGGATCTCATTCAAGGTGGCACTCCACCGCTATATAAACTTTTTTACCGACTCCAGTGGGTCTTGCTTAACACCCATCAACTAATCCAGCATGACTTCGGGCTTCAAGTTATACTTGAATTAGGTCACGAACTGGGTCAGGAGTTCCTCCAATGTTGAGATGGAGGTGTGTGGGAGCATGTAGTACCAGTCTAAATCTTTGTCCATCAGAGACATGACAAAGACGTGAATAATGATATGCGGCCAATGTTGCAACAATAAAGACTCTGATCTAAACGTGACCAGATGTGCATTGGGATTGCCCTCCCCATTGTATTTTGTGAAGTGGGGAAGTGGCATCCCAAGGGGTAATGTGAGCATGGGAACAACCGGGTTGATGGATTCGTCATGGTAGAAATCCATGACCTACACAGTGTCAGAACCAATGGCTTTTAGGTGCTTGATCTCTTCAGTGAGGATCTAGATAAGTTGGAATGCTTGATCCAGACCTAGAGATGACGTAGATAGTTGTGAGGTTGCAGGGGCAGCCATGGTTGATGGCATAGCATGGGCAGCAGCCTGGCTCATAAGGGGTGTTGTTAGGGCTACCCTTACAAAGGGTTTTATTTGTGAGGTCCACCACCTAGTGGGTGGTGTTGTTGGAGTGGAAGCCACTGGTGATGCTGCAGGGTTAATCATTTATGGGACTGATGGGATGGGCCATAGTCCCACACTTGGTTGTGACACCTGTGGGACTTGATACACTTGGTGGTAAGGGTAATGTGGCATCTAGTGGGGTTGTGAAGTAGGGAGTGAAGTGACTGGGGTCCACCATGTAGTTGGGGCAGGACCTGCTGCTAATGGTGTAACAGGTGTAGACAATGGAATGGGAGCAGAAGCTCCATGCAACTATGAGGCAGATGTGGTGTGTACATAGGGTAGCATAGTTGTGACTAGCACTTGATACAAGCATAGGATAGAATGAGGAGGAAGAGTGCCTAGGAATGAAACTGAGGGAGGAGCATGTTGATATGCTAGGGATGCAAGATGGTTGCCCATGGCTGATGAAAATGTATATTGCAGCGGAGTTGTTGTAGTCATAAAAGAGGAAGACACAAAAAGTGGGTTTGACCTGAAGGTCATGGTTGGAGGAATGGTCATAGGGTATATATGATCATCCCCTTGGACTGGGATTCTAGGTCTTCCGGCCCATCCTGGAACGCTTCATTGTAATGGGATGTCGTGTCCCGCTCCCTAGGCTTACTGACTCGCAGTAGCTGATCCAAGATCCATTGATACGTTTCCATCAGGGGGATGGCAATGTTGGGGGTAGGGACAAATTCCCTCTCGTTCCTATGAAGGAATTTGAAATTACGCTTATGCTAGGGTTCTTGGCGATTTAGGGGAAGATTTGCTTGGATCTTTGTACAGATAACGTTGTAATGCTCTACGTCTTGTGCCAAGAACTCAAGAAACAAATGTTGAATCCTAAGGGACTGGCGTGGTGCCAGCATTAGGCTAGGTGGTCACCGAGCACCCATGGTGCTTTGAGCCAGGAAAGGAGCCTCAAGGATTGAGGTGAAAACAACAGTTGTTATCAAAATAATTTTGCATGGTAAAAGGGGAGATTGTAGGCTAGAAACACAAAAATCGATGGTAGATGGAAGGCTTTTCATCCTGCTAGGCTCTAAAGGAACCATCGTTGTGATCAGTTTGCATCACATGATGTGTAAAAAATCACAAAAGGGTATCACATTTACGCTAGTGAGTGATGGGGTATAGAGAGCATGCAGGACTACCTGTAAGACGTGGAAAAGGCACCAAAAGGTCCTCCTTCTAGCACCAAAAACTATAGCGACCAAAAATATCAGTGGCTGGAACACTGAGAGGTTGTCGGGTGAACAGTTTAACCCCGGATACGTGCAAGGGTTGTGCTAGAGAGAAATGGAAGCAGGGTACCCTGAACAGTCTAGCCGATCAGACAGGGACTTACTCAATGTATCTTAACCTTATGTAAATGTTTATTTTGGAACTGAGACACACAAGATAAATTGATGATCAATAAATGCATGAAGGCAAAAATAGTGCAAAATAGTGATTATAGTAAGGAAATAGCAAAACAATCCCGGGTGAGAAAGTGCACCACCCCAAGGTCACGAATTTGATTCTTTGCCTTGTTCAAAAGGTGTACAATAGGTTATGCAACACTAGAGAGATACTTCTTACATCGAGCGATATAGTCATAGTTCTTCTGCTTGCTGATCTATTTGCTAAGACATTAGAATGCTTGACTCACAAAGGGACGTTTGGAGCTAACCAGAGAACTCAAAGATAACTAGAATGCTCAAGAAAATGCCGACTATGCCTTTTGAAAGCTAACTTAAAAGCTAACTGCAACAAAAGCCAACTCTATTTGCCAAGAAGCGAATCAAGAAGCCAACTAGCCAACGCGAAAAGCCAACAAGCCAACTGCCCTTCTCAATGCAAAAAAGCCAACCCTTTGAGTGTTTTTTGCCAGTGTATTTATAGGGCTAGGAGTAGGAGAGAAATGTGGTTTGGATGCCATGTGTAGGTGTCTGTACTGTGTAGGTGTGCAATGCTAGATGTGAACTTTGTTACACTGTGACCATACCACCAGAACTGCATGTGTTGAGATCTAGTGTGCTAACAATGTGAGCAAAAATGAAGCTTATGCTTCAGGACTACGTCTTCCTTGCCGTTACAAGCAAGGTCAAGCATAGGAACAATGTTTTGGGAGCTGACTAGGGGGATGCAAAATGGAGTGGAATTGTTGATTTTTCCAAGGAGATGCCAGAGTGAGAAAAATTGCTGTCAACAAGTTCTAGAGATACCTAAAGATGTGTTGCTACTTCTGTACCAGTGTTGTACTACTCATGCTATTGAACACATTGGCGTAGCGTAAACAACTGCTTGCTACGCTGTGCTACGCTACATAGCGTAGTATAGCGTAGTCACTATTCTTGATTGAAATTTGTGTTGGAGCTGAAAAACATTCATCTAAGGCTTAGTCATGCAAACAATTGCAATTGTGTCCTTCATGCCGAAGAGCTTTTGAACTTGTTGAACTCATGTTTGAAACAATTTTGCTACTTTTGCATCGTTGCTACGCTATGTAGGGTAGCACAGCGTAGCAGCTAGCGTATCTTGCCTCTTCGTTCAATCCACCATTTTCTATCAAGAAACTTTGCTTGAGGCCTGGGGACTAAGTGGGGAGGGAAGTTTTAGAGGCTAAAGTCTTGTCAAAGTGCCGTTTTTTTGTTGGAATCACTTGGCAAGATGGGCCTTTCCGCTTTGCTTTTACTATACTGTGCTACACTACATAGTGTAGCACCTTGGATTGTCTGAATCTTGCCTTGTCTTTGCAATCACTTTGTCACTTTGCACTTAGATGTTTGAGCAACTATCTTTCAAGGCTTGCTATGCTGCATAGTATAGCGTAGCATAGCAGACTTCTTCACTAGAAAACTTGCCGAACTATTTTGGTCATCCCAAACATTTTCGGCAACTCCTAGCATAGTTTCTAGGTAGACTGTCAGCCAGGTCAATTGTCCAATTGGGCAAGCCAGAGAGTCCAACGGGCCTGTTAGCTCTGGAGATAGAAAACTTGCCAGACTAGATAGTCCATCCTCAATGCCTACATTTTCCTGCTAAACTGTCATGATGCTGCACTTGTGGAAGTCCTTGCCTAAATTCTGAGACTCTGCTGAAGTATGAGAGTCTTGAAATTTTATGGTGTTTCAATGGTGTATAAAAATACTAAAAATATCATCTTCCTCTGTAAATAGTTTATTATAAAATGAGTGTATATCTTGAAAAAAAATTACATGATGAAGAGGCTTTATGATAAAAAAAACACTACCAAAATCATCTAGGCTTATTTTTAATAGTTTAAGGAAAATATTCTTACATAAATTTTCTTCTCTTGGTTCTAATCTAACATTTATATTCCTTAAGTAACCTTTATCTATATTTGTTATTCACATTCTTAATATTCTATTGATTTTGCATGTAATCATCAACTAAGTCTTCGAAGCATCTTATTGTTATGAATATGTAATTTTCTTAGTTTCTATTAGTAAAATTTTCTTAAGACCCTTATACTATCTTTCAAGATTCCATTTCTTATGTGCTACATCCATACACTTTTTCTTAACTTCTAGGGTGGCTATAAAAATGGTTTTTTCTATTCCCATTTTTATTTAATAAGATATTTTAATTTACAACAAAAAATCCAAATGATGATGACAAGGATCTATTAAATCCTCTCTGACTTTTAGCTTCTTAATATATTGAATGTCTTCATAAGAAAATAAAAGCAAATCCATGCAAGAGTATCTTAAGATCCTATGAAAGTAAATGGTAAAGATGGAGGAGATTTAGAAAGGTCATTAAAAATGAGTAGATCAAAAGTTTTTTTCATTTTAATAATTATTAATAGTGCTATCTGTAGAATGTAATGCTTAGCTGTGATCTTCAACAATGTCTAAATTATTAACATTATGTTTCCATTGTAGATTATTATTTGTTGTTGATATAGACTTGCCTTAATTGATCTTAAGAGGATCTAATTCCACACTCTTTCAATCAAATTTGGATTAGAAAAATATGAACACTCTTCCTTTATTAATCAAATATCAAATAGATAAATACATCAACATTGTAGAGCAAAGCTTAACTCAACTCTCCTAAGGATCTTAGAGGTCATACATGTTTTCTCTCAACCCCTCTCAAAGATGGCTTGCATTTTAAGCAAACAAGATTAATACAAGATAATAGTTATAGGAGACTCTTCACCTCCCTTGAGTACTTTCTCTATTAAGTGCTCTCAATCTTACCTCTTAACTTTCTTTTGGACACTCTTGTCCTTCAATCAGAAACTATTTTTATCTTTTTCTTTAGAACTTAGAGGTCCTTTTACCACCACAAAAGTGATCCATAGTCTTTCCCAACCATTGGTCTTCAATTTAAAATTCATGGACTTTTGAAAAAATTAATTTTCCTTGGATTGCAAGTGATTGTGACTTGTACCTGCCTCACACTTTCTAGCTTGTGACTGGACTATAACTTGCTCACACTCGTAAAATCTTGAATATTTCATCTTTGTTTTGACATTGACTATGATGAATTGTAGCTTGTAACCTTGGACTATGGTATCACTACAACTCATAGTGGCTTGCAACTTGCATTAGAGTACATGACATCACACATTTTATATTGGGTCATAAACTATGGTAGATTGTAGCCTATAGTTATTCGTAGCTACAAACTACTACGCTTGCATGACTATAAAAAATCACTCAAATTACTCCAAAACAATCTCAAAACAAAAATACACTTTCTTAATATTATTAGAACATCTTAATGATAAGAAACACAAGGAAGGTAGGGTGATGTCTTATCATCAATTTCCTCCTTAAAAATGTTATTCTTAATGACCTCTCATTAGTTGGAAGGCACCATGTCCTTATGACTCAATGCATCAAAATCATTACAAGTATAAGTATCATACCTAAGTACAATACTTAAAGTTTTTATTTCAAGCTAGACGTGATCTTTGAGGCCTGTCCTCATGTCCATCATTCTTTTAATAATTTAATATCACCTTGGAATTTCTTAATTCCATCACCATAATGATTCAAATCTACAAAAACATTACATAAAAATTTGAAACAATATTAATTATTATTAACCAATGGGATAGGCTTCCAAGCCTTGCTAATGCACAATGGCAATCCATCATTTCTAGCCAATTTTTGAAGTACCAATTATGCCCAATAACAATTTTATTTTTCAACACCCAACTTAGCATTATCATTTCCAATCACTAATGGTGACATCAATAGTAGTCTAGCACTTGTACTAATGTCAAACATTAATAGAAAAAAAATAGAAAAATAATTCCAAGATTGTTGAGGATGAAAAATACTCTTTTTCTCATGCATATGAGACTCAACACAATCAATAGCATTATCTAATTCAAATGCATCACTTTCAACATCATAGAAAATATCATCACCATATTATGCATTCTTTTTAATTTTTGAAAACTTGGAATCATTAATGTAGAATGAAAATCATAATCATTAATCCCATCAAAAGTAGACAATAATCTAAACATATGATTACCTTTATTCACAATTTAGCTATTATTTCTTCATTAAAGATAACCTTATTATTATAGTTCCATGATCTATGAAAAATAAAATTAGCACAATCAATAGGTAACATATCACAAAGAATCATATAACAAAAATATCCAATGAAATACTCAATAAGACATTGATTCTTAGCTTGCCTGTGATGATTTTTCATCATCTAATATACTTTGTATAGACTAGGATGAGAAAATATATTTAAATGCAATAACTTCACAACCATGGTAGAGATCATATTTTCTTGTGATCCATCATCAATAAGTACATTTAAGGAATAATTGTAAACATGATAATGAATTCTAAATAAAATATTCCTTATAACATCTTCAATGATAGTCACATTTGTTATACTCATTTTGGCTTTTTCTACATACGTCAGAGTCCTAGGTACACTCTATAGCTTTTTAATTTAACACCATCTTTGGTAGTCTAGACTTAGCATCTTGCATCATCTACAATGTAGTTTCTAGATATTCATCTTCATCTTACTAAAAATGATGTTTCATGTCATTAGTAGCATCATTTTGGTTCATCCTCTATGGCTCTTAGCTTTAAGGTTTGGTGTCAACTCTAGTGTTGATTTTTTCTTTATTTTTTTGATGTCCAATGTCAATCTTATTTTTGACATCCAATCATAACTTTTTCTTTTGTAGCAATTCAACTTATTCAAAATTTAACATTAGCTAGCTCGTCAACATTCGACATCAATCTTAGTTTTGACGTCTAATGTCAATTCTCAAGGGAATTATCTACATGCCAATTCTTCTATCTAAAGCCTTCTAGAATTTTTTGGAAGATTCTATGGATCCCAATGCATCATTCTTTCACAATCTACAAGGTATTTTGGTCTATAAATAGGAGGATAATCCTATATTGAAGGGGGTTAGCCTTTAAAAAAATTGATTATTATTTTTATTTAGCATTTTGACTTCTTAGCTCTCATTGCACTCAACGTAGTTGACTTTCTTTGTGATTTATGATTTGGAAATCCTTCCAAAGGCTTTCTTTCTATAGAACGACATCTCTTCCTCTAGAGATATCAACTTCTCTAATTTCTCTTTCTCTTTTTCCTATTGATGCATTTATATGCCCTTTTTCTCTTGTTCATCTTCACTCTCCTTCTTAGATAACTTCTTTGATTTTTGAGCTACATTATCAATCTTCTTCTTTTGATCTATATCTTTTCTTATTCAAAACTTTATTATTTTCATTTCAACTTTTAGAGTAAGATCATAAGGTTCATCAAGAGTTTTAGGCTCATAAACTGTTAAATCTTGCTAATATTATATTCTTAAACTACTAATCATATTATACACTTATATTTAGACCAATGAACATAAGCTTTTTGCAAAGTACTATAAAACTCAACATAATAATCTTTTACCTCTTTGTCTCTGGGCCTGAGATATTTTAGCTTGTTGATGACCTCATGATGGAAGGATGTCTTCTTAAATTTTTTCTTTAGCGTGAATTTCATAAGTTGCCAACTCTAAATGGGTCTATCATTCTCTTTAAAGTACTTGATGCATTATCGATCCTACCATTTAGTTGCTAAATCTTCATCCTTACTTTCAATAGTATGGATCATAGACTTATTATTAATTTTTTCAACAAGAAAATACTTATTTACAAATATTAATTGGGAAAGAAATAAATCTATACAATTAACATATTTGAAAATAGAAATATTAACACAAGGAACTTTTAAAGAACTTCTCAAAGTCTTAGCAAGTCTATCATCATTATTTTCTTCTAAATTTGCATGAATAGAAGAAAATCTTTATTCATACCTTTAGATTATAGGTTCTTCTCTTCTCAATATCCTTGGATCACTTCTCATTCTT
Source organism: Gnetum montanum (assembly GCA_015680685.1). NCBI lineage: Eukaryota > Viridiplantae > Streptophyta > Gnetopsida > Gnetales > Gnetaceae > Gnetum > Gnetum montanum. The sequence continues at coordinate 900,412 of MNCI01001630.1, forward strand.
GATCCATACAAAAGTGTAAAGGGATTCTTCTCTTTAATCTTCATTTTAGATCTTCTCGAAACCTCTTCAAAGTCTTGGTGACTGTTAGCCAACAACTTGGGGATGGCCTCTTGCATATCAGCTACAAAATCCTTAAAATAATTATTAAATTCTTTAATCTCTTTGTAACATCCTATTTCTAACTATGAAGCAAATTTGTATTATAACATGTAAACTATGTAATTAACCTTAGGATGAAGGGGTGCCTCATTTTGAGGAGTTGTAATCATTCATGATACCCTTTGGGGGTTTGACTTATGACATTTGTTGAGCTCAACATTCTCATGTTTGATACAAGATCATGACTTGATAGGGATAGGTGTTTTCTATAATTAGGCCCTAGGCTCATATTTTCCTTTGTTATTAACTCTAGGAAGTACAACTTTCATGTCAAGTAAGGGAAGTTGTAGTTGAGAACCAAATGCTAGGTAAAGATTGCAATTTTTCACTCTAATGTCATTGTCATGTTCTTCATTTTGAAGAACTAGCTAATATATGGTCCTAAATAATGCTTCACTTTTAAAGTTAATTTTAGGTTAGGTGGTAGGCATGTAATTGATAAATTAGTTTATGCATAGTGCATTTGAGAGTATTGTGAAGCTATCTTTTACCCATGCATGTGGTTTTAATTACTTTTATATACAATGATATAACCATAGAAACTTAAGTAATTAATACAATGTTTAAAAAATAATAAAGATGGTAAACATTATTATCAGTCTCATATGTGTTTCCATAATAGTATCATCCTAATGAAATCAATGATCAAATTATCTAACTATGATTTTTTTTCTTTTTTAAATGATAAGTATTGAGGCCATTATGAAAAGATCCTAATCATGATGAAATCCATTTTTAGTTATGTTTGGGAGATGCTATTCAAGAAACATCAAAATTAGTAGGTTATGGTTGACTATTTCTATGCATGTAGGTTAGATTTTCATGGAAAACATAGATTACAGGTTAGGCTTGCATTCATGATAGATTTCATGGAAAGAGTGGATTACAAGCATCAAGCCAGATGGTGGTAGTAGGTAAGTATTAGGTGTGACACAAAGAGATCAAAATTTCCAAGGAATTCTAATGCTTGGTAGAGGAGTTACTAGTTTAGATTGTCTTTTGTAGAGAGCACAAGCAACTTCAACATGTAAGCACAACAAGCTACTCTTATTACTAAGATGTCTCATTAGTTATTCTTACTCTTGAAAACTATTTTCTATCATCTATTATGAGTAGAAAAATGAAATACCTTGAAAAGCATATTTGGAGCTCTCTCAAAAGTTGGTTGAGAATAAGTAGCAATAATGGCAACAAGTCTCATGTGTTTCTTATGATCTTCAGAGCTTCATAACCATATGTGGTAGTAGCATGGACTATATGTGTAAGGGCTAGGGCTAAGTGTTTGAGTTGCAGAGTAGAGCTTAGGGATTTGCATGGATAAAAATGGGTGGTGGAGGAAGAATGAGTCTACAAGTTTCCATGGATGTGATGCCCCTAGGGAAGACCAAGAAAGAGTATGGAATCAAGCACCTAATGAAAAACATCCTTTTACATTAGGTCAACTACAAAATAGTGATTTAAAAGCATTGTTTTAAAATATTAGTGCTTCCTTGTTTTTCCTACATGACATTGGATTTCTTAATTTTAGGCCTGCTATGTTAGTTCTCCTACTTCTTCTACTTAGTACCATGGTGGTCTCATGTGATTTCCTAGGCAACATACATTGTGGCTCATGGTGGTGTATAAGGTTTCTCTTATGATCATTAATGGCTTTGTGATAACCATCAAGTTTCTATAGCGCATGTGATGAACCACGATATTGGAGCCTACCATGTAATGTCGGATACCCAATATTGGGGCCTGCTTTCTTGCCTATAAATAAGAGGTGGGCACACGTGGTTTGCATTAGATAGTTAGACCCTTAGCCGAACTCTTTCCTTTTCTCCCTCCCAGAGCTAGAATTATTTGTACATGCCCACAGTAGGAGTCACAAAGGAAACAGATCTTTATTCGAGCATTATTTACCTGAGCACACCTTGTGTACGACAATAAAGATGAACTTTATGATAAACCTTGTAGCATTGAGAATAGATTAATTAGTGTTAATTGATATTATTAAATGTTTTCTTAGTTAATTAATGTTCTCTCTCTCTCTCTCTCTCTCTCTCTCTCTCTTTCTACAACTCTCCTAAGTAAATACACTTGGTACGATCACTTCGAGCATGTGTGTAACACTTGGTAACGCAGTAAAAATTAGCGTTTGGTAATCCCAGTAGTGTTGCATTGGTTTAGGATGTGTACAACAAGTGAGAACGGATGTTGGTGTTAGGATTAGTTAGAAATTAGTTAATGAGTAGTTAAGTTAAATTAGTCTCTTAGTTATCTCTCTCCTTCCCTATTAGCACAGGACATAAAAACATAAAAGATATAAAAATCATATGCCTCAAGCTTACTTAACCATACAATCGTGACATACAAGTAGGTTTGGGAAGACAACGATCAACCAACCCGTCCTTGTTCCAAAAGGGTGCATAAGTACTTAGTCCTTGGAATTCAACCGAATTGTGCATGAAACTCTCGTATTCGTATGGTTGAGTGTAGGGGTACCTCGCTGCTCATCATTAGCACTGTTGTTAGGGACTTAGTTATTTGTGCATTAATTAGGACTTAGGAAATCATTCACATCATTGGAACAAACCCTTAGGGTTGGTTGAGAAAATAATAAACAAGAATACATTGCACATTGAACAAACAAGTATGTCTCCTTCTTCATATGAAAGCGCCTCACCACCTAGGTCTGAAATAGGAAACAATCGGTGATGTAATACACATGAAGTTGATCCGCCAATCCTTCAACAAGTTCAAGTGGTATATATTCATCTTGATGAGTATATACTAGACTTCACCTTTATCCTCCATCAAGATGAACAACTGTGTTGGTGAGAATTAGAAGGTAACATAGTGTTACCTCTCAATTGTTTAGTTCCAAGCATGCTTCTTCATGCTCTCACACGAGTTGGCATGCCACACTTACAGACAGAATACGTTGTACAAGACCATGACTCAAGAGAATACCATCCCATGGAGGCACAACATCAAAGGGACTTGCAATAGGAGAGACATCATAAGTCTTTGAAGGGTAAGTCGTCCTAGGATGTTCCACATCTTAAGCGAAATTGAGGGTGGTGAACTTGCCTTAGGTAGTCACCCACACAACGATGTTCCTCCCCTTGAATTTGGCCAAGGGGTTGTGTATCAAAACCTTCATTCCACTATTCATAACCTAGGTTTTGATACCCATGGGCACAAAGGATCTGAGAAAGGGACACAGAAACATGATAAAGATAGACAAATGGATCGTAATCATAGTTGAGGCTAAGACCATCGAAGAGGAGGTAGTAGATACTATCATGGTGATGGTTCTCCTTCTTCCTCACCTTCATCATCTCCTTCAATATCCAAATGTAGTCATAAAGAAAAAGACCATGGGGATAAAGGTAGGCAAAGTGGAAGTCATAAGAAAAATAGCTAGGAAAGGGGATGAGGGCACTCTAGAGAATTACAACATAGAAGAAGGGAGAGTAGGGAACAATGTAGGCATCATAGATGCCATGGATGAGATGATCACGATGAACCCCTACTTGCTACTCGAACTATGTTAGAAATAACTGAGGCTAGTAGAATCTCAACAAGGCACCAAAAAGATAGTAGGATCAAGATATTAGATATAAACAACATCCCATGATTTGAAGGGGGATACAACACTGATCCTTAGAACCAGTTACAAGAATTCCATGATGCGTGTGCCTTACAAAACATAGAGAACGAATGGAAAAAACTTAAGTTGTTCCCAAAAGCACTAGTTAAAGAAGTGGAAAGCTGGTACTAGTCCTTAGAACTAGAATCTATTTGTAGGTCGAGTACTATGTTAGAACTCTTCAACAACAAGTACCAAACGTACTCTTGAGTGTCTAACTTGCGAAAGCAAATCCAAGGATGGAAACAAGGAGGACATGAACCCTTAGATGCTGCCATGGGCTAATAATATGCACTGTTACATTGTTGTCTTGGCCATGGTTATTTGCAAAGTGATCAACTATGCCATCTTGTAGATGGGCTTAGGCATGAAACGAGAAGAACCCTTGGGACTTATGCCCAAGGAAGACTATTCGGGCTTAGGTCCCATCAAGTCTAGAGATTATTAGAGCAAGTTTCTAAGGAAGAAGGTGAGCTATAGAAGAGAGAAAGTGCAGAAGAGTATAACCAAGATCCTTCCCTCTAAAAGAGGGGAGTAAGATTTTGTGAGGATGAAGAAGAGTCACCACTCGAAGAGATGGTGAATAGGAAAAATTTGCCTATCCAAAAGCTGACATTAGAAGTTTCGGAAAAGGTAGACCAAATGTCAGATTCCCTAGATAATATATTTCAAATTATTCTTAAAATAATAGAGGAGTCTAGAGAGCAAGGTAGTGATCATGAAAAAATAAAAAAGAGAGAAGTTGAACATGCACATAGAAAGTGTAAGGGAAAAGTTATCATCATTGAAGAGGTTGTGGATTTGGAAACAGACAATGATAGTTGATGAAAGATATGTTAATATTACCATCCTAAGGGATGCTGCTCTGTAATCTCACATCTGCAGGAGTCTGGGGTGTATGTACTCAACCCACAATTGAACAAACGACAAACACCTCAAAGGTTACCTTACCCTCAAGGTAATCCAAGACAATTCCACCAACCCTTAACGTATTATCCTAGTGGAACTCCATCACAATTTATTGAGTAATATCAATAGTGGAAATACCCATAATCATGGGGAATGCCACGACCAAGGCAACAATATCCTTACTGGCAACTTGACTTGTATGGATATTACGTGCAGTAGCCAGTCTCTCCACGTGACTCTACTAGTCACATTACCCTTCAACCTCACTACTAAGCTCATGAGTATTATAGGACTCCTTCTCCTAGGGTTTATGTTTCACAAACATACCATCCTTCTCATCCGGCTGCATCTCTTCCACCAATAACTCCACTACCACCTACTCCAGCTATGCAGGGTGAGATCCCTACCAAGCCGCAACAACATAATGCCACAAGGGTTGTTAACTCTCAACCTACTGTTTGTTTCAACAACCACATAAAGAAAAGACCTTTCTTTAGAACCAATAGTCCGACCAAGCCCTTGCAATCACAAGAGACTAATTGCTTATACACCTCAGTATCAATCAAGACTTTGGAGCCTCCTTCAACCCAACCATTGCACTCAATGCATACAGTCATGCTAACACATGTCGTCACTGATTGGATCAAAGCTAGCCATCTTCCTAGGAAATTCTCTAACCTTGGGAGTCCTCTGATATACTTACAAATCGCTAGAAATGAACCGTGCAAGGATCTTTTGGATTCAGGTTCCAGTGTTAACTTAATTTCTCAAGAAATATACAAGGCCTGAAACATGTCTCCATTGAAAAAGAGAAACATTTGTTTAGAGTTGGTTGACCAGTCCATCACTGTCTCATTGGGACTAGTGGAGGACATCGTCACCATTGTTTGTGGGTGGTCTTACCCAATTGACTTCATAGTGATTTAGGTGAACAACAGTAAGGGGGACTTCCCAATCATAATGGGAAGAGCATGGCTATGCACAATTGACACAGCCCTAGGAATCCACAATCTTTCCTTGGAAATATCAAAGGAAAACACATTCGGGAAGATTAAGAAGAAGAAAGTTCCATGCATCGCATATAGTGACACAGGGTGTAATTGTGTGTAGAGGTCATGGGTTGTGCAAATTTTAACATTGCCTGCATGCAATTAGTATGCACAAGTGATTAACATATAAAGATGCTTGTATGTAGCAGCCACATGACAGGAAGACACCCAGTGGCTGACAGCTGATCAAGAAAGTAGTTCAATCATATGCATGGAACCAATTGAGGGTTTGACTTGTGCTTACATCGATAGCATAGACACATTAGAGAAAGTCCACAACCAACTTCCAAGTCTTAACCTCGAATGTATCAATTGGGGGAAGTTGGAAATCCCTGAGAAATTTAAGCATGAGCCCCTCAAGTTGAAATCATTGCCCACCAATATGGAATAATGATTCCTTAAAAATAGAAAACCAATAATTATTTATGCTAAGCTTGCTCCTCAACAAAAAGAGAGACTACTAAGGGTAATAAATAAATGGTTGAAAACCTTTGCTTGGTCATATCCTGAATTAACTAGAATAGATCCTAGGACATGCCAACATAGAATTTACACTGACCCCTCCATGAAGCCTCGAAGACAATTGCAGAGGTGATTAAACCCTAAGCTGAAGCAAGTAGTTAAGGAAGAAATCAAACAACTTCTCAAGGCTGGGTTCATATACCCCATTGTTGATAGCGAATGGGTTAGCCCCTTAGTTATTATGCCTAGAAAGGGAGGCAAATGGCGGGTGTGCATAGATTTTAGGCTACTAAATATGAAAACATTCAAAGATCATTTTCCATTGCCATTTGTTGACTAAGTCTTAGATACCATCATAGGGCATTTCTATTATAGTTTTTTGGATGGATATAGCAGATATAACCAAATACAAATAGCCCTAGAAGACCAAGCCAACACTACATTCACTAGTCCTTGGGAAACGTTTGCACACAAATAGATGCCATTTGGCTTGTGCAATGCCCCTGCAATGTTTCAATGATTAGTTCTAAGCATATTCCAACAGCAGATAGGAAATTGTGTGGAGGTCTTGATGGACGACTTCTTCACTTATGGAGCAAACTTTGATCAAGCCTTGGACCAGTTAGAGCAAGTGTTAAAAAGATGTGTAGAAACCAATTTGAGGCTCAAATAGTAGAAAATCCATTTGATGGTCCAAGAAGGAATAGTACTACAACACAAATTCTCACACATAGGGATAGAGGTAGACCCTGAGAAAATCAAAGTTATCCAAGGAATTACTCATCAACTGGAAACTGTCAAAGATATTCGATCATTTCTTAGACACAATGCCTACTATAGGAGATTTATTAAGAACTTTTCAAAGGTTTTCAAAACATTAGTGGAATTAATGAAAAAGGATGTACCTTTTGAATGGACTAGGGAATGCAAACTCACTTTCCAAAGCTTAAAGTAGAAGCTAGTAGAAATAGCCATTCTACAAGCTCCTGACTGGTCCAAACCATTCCATATTATGATTGATGTAGCGACAGAAAACATTGGCAGCTGGAAAACGCCGAGGGGCCATCGGCCTACCATGGTCTTGACCCCATCTCCGTGGGAGGGCCGTGCTAGATGGGATGGAAACGGGGCACCCTGAACGGTCTGGTTGATTAGACAGTTTCTTAGTTGGTGTCTATATAACCTTTTGCAACGTATGATTAAAAGAAAAACAAGGTTGATAGTGTGAAGTAATGCTTAGATGCAAAAGAGACGAAAAAAATGTAACATGCAACAGTAAACATGAGATAATGTAAAATGCAATTAGAAAATATGCACCGCTTCGAAGCTATGACCTCGCTCTATCAAGATGGATACAATCGGTTGCACAATGTCGAGAAGTGTAGAGATCTCGAGAGTAACCAAGATGTGTAGAGTCCAAGGGCTGTGAGCTCAAACGTGGACTTCGGCGTTAACAATGTAAAGTACTACCAAGGTGGTAGAAGAGAATAGAACGAGAATGCCAACTGAGAATGCTAACTGTTTACAGAGTTAAACAGAAAGCTTACAATGCTCAAGAGTTTGAGAGTTAGAATACCCAGATGTCAAGGAGAGCCTAGGAGCGAAAAAAGGAGAAGCCCGGAAAAGTCCCATAAAAAGTCCTTTAAAAGTTGCTCATTGGGGTATTTATAGGACCAAGGGCGCATGAAAAATAATGTTTGAATGCCACGTGCCTTGGGCTTATGCCGACCTGTCTATGCTACATGTGCCTTCATGATTGTTGGGCTGCCATCTCGTAATTACAAACCTGCCATGCCATAATTACGTTGTTAGAGCAATGGTGTGATTAGGTGAAGTGCATTGATGTCACACAACTGCTTGCCACATCTTGCTATGCCTTGTAGCGTAGCATGTTTGGCATGGCGTAGCATCTTGTTACATTGTGCTACGCTACGCAGCGTAGCATAGCGTAGCTGTTGGATGAAGCGAGAAGCTTGTGTTGTGTTTTGCTGCATGCATTGAAGACCCTTGAAGTATGCTAACTATTTGCCATAGACTTGCCATGCTGTGCTATGCTACGTAGTGTAGCGTAGCGTAGCAACTAGCCTTAGTCGCAAAAAATGTTGCCAATCTGTGAACTTTGTCTTCTGCACTGAGAAACTTGGGAACTTGTTGATCCCACCCTTCGAATTGCCTTCTATCACTTTTGTAGAATTGCTACGCCTTGTAGCTTAGCATAGCATAGCAGCAAACATGACCTTATTTAGCCAAGTTTGCTACTTTTTGACGAAAGTAGACATCGCCAAAGGGCTCTAAGTCGAGTGTGGGGGCTGGTCGTCCAGATTTTGCTACATTGTGCTATGTTGGCATAGCGTAGTGTAGCATAGCATTGTTCTTCTGCAAACATTTTCTGAAGTTTGCTACGCTATGTGGCGTAGTGTAGCGTAGCAAGAATCCTTAACTTAGAAAACTTGCTGAAGTGGACAGTTTGAAAATCATAGCATCCATCTCCTGAAGAATTGCCATAACGCTGCGCAAATTGCAATGGCCTGGTGAAGCAAGAATGTCTTCAAATTTTGGGGTGTTTCATTGGCCCCTCTTTGCCAACGTCTAGAGGGTGACTTGAGAGACGTTGACAAAGAAAAAGAAACACCTTGAAAGATATGATGCTAACGTTGCCACTCAGTGATTGTCAGGATGTTGCTCAGCTGTGCTTGAGAGTGTTGCATGGTTTTTGCATAGGTTAAGGTAGAGAGCAAAGATGATGTTTAGCAGAGTCCCTTGTCAGAATGCTCATGAGGGACCCTTTCGCATTTTCATCTTTGACTGGCGCTGTTCTTCAACCTCTCATAGGATAGGTGTTTCCTTCACAGGATGAGTTGCATTATATCCACGAAGGGTTTTAACCTACCTATAGATGCTTCCCATGTGGTGAGCTGTGTTATGCACGTCATGGAGTTTGCGCTCTGAAGTAGTCGAGCTAGTCGAGGCACTCACTTTGTGATGCTGTAGTGTTTGTTGCTGTGGCGAGACTCGCTTTCGGCTGCACCCTGTAAGCATGACGGAGAGAAAATCAGCTATGATGCGAAGTGAGGGAGGAAGGTCTTGCTTGCTACAAAAGTTGTTGAAGCTCTTGGACACTCGTGCTGGTGCATGGTGTCCAAAGTAGGAAGGCCATCAGTGGCCTTGGCAATGTCAGCGTGGAGGAACTGGCCTCGAAGACACCGGGAGTTGTTGTGAGTGTGGATGCTCTGGAATCCCTGCCAAAGGCATGCATTCTCAGTTCAACTATGGGATCAACTACCACATAGCTAAACTTCATGTGAGCCCAGGCATTGGCAGGGGGATGGAGGGTAACAATATTGTGGCTGGCTTATAATACTGTTGGAACTCCAGCTGCGGGAACTAGGCAAGGAACTACCGTCAGGGTGGTGGGCCATGGAGACGGTATGTCTGGAGGGCCAGTATAATGTCATACAACATCTCCAGAGGATCAGCATGATGCCAAGGATGGTGGCATCACACGCATTCCAGATCGTGTCCCCATTGCATCGTGAACTATGCTCTGGAGTTGCGACATCCCACCCATGCATCGACACTATGCATGCTCATTCGATGTGTTCTTGGCATAGATGCATGCTAGGGATGTGACGCAAACCTAGTTGAAGGTCTTGGTAGACCGTGTGCTAGTTTAGAGTCCAAATGGACTATTGCGTTGGTTTAAGATCCCAGCAGACCGTACATCCCAGTTTAACATCATAGCAGATGTGCCGTGCCAGTTTATAGTCATAGTGGACTAGCAGTGCCAGTTTAACGTCGTAGCGGATGGTTGCCACTAGTTTAACATTGTAGCAGACGCTTCTTGTTACTGTTGCTAGTTTAACAGCGTAGCGGACGTTGCTTGATGCCGCTAGTTTAACATCATTGCGGACGCTGCTTGATGTTGTTTCCAGTTTATCGTCGTAGCAGACGCTGCTTGATACTGGCGTTTCCAGTTTAACGTCGTAGCAGATGTTGCTTGATGCTGCCATGCTTCAGATGTAGTATGGCTTGAGGTACAAGTGATTCACTGGGTTGGTGAACTCGTTGCTATCCATGTCCATCAGTTTGAAGGCTCCATTTCCGAAGGCTTTTGTGACCATGTAAGGGCCTTCGCAGTTAGCTAAGAATTTGCTCACATGTTCGCAGATGGCCTTGAGGATGAGGTCTCCCTTCTGCACTAGTCGTCGATGCAGGTCTGCATAGTGCTTTTACTATTTCTTTCTCTAGTATCGCTCTATGCGGCTCAGCATCCACGTGTGTTCCTCCTCCACTGAGTCGAGGTCGATGGTCCACAAATTGTTATTTTGGGTTTCGCTCACAACATCCGCGAGGATCATCCGGAGTGATGGTACCTACAACTTAAGAGGCAACATAGCTTTAGATCTGTAAACAAGGTTACAAGAAGTCTTACTTGTCGTGGTTTTGCACATCGTTCTGTAGGCCCAGAGAACGTAGAGGATCTGCTTGTGCCACCATCTCTTGTTGTTGCCAAGCATCCTCTTCCACAAGTTGATGATGGACTTATTTGTAGCCTCTGCCTGCCTGTTCACCTGTGGATAGTACGGTGAGGAGAATGATTGCTTAATGCCTAGATTGCTATAGAAGGTTCAAGTTTTTGTACTACTAAACTGTGGACCATTGTCGGTCACAATAGTCATTAGAAGCCCAAACCTTATTATGATGTTATCGAGGATGAAATGGTAGATTTGCTAAGACATCGTTTTCCTCAGGGGAATAGCTTCCACCCACTTAGTAAAATACTCAGTGGAAATGATAATGAAGCTATGCCCTATGGAGGACTTAGGCGTGATAAGTCCTATGAGGTCTTGTTCCCATCGTTGGAAAGGCCATGTGATTTGCATTGGGTGCAGGTCCGTAGGTGAGACGTGTATGAGATTTGTGTATCTCTGGCACGTGTTGCATGTCTTGACTATGGATAGATAGTCATGCTCCATGTGGGATCAATAGTACCCTAGGCATCTAATTTTCGTAGCCATAGCCCTAGGTGCTATGTGTCCACTACATAGCCCTTCATGCACTTCATTAACTACCTTTTGCGACTGCTCCCCACCCACGCATGTCAGTAATATCCCGTCGTAAGAACGTCGACACATGGCGTTATTCCCCATGAGTGTATATTGCCGAGCACGCTTTCGGATCGCATCTCTCTGAGCAGATGTCAGTCCACTTGGGGGTTCGTTGTGTTGCAGGTAGGCTTTAATGTTGGCATACCACTCCTGGATATCCACAACACTAACAGAGGCCACGTGTCCCACTTGAGTGATAGGATCGGTACATTCATCAATTGAAGTTGGCAGACTTGCAAATGAGTGTGGTGGAATGTTTAATGCAAGGGTTGCTAAGGCATCTACCACAGTGTTTTCATTACGTGGCACATGTTGCACATCGGTGGTTGCAAATTGCTTAAGCAGGCTTTTTGCTAGGCTGCAGTAGGGTTGCAGCTGCATAGCTTTGCAGGTTTAGACCTCGGTGATTTGATTCACAACTAGTTGTAAGTAACCGTGGATTTCCAAGTGTTGTATGCATAGTGTTTGGGCCGTAGAGAGGCCTTTGAGTAGCCCCTTATACTCTACCACATTGTTGGTGCATGGGAACATAAAACGATAAGCAAACGGGTGCATTTCCCCAGAGGGGAATGAAATGACGGTAGCTGCACCACCTCCTCATGTGGTTGAAGCATCGTTGAAGTATAGAGTAGCTTCTAGATGTGAAGGGACGATATTGATAATGCCAACGTGTTCGTTTGGGAATTCAGGATCTATGGTTGTGTGGTCATTGATAGGTGATATTTTGAGCAACGTTGCTATGGCTTGACCCTTGGTCGACGATTAGCTTACATAGTGTAGGTCAAACTCTGCGGTTATTGCTTTCCATCAGGCTATCCTGCTACTTTCATACAGGTTGTTAGTGATAGCCTAGAGTATGTTGCTTTTGCAAATGATGTTGATTGTGTTGCAGAATAGGTAGTGCCTCCACTATTTTAGTGCAAACACTAAGGCAAGAAAATTCCTCTCCACTTCATTATATTTCACCTCATGCGTTATTAGTGCATGACTTAGATAATACACTGGTATCTCAGACCCGTCATTCCATTTCTGACATAGTAGTGCTGTGATAGATGTGTCAGAGGTGGCAAGGTATATGAAGAAAGGCTTGTCTCTTTGTGGGGGGTGCACCGTCGAGAGGTGTGAGAGCTCTCCCTTCAAGTCATCGAAGGCTTGTTGACACTGGGTTATCCATTCGAAGTCAACCCCCTTCTTTAGAAGATGTTGCATGGGGTGTAACTTGTCGGTCAACCTTGCTATGAACCTTCGGATGAACTGTACCCTACCTTGTAAGCCATGTAACTCCTTGAGGTTTGTAGGAGGTGCCAGGTTGACGATGGCCTTGACTTTGTCTGGGTCCACCCGTATTCTGGCCTCCGATACTACGAATCCTAACATGTGTCTAGTTTTCACACTGAAGGCATAATTCTTAGGGTTAAGGCGTAAGTCGTGCATTTGGCAACACTTGAGGACTACTCCTAGATCATGTGGATGATCAACTGCCTCTTTGGACTTGACCGCTATATCATCCATGTAGTCATTTAGTGTTTATAGGATGTAATCATTGAAGATGTAAGTCATGGCTCGCTGCTAGGTTTCTCTAGCATTCTTGAGCCCAAAAGGCATCATGGTATAACAGAATGTCCCCCATGAGGTCATGAAGGTTGTTGTTAGCTAATGCTCTGGGTTGATGCAAATTTGGTTGTAGCCTGAAAAGCCATCCATGAAGGATAACAAAGCATGGCCAACTATAGTGTCGATGAGTTGATCGATGCTAGGAAGTGGGAAGTCTTCTTTGATCGTTGCTTTGTTCAGATACTAGAAGTCTATGTAGATTCGTGTTCCTCTCATTTTCTTGGAAACCACGATGATGTTGGACACCCATTCTAAGTAATCAACTGTGCGGATGAAACCAGCTTGGTATAGCTTGGTTATTTTATCCCTTATAGCTAGCGTGATCTCTAGTTTGACCTTGCGAGCCTTCTGCTTGACTGCGTTCATGCACGGGTCCAGGATGATCTTGTGTTGTATCAGCTACGGGTCTAAACCCGACATGTCACTGTAGGACCATGCGAAGACTTCGATGTTGTCTCGCAGAATTTTGGCTACATTTTTGTGCATCTGTGCATCTAGGAGGAATCTAAGCTTTAACATTTTTACCTCCCCCTTGGATGTGGTCATACGCATTTGGACGAGAGGATCCTCAGTTACATCCTCGGCCTCCAAATCTAGGGTTCAGACTAGATGCTCAGGCCAGTCTAGGGATGCCCCTAAAGATGCTATGGTGCAAGTTGTGGTTGATTCCCAATCGATTAGATTTGGGTTCAATTATCTTGCAAGCTTGCCATGTGGACCTAGTAGGGCTAAAGGTGCAGAGAGGTCGTGATGGATTTCCATTTCTACTTAACCTGGAAAAAAATGAGATGAAAACCTGGTTGAGAGGAACCTATTAGTAGCAATCATGTGTAACAAAAATTTGCGAAGCAATGCCGAAATGCATGATGTAGAGATTGAAATGTTTTTCCAGTTTAAAGTCATGCAGACCATTACATCGTGGAGATGCAGAGCTGCTAAAATAGGAAATGTAAAATTATCGAGGTGAAAATGCAATGCTGCTGAGGAAAGAAAATGTCAAACTGCCAATGCAAGAATGTGAGATTGCTAGTTGAGTGTCATTTTGGACCACGAACATGTATCAGATCGAAACATGCTAGTTTTAGGATCTTTTCGGACCACGAAAGTTGCAACTGCACTGGGGTTTGCTAGTTTAAGGTCTTTCCAGACCGTTAACGAGAAAGGGATGCTACGCTAAAAAAAGATGCTAGTTTAAGATCTTTTTGGACTAGTGAAAGCGCAACTATGCTATGAATGGTAGTTTAAGGTCTTTCCATACAGTGGTGATTGAAAATGTATTTTTTTTTGTTTCTCGGGAAAGCAAAGCCTATCAAGGTTTTAATGCTAACAGTGTTATGATGTCATGGCAAGCATGCTACGCTATACGGCACACTCCACATTAAACAGAGAGAGAGAGTGGCAAGTTTTCCCTTTTCACCATTATGGCCATAAATAGGGATTAAACCTTGGTAAGCTTGCCATTGTCACCGTAAGAGCACAGAGCCCATATCTAGAGCGCAAGGTGATTTCGGAGCGCATAGCGATTGAGCAAAGCTAGTAAAGTGATTTTCTGCATAGCAACGAGAAAAGGTTTGCAAGCAAGGCCATGGATCCGGAGAAGGAATGCACAAATTTGGCGCTCGCAAAGGTCGAAGAGGTGAAGTAGACCCTAGGGTAAGTGATGCAAGTGCACGTTGCGGCCTGGAAGGACACACTGTTGACCTGGTAGGCTGCTATGTTTCCTTTGTTCTTTTGTGATTCTGTTATTGTTCTTTCTTTGCTTATGTTGTTCTCTGCTTTCTTTTTGCATCTTAGCCTTAATTTTTTACATTTTCTATTGTTGCGTTGTTTTGGCCTTTGCATCGCCTCTGTTGTTGTTTCGGTCACAACAGATGCACAAACACTACGCCATCGTTGCATGCAAGGTCTCTTAAACTACCACCACCACAGTTATCATAACCGCGGGGGTTCACATAGTTTAAGTTATTTGCTCTTCGAATGACGTGGCGTAGGACCTTCGGGAAGGTCGGGCCATGTGCGATGTGAGAGTGCGACATGTGCTTGGTTAAGTGTATTGTTAAGAACCCTGTTAGGGTTAATTGTTCTATTGCTATGCTAGGCTATTTTTTTATGCTACTGCTTTCATGTTCTTGCTACGCTATGTGTGGAAAGGGGGTTATGCTACACTATATGTATAAACCATTAGGTATTGCTATGTTGCGTTCGCATTGCACTTGGACATGATGCTAACACTTGCAGGTTGCATTGCACAGAGTGGGGATAAGGCCAATCTTGATTGTTTTAGAGATCAGAGGGGTCATGTGTCATGTAAGTAGACCTATGGCCAATGCTCCTCCTCCCCAGATATGTATGGGAGAGTGAGAGGTCTAGTTTAGGAAAGGGGCACAGGACTTCCTACAATTCCTCCTTGACCACTTCTATGTGATCGTTTGGTCCTCCCTAGAGGGGGAGGAGGCAGCCGACATAACAGAAGCCATATTTTCTGGGACAAGTTAGGGGATTCTGAGATTTTTGGCCAATGGGGCAATCATGAGTGAGCAGGGCAAGGGATCTAGTCAACGCTCAATAGGGTTAAGGTTTTTAGCTTGGATCTGGGACATGCCTGAATACCGTTGTTACCACCATTTCAACACATTGTTCCTTGCACGTTACATGGCGATGTGCTTCCAGAACCCACAGGGGACTATCTATTGTGCTGGCAGGTGAGTTTTGCAGCCTTGCTTCACTATGTTGTGCGACACTGGCCATATTGGCCGAATGCTAACAGTATGTGTTTGCTACCAAGTTCTTCGTCAACAATGATGGGGTTCATGACCAACTAGGTCTACTGGCTATAGGACAGCTAGCCCTACAAGAGTTCTCTTCTACTAGGAACATGCAGGCGGGTGTGATCTGTCAGTGCGGGGGAGAATACCACACCTAACCAGGCACGTATCATGTTCCCTACAATCATTGTAAGGGGAAGGGTTGGCTGGATGAGGAGTTGGTAGAACCCTTCAAGCCGATCATAGTTGAAGAAGTTCTAGTTGAACTCCCACCATTCCCATTACCATATAGGCCCAGTAGGCCAAACAGTAAGTGTCACATGCTTAAGTGTTTTTGCAATCCTTGTATTTTCTACATTTTTATGCTAAGCATTTTTGTGAAAATTGTTGTAGAGGCGAAGAAGCCCCAGGAGGTGACGATGGTAACTGCCGAGACGCAGGGGGCAAACATCTATTTCAAATACGACAAAGTGGAAGTGAGCCAACGTTGGCTAAACTATGGGGCCTTGGACTCCTTGGTCCAAAACATCCAAAAGGTGGGGCTTATGGATCTGTTCTTGGCCCCGAATCCAAGCGTTCCTACCGTTGAGATGCTTTCCCTAGTCAACTCCTTTTCTAAAAGGATGAACCGCTTCCATGTGCACATATGGGGCGTGCGGGTGGTGATTGAAATCAATGATCAACTATTTACGGACCTGTTTGGTGTTCCTGCCGAAGGTGTCCCCATAGGGTTGAAGGATAAGAAGGATTTGATCCTTCAAAAGAAGGATATTCAGGAGTGGTTGGGGCTTGTTAAGGAGCAAAAAGGGTTTCCCATGGATAAGCTTAAGGACGGACCTACCATGGAGATTTACCTCGTCTTCCATGCTTGGACATTCCCTCAGTTGCTTACCTAGGGGAAAGTCTTGGGGCTAGAGCAGGCCTAGATAATGTGGGAGGTTATGGAAGAGGGGGCCTGGTACAACTGGGCTAGTTTCCTATGTAAAGGTTTGCAAGCCGAGATTTTGGGGCTCCATAAAAAAATGGAGTCCCACTTCAACATACACTATGCCTTCTACATAGGTTGTCTAAAGTGCTTCACAGAGTTTCTAGTGGTTTAGGAGAATGGAGTCTGGGTCATGCAAAATCGCAACCAGGTTTCTAGACCATGGATTTGCCAAATCCTTCGGATCACATGAGCCCAAGATCCCCTAGAAATGATCGGAGAGTCGTTGTCTGTAACGACCAAGGATCAGGCAGCTCACAAAGTTCATGGCCAAGACAGCTTAGGAGAGACACCCCCTGCTATAGCCCATAGTGTGATGGGGGGGGGGGGAATGTCTCATAGCCAAGACTATGCCTAAGGAGTTGCAAAGGAAGAGGCCTCTCCTAGTTAAGGAAACCCTTCACGTGGAGGAAGAGGAGGGACGAAGACTATGGCTTAAGCTGTAGAGGACGCAACCCCCCATTGGTAAATGCTTTTGTGTAATGCTTACTTTGTTATTATTTGCTACGCTATGCTGTGCTAGGTGGTGTAGCGTAGCGTAGCATGTGCTTTAAACTAACTCGTTTTGGCCTAATGCAAACATGCTTCTTCGCTAGCAGAGGAAGAAGAAGAAGAAGAAGAAGGTGTTGAAGAAGTGTCGGCCCCTAAGACGAGGGTAACGAATAAAGACATGAAAGCCCTAGTCTCGGAGGAAAGGGCCCCAGTCAAGAATAAAGGAGCTCCTGTCGCTAAGGCAGGGGCTCTTGTCATTAGGGAGCATCCTCTTGCCAATGAAGAGGCACCTCCCTTGAATAAAAAAGATGCTAGTCTCTTGAAGGACAAGGCACCATCGCATGAGGAAGGGGCTCGTGTAGACTTGGTAGGGCCATCTACCAAGGCTACCGCCATCGTTTTGCATTAGTAAGAAGAGAGACTGCAGTCGGACGTTGGTGAGCTCGAAAATATGTTTGCCTTATCATAGTCCATTTTGGCCATTGCTGATATGCTTAGTCATGTAACAGGCATTACTGCTGATGCCGCAAGACCCCCTTCGATTCATGTGGAGTCATGGGCCAAGATCCCTAACAACTTTGCATTTGTGCAGGGACTTGTCAACAACATGATCAAACACCTTCAATAGGCGGACCCTGACATGGGTAAGTAGTAGTGTTAAGTGCTCTTATGTTGTTACGCTGAAAAATTTTGAGTTCGTTGATCTTGCTATGCTATTTGTGTCACGGTAACCTCTTGGCTCAAATGGGACTTGACAAGACCTATGAAAGTCAACATCGTTCCTACACTCTCACCTGAAGTGACCGAGATGCCTTGTCACATATTCAACGAGGCTTGCAAATGCATTTTGCGCTCGGCATGCTCCTTATGGGAGTATAAGCACGCCAACGAGGACTTGTGGAAATGGGTCCAAAGGGCTGAGCAAAGAGAGGCCAACCTGGTCGCTGAGGTGGAGGATCTCAGATTGAGGAACAAGTTCCTCATAGCTCATGACACTAATAATGATGACTGGCACACGACTATGTTAGACTATACCAGGTTTTGGACTGTCATACATCAGAATGTTGAATCCACTCATGAGATAATCAAATAGTAGATGCAGATGGACTTGCTAGCTTAGAAGTGTCAAGACATGAAAGATTTCAGTGCCAAAGTTTTCGAATGGGGACAGTCCCAGAGAAACCACAAACACATGTATAAGCAGGAGAATGACACCCATCGAAAACTGTGCAAAGATGCTACTGTGAAGACGTTTACGTATGAAGCATTCATAAATGCCATTGACACTTCTAAGGCCTACGCTAAGTTCAAAGAGTAGGTAAAGATTACGGAATATCCTAACTTGAAAGTGGACCTTCCCATAGGAGAGACCGCAACCGTCTTCTTTTTCCCCGGGACCTCCAAGATGGAAGGCTGTCAAAAGGGAGAGTGCTGCTGTTGCAGATGCTGAACCCAAAAATAGATGTTGGATGGACATCATGGCAGAGGAGGTCTGGCGTCACTTTAGGCTCATTTTAGATCAGATACCATTTAAGACCAACGCAGGCCCTTCTCAAGTTAGTTTCTTTACTATGTTGATGCTTATGCTCTATTGTAGCTTGCGTTTGTTGCCCTAGATGACTACTTCATTCCTACGATGCAAGATTCAAATAAAGTTGCAAGGCCCATAGAGGGAGGGAATGAAGAATCGACAGAGGACAATGCAGGGGAAGGTGATGCAAAAGCAGATGAAGCGGGGGCGAACGGTGCAGGCGATGCAAACAAAAACGACCCATGATAGCATGGGATTTTTTTTGAAATTCTGTAAACATTGTCAACAGGAAAAAATTTTGAATAAAGGAAAGAATTTTAGAAAAAAAAGGTTGGTTCTGCATAAACTTGTGTATTGCGTAAAGTGTTCATGCTTTCATGTGCTAGTTTTAGGCCATTTCGGGCCATTGCTAGTTTCAGGCCATTTCGGGCCATTGCGTAACATGCTAGAAGGATTGTATGTTAATAAAGAAAAAAGAAACGATGCTAGTTTTAGGTTGTTTTGGGCCATTGCATAACATGCCAAAAGGATGGCATGTTAACAAAGTAAAAAAGCAACAATGCTAGTTTTAGGCCATTTCAGGCCATAGCGTAACATGCTAAAAGGATGGCATGTTAACAAAGTAAAAAGGCGATAAATGTACAAGGGATGGCAACTGGGCAGGAAGTACTGGGGTTGCTACGCTATGCGTAGCTGCTTCTTGACCCGTCGTGGGTTGATTAGAACATAAGGCCAAGGTGTTTTGCCAGGGCCCTCGTTCACATCGTTGTCCCCTGCTTGGAAGGGCAACTCAACCCATGCACTTTTGTTTTGGAGGTCGACTTGCTGAGTTGATTCTTCCATTGGATGGCTAATGTGTGTGTGAACAGGTGCTTCACTCCTAGAGGTTACGACCTCTGAGCCCTACTCCATGTCTACGTTGCTAATTGCTTGTGTTGCTACTTCTTCACCATGGATCACCACCTTCCTACCTATGTATGGTAGGTGGATTTCCTGGTGTATAGGCGAGGAGATAGCCCTAAGTTGCACTAACCATGATCTCCCCAAGATTAGGTTAAACCTGGGCATTTCCTCAACAATGATAAACGTTGCATTTGTGGGGAACTGGTCCCCTGCTACGAAGTCTATATGAACTGTGCCTTTTACTAGGACGCATGCCCCGTTGAACGACCTTAGACACGATGTCGTCGTGGGTTTGATCTGGTCGACCAAACCCAACTTGTTCACAATAGGGAAGGGGATGACATTCGTGGTAGCCCCATCATCAATGTGTACCCTTTAGATCTGGTGTTGGTTAACCCAAATTGTGATGAAGAGAGGTGCCGTAGTCACCTGACCCATTTCAGGATCTTCCCTAATGGCGTCGTCACTGAAAGTCAATTGTGATGGTGCAGGATCTGTAGGTACAGAAGGAAGCATGACCGAGTGAATCGCTTCCACTTCTGCTGGCATGTCTTCATTGACTGGAACCACCGTCAACATGTGGATTAGAGCCTCATGGTGGGGTACAGATGTCATGATTAGGTCGTACAAACTTAGTGTAGCATTTTTCTACTTTAGAGCTTGCTTGACCTGAGTGAGGGAATCCAAGAGGTCTTGGCTACCTCCATGTTTGACACTTTCCTCCTCTTTGATTCATCCTAGAAGATGAATTTCCCGAGGGGGGGAAACTTCGGGTCTAGATTTAGACCCTTTTTGGTAGGGTGGCACGGATTTTGCTGTTGTGGCAACATTCATCTTTGGTGAAAAAAGCATAGATGCAAGGGGTGGAGTCGCAGGCTTGGAAGTACTAGGGGTAGTACCTCCCCTCGACGTCTCACCTGTGAAATGTACTTCATATTTTTTAGGACGAGAAGGTTATTCGACTATTTTATGTAGGGCAGGGGCTATCAAAGGAGTCAGCCCCCTAATGATGAAAGGAGATAATGGTGCTAGTGGACGAAGTTGTGCGATTTCACTAACAAGTGGCACTGAGATGGATGTCCATGGAGGAACTTTTAGAATGAATGGTTGTTGTGAGCTTTGATTAGCCGTTCATGGAGCTGGTGCATTCCGTTGAGGCAAACGGACCATGAATGGCTACTGGGATGGCCTAGGATCACTGTCAATGCTAATGGCATTGATGATGTAACCGACATTATTGGCATTGAGGGGGTTTGTATAGACATGCATAGATTGGTTTTTAGGACGCATTGGGTTGCTTTCATCTAACACTAGTTTTCCCTGGTCGATCAATCTCTAGATGTCATCCTGCAACGTGAGACAGTAATCCATGTTGTGACCACATTGTTGGTGGTAGTCACAAAACCTATCCAGCCTAAAATCCTTAGGAATTGGGGGTTCATTGGGTAGGGCCAAAGAAGGGTCCCTACGAAGCTCACAGTAGTGTTGATGTTTGCTGATTACTTCTTGCGACATTTGTTTGTATTGCATGTGCGTCGTTGCCAACAGTTGCTTCAGAAGTTCTAAAGGCTTGAGAGGCAGTGGAGTGTACTTTGAGTGATCTTTACGTTCAAAGTTTGGCTTGGGTTGCGCAGACATCCCCAGTGCGGGCATTGGAGGTTGCGGCACATTGCCCTACTTGGGCATGGGGTTAGTTGCGGGTACAACCGATTTCTTGTTGTTCTTGATACCGTTGTTTCTAGGTTTGGGCTTGGCCTCGGTCGCCATAGTAGCCACTTTGGTTGTTGGGGCCTTACCCTTGTCCTTCTTTGTAAAGGTGTTTTTGTAAGTGATGTAGGCTGGGTCTTTGCTTGCCTCAGTTGCATCCTATATACTCTTAGTCTGAGCAAAGGCTTGACTAAGAGTGCGAGTGGCAAGGTAGTACAAATTAGACTTGATAAAGTCATTCATTGCATCCTTAAAGATGGCCAACAAGTGGGCCTCCATGATGGGCTCGCAAATTTTGTTAAGGGTTGCACTCCAGCACTAGATGAATTTCTGGACTGGTTCCAGAGGCTCCTGCTTCATGCTCATTAACTGGTCCAGTGTGGTCTTTGTCTTCAAGTTGTACTTGAAGCATGTCACAAACTGGGTTAGAAGCTCTTTCAGAGTTGAAATGGATGAGCGTGGCAGCACGCGATACCAATCTAAGGCTTTCCCACTAGGGACATAGTGAAGACACGAATGATTGTGTGTGGCCATTGTTGCAACAGAAGAGATTCAGATCTAAAGGTAACAAGATGTGCGTTGGGGTCTCCCTCCCCATCATATTTTGTGAAGTGTGGGAGAGACATCCTTGGGGGTAACATCAAAGCAAGGATTGTAGGGCTAATGTGGCCATCCTGGTAAAAGTCCATGACATGTACCATGTCAGACCCAATAGATTTGAGGCATTTTATTTCCTTAGTGAGTGTTTGGATAAGTTGGAATGCTTGATCTAGACCCTGTGATGTTGTGGACGGTTGGGGAACTATCGAGGCAGCCCCCACCTACGACGTGGCAGGGGTAGCGGTTTGACCCATTGGAGGGTATCGGTGGGATAGCCCCCATGAACGGTGTTGCTTGCGTTGTCCACCACCCAGTAGGTGGTGCTGCTGGAGTAGCAATCACGGGTTGAGCCATCGAATAGACTGCTTGTGTCACCGGTGGAATAGAGCATAGCACCGTGTTAGGTTGTACCATTTGTGGGGTTTGGTAGGTCTGAGGGCGAACATAGTGAGACATCTGCAATGGTTGTAGAATAGGAGAAGAAGCAAATGGGGTCCACCATGTGGACGGACCTGGGCCCACCATAGTGGATGGAGTAGACGCAAACGTAGGAATTGACATGGAAGTTGTGTATGATTACGAAGTAGGTACAGTGTGAACATGCAACAGGGTAGTCGTGATTGGTGTGTTATGCGCTATAGGAATATGTTGATGAATAGTGTGCAGAGGCATAGTTGCTAGAAATGAAACAGGGGAATAAGGGCATTGATACACCAGGAATGTGACATGGCTACCCATTTCGGTTGCAGTTGTAGGTTGCAGAAGCATAGGCGTGATGACAAAGGGAGTGGTAACAGACAACGGGTTGGCCCAGAAGGACTGGGTAGGAGGGACAGGAATGGGGTTGGCTTGACCTCCCTCATCAGATTGGGAATCGAGTTCCTCCTATCCATCTTGAAAGGTGTCATCTTGGTTGCACGGTATGTCCTACTACTCCCTAAGCCTAACCAGTTGGATCAGCTAGTCTAGAAGCCTTTGGTTTGCCTACATCAAAGGTATTGAAATGCTGAGAGTGGGAACAAATTCCTTCCTATCATAGTAAGCGAACTCAAAGCTACGTTTTCTCTCGAATTCATGTACATCCAAAGGTAGGTTTGACTGAACCTTTGCATAGAGAAATTTATAATGCTCATGTTGCTAGGCCAAGCTCTCAGGTCCTCAATTTTGGATCCTGAGGGATCGACATGTTTTTAGCATTGGGTTCAACGGTTGTTCGGCACTAGTGGTGCCTTGAACCATGATAGGAACCTCCACGCTGAAGGTGTTAGCAACGGTAGTTGTAGAAGCCATTGCTACTAAGCTAGATAGTTTTGTAAACAGAAAAATCTAGGCAGTTTTGCAAGTAGAAAAAGCAAAGAAACTTGAAAGAGAAACATTTTTGCGAACGAAAAGAGCAAAGGAATTGATAAGCAATAAAAAAGAAGGCTTTATGTCTTACCGGGCTCTCGAGGAACCGTTGAGGCGACCGGTCTATACCACACGATGCGTAAATAACCGCGAAAGGATGTCACGTTTACACTAGTGTGCGATAGGTATAGAACGCATGCAAGACTACCGTAAAAAATATAGGCAAGTCAACTAGCAATTGGAGGCTTCATGTCCTGTAGGGTTCTCGAGGAATCGTTGAGGTGACCGATCTGCACCGCACAACATATAAACAACCGCAAAAGGATGTCACGTTTACGCTAATGTGCATCAGGGTGCAAAAGGCTTACAGGACTACTGTGGCATGCGAAAAAGGCACCAAGGCCCTCCTTCTAGTTCCAGAAAGACTATAGCGATCGAAAAGGTTGACGACTGGAAAATGCCGAGGGGCCGTCAGCCGACCATGGTCTTGACTCCATCTCCGCAGGAGGGCTGTGCTAGATGGGATAGAAACGGGGAGCCCTGAATGGTCTAGTCGATCAGACAAGGACTTAGTCGGTGTCTATATAACCTTTTGCAATGTATGATTAAAAGAAAAACAAGGTTGATAGCATGAAGTAATGTTTAGATGCAAAAGAGACAAAAAAAATGTAACATGTAACAGTAAACAAGAGATAATGTAAAATGCAGTTAGAAAATATGCACCGATTCGAAGCTATGACCTCGCTCTGTCAAGATGGATACAATTGGTTGCACAACATCGAGAAGTGCAGATATCTTGAGAGTAACTGAGATGTGTAGGGTTGGAGGGTTGTGAGCTCGAACGCAGACTTCGACGTTAACAATGTAAAGTACTACCAAAGTGGTAGAAGAGAATAGAACGAGAATGCCAACTGAGAATGCTAACTATTTACAAAGTTAAACAGAAATCTTACAATGCTCGAGAGTCTGAGAGTTAGAATGCCCAGATGTCAAGGAGAGCCTAGGAGCGTAAAAAGGAGAAGCCCAGAAAAGTCCCCCAAAAGTCCTCTAAAAGTCACTCATTGGGGTATTTATAGGATCAAGGGCACACAAAAAATATAGTTTGAACACCACATGCCTTGGAGTTATGACGACATGTCTATGCTACATGTGCCTTCATGACCGTTGGGCGAGCTTGCCATGCTGTAATTACGAACCTACCATGTTGTAATTACGCTGTCAGAGCAATGGTGCAATTAGGTGAAGTGCATTGATGTTGCGCAACTGCTTGCCACGTCTTGGTATGCCTTGGAGCATATCATGTTTGGCATGGCGTAGCATCTTGTTACATTGTGCTACGCTACGCTGCTGGATGAAGCGAGAAGCTTGCATTATGTTTTGCTACATGTGTTGAAGACCCTTGAAGTATGCTAACTGTTTGCCATAGACTTGCCATGTTGTGCTACACTATGCTATGCTACATAGCGTAGTGTAGTGTAGCAACTGGCCTTAGTCCCAAAAAACGTCGCCAATATGCGAACTTTGTCTTCTGCATTGAGAAACTTGCGAACTTGCTGATCTTGCCCTTCGAATTGCCTTCTGTCACTTATGCAGAATTGCTACACCTTGTAGCTTAGCATAGCGTAGCAGTAAACATGACTTGATTTAGCCAAGTTCACCACTTTTTGATAGAAGTAGACATCGCCAAAGGGCTCGAAGTTGGGCGCGGGGGCTGGTTGTCCAAATTTTGCTACGTTGTGCTATGCTGGCATAGCGTAGCATTGTGCTTTTGCAAACATCTTCTGAAGTTTGCTACGCTACATGGCATAGCATAGAATAGCAAGAATCCTTAACTTAGAAAACTTGCTGAAGCGGACAGTTTGAAAATCAGAGCATCCATCTCTTGAAGAATTGCTGTAACGCTGCGCAAATTGCAAAGGCCTGGTGAAGCAAGAATGCCTTCGAATTTTGGGGTGTTTCAAATAATGCATCCAACTATGCCTTAGGAGCCATACTTACACAGTTAGATGACTAGAAGCATCTTTATTACATCCACTATGCAAGTAGAAGTATTGTTGGTGCACAACTTAACTACACTACAACAGAGAAATAATTAATGGTTGTAGTGTTTGCACTAGAAAAGTTTAGACACTATGTATTGGGATATAAAGTATATATACATACAGATCATAGTGCAATAAGGTTTCTCATGAATAAGCCAATGGTAAGCCCTTGTATCATATGATGGCTTGTAATCTTACAAGAGTTTGATCTTACGATGATTGATTGTAAAGGCACCAAGAACGTAGTTGTTGATTGTTTATCTCGGTTGGGATGGGACAAAAAAGAGGATGAGTATCCAATTTCTGATTATTTCCCTGATGAATTCCTATTTACTGGTGTAGTGAATAATCAATCACCCATAGAGACAAATAGGTATAGTAGCATCCTTACCTATCTCCTCATCCAACAAATACCACAAGAGTTAAACTTTAAGAAGAAACAACAGTTTCTTCACTAAGCCAAATACTTTATGAAGATCAATGGGAAACTTTACAAAGTGTGTCCCAATGGCTTGGTTTGATGGTGTGTTCTTGATATAGATCAAATGCAAGTTCTCTAAGATGCTCATGAGGGCCCTTGTGAGGGCCATTATGCTGGGAGACAAATGGCCATCAAGATCTTGCTTGTAGGATATTATTGGCCAACATTGTTTTGGGACTCTCATCAATTCATCCAATCTTGTGAGCATTGTCAATGGGATGGGGGAACGACTACTAGAATGGAGGATCCACAACAATGGATCCAATTGTTAGAGCCCTTTCACATTTGGGAAATTGATTTTGTTGGGCCAATTACACCAATGTCCAATGGAAAAGCTTATATTATTGTTGTTGTTGATTACCTAACAAAATGGGTAGAAGAAACTACTGTTAAGGATTATACATCATCTATAGCTACATAATTTGTTTAATAACAAATCATAAACAGGTTTGGTATTCCTTGTGCACTTATTTTAGAAAATGGTACACACTTCATAGGTGTAACTTTTTTGAAATTAATGCAATGCTTAAGGGTTGAGCATAAATTGACTACAGCATACCACCCCCAAGAGAACAGTCAAGTAGAGGTCACTAATAGGGATATTATGAAGATATTGATAACAACCATTAGCAAGTTTAGGTGAGACTGGAGCACTAAATTGAATGATGCTCTTTGGGCATACCGCTCCACATGGAAACTCCCTATAGGCGACTCTTCCTATGAGTTAGTGTACAAAAAATTACCAATGCTTACCATTCAAATTGAGCTCCATATACTATCCATGGCATGTGACCTCAACCTTAACCTTGATCGAGCACAGAAACAATAGTTAGTAACCCTTAGCTTCCTAGATGAAAATCAACTAGCTACCTTGTCATCTAATGAATTGCATAAGGCATTCAATAAACAAAGTCATGACCTAAGGATTAGGAAAGTTAAATATCAACTGGAAGATAAGGTTCTCTACTAGAATCCCACACATGTGGCACAATGTACTAAATTTCAAACATTGTAGGAAGGACCTTATATTATTTATGCAAATTTTCCTTCAGGAGCCATGAAAATATACAAACCTAAGAGCCTGAACAAGAAGTTGTTGGTTAGTACACATGCTACCTCTATTAGTGGACAACCCAAACCTTTTCAAGAGTTTAGGATAGCCAGTACCATGCTACCTCTATTAGTGGACAACCCTACTCACTATTTCGGATCTTCTCCTTCCAACTCAGTCATGGGGGAGATGGTCACCTATGCCAATCATTCTAGGCCCTCAATTCTTTTTGAATTTTTGTTTTACACATTTTTTCAACTTTTCTTATTTTTGTTTTACACCATCATTCATATTTTTACTATTTCTTTATTTGCTTGATTTACTTTTATTTGTTATCCAATAAGTGCTCATGATGGTGGGTTGAATTATATCATATTGATTGCTAATGTTTGGTTTTTACCTTTGAATTATGATGCTAATATTAAGGTAGGGTTCTTTTGGTAAAATAGGCAATGAGTTCATGCCATCCACTCATCCATACAACTCTATGGTCTCCTTTGGCTTGGAATTGTATAGTCCCTTTTTTCTAAGAAAACTTGTTAATAAATTGGTGGCTGGGTATTTTTCAAATTAAGGAAATACTCAAAGGATGAGAAGGGTGTGAATTCAAAGGGATTCAATGCATTTGTGCTGGCCATTCTCTTGGGTGCTTGAATGCTTTTTCTTGGGTTTTCCACAATTTTTCCATCAATAAAATACCAGGAAGCTAAGTAAATAAAAATAATTCTGTGCATGGTATGGTTCTCATGCAAATAAAACAAAAGAGAAGAAGAGAAAAAGGTGAGAATTCAAAGCACACCCCTTAGATGTAATAAAGCAATATGGGCTAGAAGCACTGGTTATGGCACTGGAAAGACATGTTACCCATGCCTGAAGGTTTCCTCTAACTAAGGCCCTTTCTAACTTCCTACTTCTCCATCTTGCTCTCCTCAGACTGGTGGTCACTCTTTGTGAAAGCATTCTTGTTGCTTCATGAGGATGGATTGGCCAAGTGTATTGATGCAAGGTCATTAAATGAGGTTGGTTTGATTCTAGATTTGGAATGAGTTCTACTTAGTCACATTAACCATGAAATACACAAGGGACTTTACACAACCTTGTTATTGGGATTCCATTCAAGTCTCTCCTCTTCATCTTTCTTCCCATTTTCCATCTCATTGTCAGTTTTATCATTAGTCCATTTCTGGGTTGATCCATTGTTTTTCTTTGGTGAATTCTTGTGGGTAAGGTTTTAACTCTTACTTCCAAATAACATTCCTAGAGCCTATGGACTCTTTGGTTTGTGGGTTTGTTAGGGCATAAAGGGAATGAGCCTGCTTTTGGGATGACCCACTAGCATTCCTTTTTGGTGAAATTGTTAACTTCTTTTCCTTAAAAATTTCCTATAATCAATCATTTCTTGTTTCATCCCCATCCATGGCATCCATTTTATTGATGTTGCCATTGTTATTTTTTCCCATATTTTTTGTTCCTCATATTTTTCCATGTTATAGTTACCGGAGGTTTACTTTTAGTTGTGGGGGCCTTGGCACAAATTTCTCAATTTTTCCATTCTACTATTTGCCTAACCCCTACACCTTGAGTAGTCACCAATGATAAATCTTTGAACTAGTTTCTGCCTTAACCACAACTCAGCCAATGCACTTATATTGAGGCAAGGTATCAACTACATTGTGGTTTATCTATCCTTGCTTATTTGTG
This sequence comes from Gnetum montanum, assembly GCA_015680685.1. Classification (NCBI taxonomy): domain Eukaryota; kingdom Viridiplantae; phylum Streptophyta; class Gnetopsida; order Gnetales; family Gnetaceae; genus Gnetum; species Gnetum montanum. The sequence continues at coordinate 928,955 of MNCI01001630.1, forward strand.
ACTATGTTGTGTGTGAAGATGGTGACCATACAAAGAATGGACTAGGCTTAGAGGAAGCACTCAGGATGGACCAGAATTGGAACATTTACAAAAGGGGCAGGTTTGGTGGCATAGCTATGGATAAACAATAGAAGGCGCAATCTCGTCATTGGTGGCAACATGCTTCATCTTTTCTTTCTCTCTCTCTTTCTCTCCAAGTTGCCAAATAAAGGCTTGGATGCCATTTATGTACGAGTGTTCACCACAATGGTCATGAACACTAATGTTATAATATGCTTATTGATCTGTTCACTGGGCATGTTGAGTCTGTCATCCCATTCCATCATCAGTTGTCAATTAGTCAATAATCCCATACCTTCCCAATATTTTGTAAGGAACTCAAAAATGAGTTTCCATTTAGTAGTGGGGGTATGATGAACCGCAATATCAGGACCACAATATCGCATCTGCAATATCAGGTCCCCGATATTGGAGCCTACCATGCAATGTCGGGTACCCGATATTGGGGCCTGCTTCCTTGCCTATAAATAAGATGTGGTCACACTTTGTTTTACATTAGATAGTTAGACCCTTAGCCGAACTCTTGCCTTTTCTCCCTCCAAAAGTTAGAATTATTTCTACATGCCCGTAGTAGGAGTCACAAAATGAATAGATCTTTATTTGAGCATTGTGTACCTGAGCACACCTTGTGTATGGCAATAAAGATGAACTTTATGATAAACCTTGTAGCATCTAGAATAGATTAATTAATGTTAATTAATATTATTAAATGCTTTCTTAGTTAATTAATGTTATTTCTCTCTCTCTCTCTCTCCCTACAACTCTCCTAAGTAAATACACTTAGTACGATCACTTCGAGTATGCGTGTAACACTTGGTAACCTAGTAACGATTAGTGTTTGGTAATCCCTGTAGTGTTGCACTAGTTCAGGATGTGTACAACAAGTGAGAATGGATGCTAGTGTTAGGATTAGTTAGAACTTAGTTAATGAGTAGTTAAGTTAAATTAGTCACTTAGTTATCGCTCTCCTTCCATATTAGCACATGACATAAAAACATAAAAGATATAAAAATCATATGCTTCAAGCTTACTTAACCATACAATCATGCCATACAAGTAGGTTTGGGAAGACAATGATCAACCAACCCATCCTTTTTCCACAAGGACACATAAGCACTTAGTCCTTAGAATTTGACTGGATCATGCGTGAAACGCTCGTATTCGTATGGTTGAGAATAGGGGTACCTCACCGCTCATCAGCATGCTATAAGTATGGCTCATCACCTCTATTACTATGCGTGGTATAGCCTTTATTTCTAAATTTTCCTTTGTATTCTATGCCACATGAGTTGCAAAATGGAGACTCAACTTCTACTACAAAGTAGAGCTTGATTGGTTAGCTCAAGTTCCAACTGCCAATAATGGAATTGAACATTTAATTTTATGAAATATCATTGGATTTAAAAGCATCATATCCAAGATAAAGGAATTTTTAGAGATGCTGATATTGATTACAATAGCTACCATGTTTACTAGGACTTGGTGTTGGTATTTGCAAACAAAACCAAATTAGAAATCTTACTTTAGATGCTTTCTCAAAGAAATAATTTGTAAAATTATTGATGGTATCTTGATTATAAGTTCAGATATAATTTTCTTATTTGCTATATTTTTATGTGTTAACAAGGTTATGTAGGTTAATCTTGTTCTTATAGATGTTACAGGTATTGTAGCTTGGCTTGCCATCCTATTTTTCACTGTTTCTTGATACACAAAGATTAAAATCTACAATAGGCCATGAGTTTTGTGTTAAGAGGACATGTAATTTAGTATAATTTCTATGCCTTTTTTATGTGGTATAATTATAATTTCTAAACACTAAATTTAGGATTTTCTTTCTTCTACTGTGTCTTGAGTATCAAACATAGTGTGTCTTGAGTATCAAACATAGTATGGTTGTTTATAGGATGGGAAATTATATTATACTTTTCTTATTTTGTGATGATTATGATTTGGTATGTCATAATTAGCATTGATAATAAGAAAGATATAATAATAATTAAAGGTATTCATCATCATTAACATATTTACATGAAATGATACATTTGAGTTATTTAAGCATTATGATGCTTTTTTGAAAACATTTGTGATGTAGTTTTTATGTAATTTCAGTAATATTCAATAACACATATTTTTTATTTATTCTTATTTTTTTAAAAAAATAAAAAAAAGTATTCTAAAACATTTTAGATTTTTGGTAATGATTGACCAGGCTTTAAATTTTCTCTCTTCCCCTTTAAATGAGCATTAATACTTAGACAAACTTGTTTGGTTGCATGTGTAGGTACAGAAATAAGATGGAGGGAGTAAATAGTCAATGAAGATGAATGGATAGAAAGGAAAAAGCTCCAAAAGATAGAATGGAAAAGATCAAGAGGGGGAATTGAGAAGTGATGGTGAGGAGGAAAAATCAATGAAAGACTAGGATCTTCCAAAACTTCCAAACTTCCATTTGCTAAGCCTAAGTGAGTCATTTTTGCCCTATATTAGTATTGATTTTGGAGGGGAAAATAGCAATCATATATTAATTGATCTTCATTTAAAATTAGAATCTCTTTTGGCCTCTAACATTGACCCTTTTATGTTATTCATAGACCAATTTTAGTCTTTACAAACCTTGGAAGAGGAGATCAAGGTTGATCTCTATCTCAACTAGGAGTTTTATTAGCAAATTTTAGTAGATCAAAATGTTCACCATATAGACTTGTTGGAGGAGATATGCCTATCGGAGGTATTTAAGAGGAAATTTGTATTGCAAATGAGATTTGGGCTTAATAGTGAGCTAAGTCATTTTGTTATTCTTGCTTTAGTTTGTCTTCCTTGCTTTACGAGTTGTAAACATCATTTATCATTATAAGCTTGGTTATGTTTGGTGGCATGAGCTTTTGATACGAATATCATTTAGTTAAATTGTTTGATTATAAACCTTGTATTTAAATTTTACAATATTTGTTATTTTCATTTTAGTGTTATTTTCTCCAAGTGACTATTTATTTTCTCTATTCAATTTTGGAATAGATTTAATTTACAGACACTATTTTAATAGTATTCTGACCTGGGTTGGATTACTATTCCATAATCCATTTTCTAAATAATTTCATAATTTATTTACTACCATATTTTAAATTTCATTATTAGTTCATCATCATTTATTGCCTAGTTTAGAATCTATTTTAGTATCTTTTCTCTTTTCTATATTATAACTATATTTACCATTTCAAAAAGCCTCTTTTATTCAATGCTAACTTAATTAGATACTTTAAATGTTTCTCTACATAATATCACATGCATTTGTATAACCTTGGAGGGTGTTGGAACTCAAAATAATTAAAACATAGGTACACCCTAAGATTTATATAAGGTCTTGTAATCTAGGGTTACCAGGCCAAGACCCATACCACTAGGCTAACACCTCATTGTTGTTGTGTTTGTATAATATTGGCCCTCATAAAAAAATAAGCATTGTAAAATATAATAGTCTCTATATGTTATCATTTATAAAAAAATTTATTTCACAACACTATATTTTCCTTTATTGATTGTGATTATTCCTAGTTTTCATATCCATATGGGAGATGTCCTAGTCGATACTCTCCTAAAATGTGTTTTCTAAGGATGTTGCTATAATGAAAACTTATGCATTAAGACCCATTTTTCTAGCATTAGATGAAGGGAAATTTTCTATTTTATTTTGTGGTTCTTATCTTAGCTTAGGCTTTGGTAAAGTGGTTTTTATATAAATTTTTATGTTTCTTTTATTTTTCCAAACTTTAAGTTGCTTTCTAGTTTTTCTTTATTTTTTGTTAAGTCTAATTTTAGGTTTTACTAGTATTTTACATTTAAATTTTTCTTTGTTTAATGAGTGAAGATAGTATCCATAGCTTACCTCTTAGGATATCCTTTACCTTGATCCAAACTTACCTACTATCCATCATTTTAGTCAACAAAGACTACTAACTTCTCATTTTTCAACCTTTATCCTAAGAGGGATTCAAACTAAGATGACAACCATCCATGCATGGCCCCTTTATTCAATAGCCCCTTCAACTTTAAAAACTTTCATGCATCCTTAAATCTCTAGAAAATGTTAATTTATCCTTTGATCCTACGCCTCTTACAAGTGATTCATGCTAACATGTAAAATGTTTTAAAACCCGACTAGAATGTAGATTCTTTATGTCTACCTTTAGAAGTAAAGCCACCCAATGGTTTCTTATGCTCTCTAGTAATTTTATTAATTCAAGGCTAGATTTTAAGAGCAAATTCTTACTCCAATTTAATAAATTTACTAATCCTACCTTAGCCTTAAGAAACTTTATTAATCTAAGAAAAGTACCTAGGAAGAATATTCATAACTATAATTTAAGATTTTTCCATCAATTAGCTTATGTTCCAAATGAGATGTGCCCTCAACATATTGGTATTCTCAGCTTTTACCTCATTTCTGAGAGTGGTTACTCTAGCAGTTATTCTAATTATTAGAGTAGTTACTCTAGCGGTTACTCTAGCAGTTACTCTAATTACTTGAGCGGTTACTCTAGTGGTTACTCTAGCAGTTATTCTAATTATTAAAGTGGTTACTCTAGTGGTTACTTTAGCAGTTATTCTAATTATTAGAGTAGTTACTCTAATTATTAAAGTAGTTGCTCCCAAGTCTATAAATATAGTGCCCAGGCGCACAATTGGAGGAAGTCTTTTAGTAGTCAAGTAGCAAAACTCTTGTAGTTTGTTTGAAAGTTAGATTATTTTCCAAGTGCTTGTAGCAAGAGGTCTAAGTATGGATAGATCTTTATTCGAGCATTATGTACTTGAGCACACCTTGTGTATGGAAATAAAGACAAGCTCTTTGATTCATCCTTGCAGTACTTGAGATTTTTTTTCTTACGCATTTCTTTTATTTTATTTTCTTATGAATTTATTTTATTTCATGCACTTTACATTTCTGTTATTAGCACAACAATTCATTTGATCAATTAAGAAAATTGTTAAATTACACAAGCACGACCACTTTGAGCATGCATGTAATGCTTGGTAACCCAGTAACGATTAGCGTCTAGTAATCCCAGTAGTGTTACACTGGTTCAGGATGTGTACAACAAGTGGGAATAGATATTGGTGTTAGGATTAGTTAGAACTTAGTTAATGAGTAGTTAAGTTAAATTAGTCACTTACCTCTCTCCTTCCATACTAGCCTAGGACATAAAAACATAAAAGCTATAAAAATCATATGCCTCAAGCTTACTTAACCATACAATCATGACATACAGGTAAGCTTGGAAAGATAATGATCAACCAACTCGTCCTTGTTCCACAAGGGCACATAAGCACTTAGTCTTTGGAATTCAATTGGATCATGTGTGAAACACTCGTATTTGTATGGTTAAGCATAGGGGTACCTCGCCACTCATCATTGGCTTCATTGCCAGGGACTTAGTTGTTTGTGCACTATCTAGAACATAGGAAATCATTCACATCGTTGGAACAAACCCTTAGGGTTGATTAAGAAAATAATAAACAAGAATACATCACACACTGAATAGACAAGTATGTCTCCTTCTTTGTACAAAAGCGCCTCACCGCCTAGGTCTAAAACAAGAAACAATCAATGGTGTAATACACATGACGTTGATCCACTAGTCCCTCAACAAGTTCGAGTGGTATATATTCATCCCGATAAGTATATACCATACTTTACCTTTATCCTCCATTAAGATGAACAACTGCGTTGGTGAGACTTAGAAGGTAACATAGTGTTACCTCCCGATCGTTCAATCCCAAGCATGCTTCTTCATGCTCTCACACAAATTAGCATGCCAAACTTACACATAGAATATGTTGTGCAGGAACATGAATCAAGAGAATACTATTCCACAGAGGCACAACGTCAAAGGGACTTGCAATAGGAGATACATCATAAGTCTTTGAAGGGTAAGTGGTCCCAGGATGCCCCACATGTCTTAAGAGAAAATGAGGGTGGTCAACCTACCTTAGGCAGTCAGCCACACAATGGTGCTCCTCCCCTTGACTTTGGCCAAGGGGTTGTGTATTAGGACCTTCATTCCACTATTCATATCCTAGGTTTTGATACCCATGGACATAAAGGGTTCGAAAAAGGGACACGAACTCATGATAAAGGTGGACATTTTGATCGCAATCGCGATCAGGGCTGAGACCATAGAAGAGAAGCTAGCAAACACCGTCATGGTGACGACTCTTCTTCTTCTTCACCTTCATCATCTCCTTCACCCTCTCCTGCAATATCTAGATGTGATCATAAAGAAAAAGACCATGGGGATAAAGGTAGGCAAAGTGGAAGTCATAGATGAAACAACCAAGAAAGAGGATGAGGGCACTCTAAAGAGTCACGACATAGAAGAAGGCAGAGTAGGGAACAACATAGGCATCATAGACACCATGGATGAGATGATCACGATGAACCCCTACTTGCTACTCAAAGTATGTTAGACATAACTAAGGTTATTAGAATTCCAACAAGGCACTAGAAAGATAGTAGGATCAAGAGATTAGATATGAAAAATATCCCACAATTTGAAGGGGATACAACGCTGACCCTCAAAATCATTTACAAGAATTCCATGAAGCGTCTGCCTTACAAAACATAGAGAACAAATGGCAAAAACTTAGGTTGTTCCCGCAGACAGTAGTTAAAGAAGCAGAAAGCTAGTACTGGTCCTTAGAACCAAACATACTCTCGAGTGTCCAACCTACTAAAGCACAATAGTACTCCATCTATGTTAGAATTATTCAATGATAAGTACCAAACATACTCCCGAGTGTCCAACCTACTAAAGAAAATCCAAGGTTAGAAACAAGGAGGACATGAACCCTTGGATGCTACCATGGGCCGATACTATGCACTATTACATTATTGTATTGGCCATGGTTATTTGCAAAGGGATCAACTGTGCCATCTTGTAGATGGGCTTAGGCATGAAATGATAAGAACCCTTGGGACTTATGCCCAAGGAAGACTATCTGAGCTTAGATCCCATCAAATCCAAAGACTGTTAGAGTAAGTCGCTAACGAAGAAGATAAGCTATGGAAGAGAGAAAGTGTGGAAGAGTATAACCGAGATCCTTCCCTCTAGAAGAGGGGAGTAAGATTTTGTGAGGATGAAGAAGAGTCACCACTCGAAGAGATGGTGACTAGGAAAAAATTGCCTATCCAAAAGATGGCATTAGAAGTTTCGGCAAAGGTAGATCAAATGTGGGATTCCCTAGACAATAGATTTTAAATTGTTCTTCAAATAGTAGAGGAGTCTAGAGAGCATCGTAGTGATCACGAAAAAAGAAAAAAAAGAGAAGCTAAACATGCACGTAGCAAGGGTAAGGGCAAAGTTGCCATCATTGAAGAGGTTGTGGATTCGGAAATAGTCAATGATAGTCGATGTGAGATATGTCAATATGATCATCCTAAGGGATGTTGCCTTGTAATCTCACATTTTCAGGAGTCTGGGGTGTATGCACTCAACCCACGGTTAAACAAAAGGCAAACACCCCAAAGGTTACCTTATCCTTAAGGTTACCCAAGACAGTTCCACCAACCCTTAATGTATTATCCCAATGGAACTCCACCACAACCGATTGAGCAATATCAATAGTGGCAATACCAATAATCATGGGGAATGCCACCACCAAGGCAATAGTATCCTTACTGGTAACCTAACATGTATGGATATTACGTGCAGCAGCTAATCTCCCCATGTGACTCTACTGGTCACGTCACTCCTCAACCTCACTACCAAACTCACGAGTATTATGGAACTCCCTCTTCTAGAGTTGATATTCTACAAGCATATCATCCTTCTCATCTAGCCACATCTCTTCCACCAATAGCTCCACTACCACCTGCTTCCGTGATGCAAGGTGAAATCCCTACCCAGCCGCAACAACGTAACACCACGAGGGCTATTAACTCTCAACCTACTATTGGTTCCAACAACCACATGAAGAAAAGACCTTTCTTTAGAACCAACAGTCCAACCAAGCCCTTGCAATTACAAGTGGCTAATTTCTTAGATGCCTCAGTATCAATCAAAACTTTGGAGCCCCCTTCAACCCAATCACCACACTCAACACATATGGTCTTGCTAACACATGTCTTCACTAATTGGATCAAAGCTGGCCACCTTCTCAGGAAATTCTTTGATCTTGGGAGTCCTCTAATATATTTACAAATCACTAGAAATGAATTGTGCAAGGCTCTTTTGGATTTAGGTTTCGGTATAACTTGATTTCTCAAGAAATGTACAAGGCCTAGAACCTACCTCCATTGAAAAAGAGAAACATTCATCTAGAGTTGGGCAACCAGTCCATCATTGTCCCATTGGGACTAATGGAAGAGATTGTTACCACTATTTTTGGGTGTTTGTAACTAACTTCCTAGTGATTTAGGTAAACAACGGTAAGGGGGACTTCCCAATCATAATGGGAAGAGCATGGCTAAGCACCATCGATGCATGCCTAGGAATTTGCGATATTTCCCTAGAAATATCAAAGAAAAATACATTCGGAAAGATCAAGAAGAAGAAACTTTCATGCATTGCATACAATGACACATGGTGTAATTTCATGTAGAGGTCATGGTTTGTGCAAACTTTAACATTACCTACATGCAATCAGTGTGCACACATGATCAGCATACAAAGATGCATGTATGCAGCAGCCACATGACAAGAAGACATCTAGTGGTTGACAGCTGATCAAGAAAGCAGTTCACTCATATGCATGGAACCAAATGAGGGTTTGACTTGTGCTTACATTGATAGAAAAGATGCATTAGAGCAAGTCCAGCACCAACTTCGAAGTCTTAACCTTGAAAATATCAACTGGGAGAAGTTGGAAATCCCTAAGAAATTTAAGCAGGAGCCCCTCAAGCTAAAATCATTGCCCACCAGTATGGAATACTCGTTCCTTAAAAACGAAAAAATAGTAATTATCAACACTAAGTTTGCTTCTCAATAGAAAGAAGAACTACTAAAGTAATAAATAAATGGTCAAAAGCCTTCACCTAGTCATATCCTAAATTAACTGGAATAGATCCTAGGATATGCCAACATAGAATTTACACTGACCCCTCCATGAAGCCTTGAAGACAACCATAGAGGTGATTGAACCCTAAGTTGAAGCAAGTAGTTAAAGAAGACATCGAACAACTTCTCAAGGCTAGGTTCATATACCCCATTGTTGATAGTGATGGGTTAGAGGAAAATGGAGGGCGTGCATAGATTTTAGACTACTAAATATGGCAACATTAAAAGATCACTTTCCATTTCCATTTGTTGACCAAGTCTTAGACACCATTGTAGGGCATCGCTATTACAGTTTTCTGGATGGATATAGTAGATATAAATAAATACAAATAACCCTAAAAGACTAAGCCAAGACTACATTCACCAGTCCTTGGGGAATGTTCGCATACAAACAAATGTCGCTTGGCTTGTGCAATGCCCCTGCAACATTTCAACGACTAGTTCTAAGCATGTTCCAATAGCATATAGGAAATGACGTGGAGGTATTTATGGACAACTTCTCCACTTATGGAGTAAGCTTTGATCAAGCCTTGGACCGGTTGGAGCAAGTGTTAAAAAGATGTTTAGAAACCAATTTGAGGCTTAACTAGCAAAAAAGCCATTTGATGGTCCAAGAAGGTGTAGTACTAGGGCAAAAAATCTCACACACAGGGATAGTGGTAGACCCCAAGAAAATCAAAATTATCCAAGGAATTACCCATCAACTGGAAATCATTAAAGATATTCAGTCATTCCTTGGACATATTGGCTACTATAGGAGATTTATTGAGAACTTTTCAAAGGTTGCCAAACCATTGGTGGAATTAATGAAAAAGGACGTACCTTTTGAGTGGACCAAGGAATGTGAATTAGATTTCCAAAATCTGAAATAGAAGCTAGTACAAACACCCATTCTACAAGCTCCTGATTGGTCTAAACCATTCCATATCATGACTGACATGTCCAACTATGTTTTAGGATCCATACTTACATAGTTAGATGACAAGAAGTGTCCTTATTACATCCACTATGCAAGTAGAAGTATCACTAGTGCACAAATTAACTACACTACAATAGAGAAAGAATTAATAGCTGTAGTGTTTGCACTAGAAAAGTTTAGACACTATGTATTGGGATATAAAGTATATATACATACAGATCATAGTGTAATCTAGTTCCTCATGAATAAGCCAATGGTAAGCTCTCGTATCATACAATGGCTTGTAATCTTACAAGAGTTTGATTTAACAATGATTGATTGCAAGGGCATCGAGAGTGTAGTTGTTGATCATTTATCTTGGTTGCAATGGGACAACAAAGAGGATGAGTATCCAATTTCTAATCATTTCCCTGATGAATTCCTCTTTGCTCATGTAGTGAATAATGAATGATTGATGGAGACAAACTACTATAGTAACATTCTTACCTATCTCCTCACCCAACAAACACCATAAGAGTTAAACCTTAAGAAGAAACAACAGTTTCTTCACCGAGCCAAGTACTTTATGGATATCAATGGGAAACTTTACAAAGTGTGTCCCGATGGCTTAGTTCAATGGTGTGTTCTCGATATAGATCAACTGTGAGTTCTCCAAGATGCTCATGAGGATCCTTGTGGGGGTCATTACGCTGGGAGATGAACAACCATTAAGATCCTACTTAAAATATACTATTGGCCTACATTGTTTCGAGATGTCCATTGTTTCATCCAATTTTGTGAGTGCTGTCAACATGATGGGGGAATGACTGCTAGAATGGAGGGTCTATAATAATGGATTCAATCGTTAGAACCCTTTGACATTTGGGGAATTGATTTTATGGGGTTAATTACACCAATGTCCAATGGAAAAGCTTATATTATTATTGCTATTGATTACCTGACAAAATGGGCTGAAGAAGATGCTGTTAAAGATTGTACATCATCTACAGCTGCACAATTTGTTCAACAAGAAATCATAAACAAGTTTGGTGTGCTGTGTGCACTTATTTTAGACAATGGTACACACTTCACAGGTGCAACTTTTTGGAAATTAATGCAACACTTAGGAGTCAAGCATAAATTGACTACACCATACCATCCCCAAGAAAATGGTCAAGTAGAAGTCGCCAACAGGGAGATTACAAAGATATTGATAAGAACCATTAGCAAGTTTAGGTGAGACTATAGCACTAAACTAAACGATGCTCTTTGGGTATACCACTCCACATGGAAACTTCCTATAGGCTACTCTC
>MNCI01001630.1:943277-955053 GCA_015680685.1 Gnetum montanum
ACATTATAAATACTATTTATTAACAAACTAGGAACAACACTTATACCCCACCCAACAAAAGAGTTCCTAGTTAAAATAACATGAATAATCAAATGGGACAATCTCAAGTAAATATCCTACAATAATATAATAAATCTTCTATAGTTAGAAGAATTCCACCTCAATGAGAAACTAAATATGAGCATAAAACTTATGATTTTGTTACTAATTTGAAAAGAATCAATGCTAATATTTTAATATATGACTTTTTACATTGTAGTGAAATAAAAGATATGATTCAAAAACTGGTTAATACACCCAAAACTAGTAGAGAAAAACATTTATAACTAGAAATATAAGTTCATTTAATTAAAACCCTTAATGCATTGTCCATAAAAAATACAAAAAATTGTATCTCAACTAGAAAAGATCAACTACCTTTTTAAAATAGCATTAATTATTCTAGGTAAAAAAATTCATAATTCCTAATGGTTTCTAGTGAAACCATTAGTGTTATGCCATTGGAAGTATGTAAAATGTTATAAGTGCAAATGCCACCAAACAGCCCAATGTATCCAACATACCTATGGTAGGATCATTAAAAGAAGTGATAATGCATCTTAAATAATATCTTGGTTTCCCTTGTTATACAAATATTTTGGTAGTAGAAACACAATACACTTATGATGTGCTTTTGTTGCAAAATTTTGGAGCCCAATTTGGGTCATTTTTAGATCAAATTTCTTAGAATTACGAAATCCCATTAAAAGAAAATTCAAGAATGCTATCATACCAAAGGAACCTTTCTATAAACATAAACTAAATAATTTTAAAACCAAAATACTAATATTTTCATTAGAGTTGCTGAAACTAGTCTAGGAGAGTTTATTATAAATAATAAATTAAGTGGAATTTCAAAAATTAATTATTTTATTCATAAATATTCCACACAATATAACCATAATTTTAGAGAATTTGAAAAACGTTATGAAGACACCGTACCTTATCATCAACATGATAGAAAAAATTTTCTTTTTGATGATTCATCATTGTTAGCAAAAGACAAAAATATAAATGAGATTTTAACCAGTACAACATTAAAAGATAAGCCAATATTTGATGATGATCATATTTACATTGACTAAAGAGCAAATTTCCCTGATTATACTAAGAGTTGATGAAGCCTATTCAAAGAAAGGATGTTGATCATGCTTATACTCCATGGTTAAGCTCCTATTCTTAAAGCATAACTAATGAAAAATAATATGGTTGAGTATGAAGTACTTATAGATGAGATTAAGCTAGCTTAATACAATGATTTATTAAAATTCAAAATCTATGGTGATTTTCAACTTATAATAAATTAAATTAATGGAATTTTTAAAACAAATATTTAACCATGAATTTGTATAAAGATTATATTCTTGAATTCATCAAGGAATTTGATCAAATATTTATTAAACATGTTTTCAAAAGAAAAATTATATTCCCAATGATTTAGCTTACATGAAAACTACTTTAGATGTTCCATTTCAATACAATGATTGGGATTCTAAAAATTATCATTGAAAAGGTTAAGTCTTACTTCATTCTAGATAATATCCTTTCCTTTCAAGTTTTTTATGATGATAATCATATTTATTGATTTTTTGAGGATGAATTTAGTGATTAATGTGTTAAAATTTCTCAAATTAATGAATAAGATATATTCAAAGATATTATATTTTTAAATGAAATATCCCTTAAGATAGTAACTAGAGAAGCTTTATTTTATGACTTACATCTTACTGAAGAAATATCTAAAAATACTAATTGGCAAGTGCTAGTTGAAACAAAAATTATTCAAACTCAAAGAAAGGGAAAAAGTATCCTATTAAAATAAGACTTGACTTACATGTGGATGAAAAGAAAAATTTGATTGATTTGTTGTATGAATTCAATGATGTACTAGCTTGGAATTATGAGGATCTTAAAACTTTTAATCCTCTCATGATGGCGCATACTACATCTCTTAAGTTCAAAACAAAACCATTTAGGTAATAACTTAGGCTTATTATCCCCAAGATCAAAACATTAATAAAGAAAAACATTTGATGAACTCTTAGAATCTAAAATTATCTATCCTATGAGACATTCTAGTTGGATATCAAACTTAGTGTGAGTTAGGAAATGAACATGTGAATTACAATTAAGCATTGAGTTTCATAAAATTAGTACTCATTAGAACAATGAGGTGTTAGCCTTGTGCTAAAGGATCTTGATTTGAAAGCTAAAGTCATAGGTTTTATTTTGATGAGAAATGGTAAGTTATAAAGTTCTAATTGGACTATATATCTTGGGGTGTACCTACATTACCTATATTACAATACCTCTTATATTAAGGATAATTATCAACTTTCTCTAATGAAGGAACTTTTATAAATCATGAATGGTATACAAATGTACTCATTTTTAGATGAATATTCAAGTTATATTCAAATTATAGTAAGTAAGAAGAACCAATATAAAACTTCCTTTATAACAAAATGAAGAACTTTTCAATTTGCCAAGATGTCCTTTGACCTTATAAATGTTGGTTCTACCTTTCAAAGGGATATGGCTGAAACCTTTGAAGGGCTCATAAAGAGATATATTATTATTTATTTTGATGATTTAATTATTTTTTCTAAAGACCAGGGTACTCTCCTTAGAGACCTTAGAAATGTTTTTATAAGATGTAGATGATTTGGTATCACTTTGAATGCTAAGAAATCTATTTTTGGATTTCTTTGTCACATAGTAACTAAACAAGAAATAATGATTGATCTTGAATAGGTAAATGATATTTTAAAAGTACATTATCCTTTTTCTAAAACTAAATTAAGGGTATTTTTCGGGAAAATTAATTTTGTTAGAAGGTTTATCCCTATTTATGCTAAATTATTTGGATCTTTAAATGAAATGCTTAAGAAAAATATTTGTATGCATTGGACTATTTAAAGAAAGAATGCTTATCTTGCCATTATAGATGCCCCCATATTAGCTTCTCAATTGTACAAAAATGATTTCCTTCTATGCACTTTCTCGAACGATGTTACTCCATTGCTATTTTAACCCAAGAACTCATTAATCAAGGTGAAAGACCTATAGCTTTCCTATATGCATATTTGAAAGATGTAGAATTAAAATATTCATCCATAGAAAAAAAATTGTACATTGTTATAAAGCTCTAAAAATGTTTTGTTATTGTTTGTTAAACACTAGAGATTCTATTATTCTTCTTGATTCAGCTACCATTGCATTATCCAAACTATAAGATCCTAGCGAAAAACATGCTAAATGGGTTAGGAAATTATAATAGTATAATATTCAATGGAAAGTATCAAAATTAGGAAGAGAAATTGTTCTAACCAAAATAATAGCCAAAGCCTCAACTTTAGAAAAGCATGATGCACCTAAAGATTAAGGGCTTATACCTCTTCAAATACTATCTATTGAAGAAGAAGAAGATGTTCCATCTTCCCTTAATCGATTAGATGATCCATGGGATAGAGATATCAAATATTATTTAATATTTCATTGTTATCCTTTAGATATAATTAAAATAAAATGAATATTTTATTATCTAAATGTCCTAAATTTTCCTTAATTAATTGGAATTTATCTAGGAAGAATTTTGAAGGAGTATATCTTAGATGTTTAGATCAAAAGTAGGCTACTAATGCTTTGAAGTAACTACACAATGAAGGACATATAAGACATCATTCATTACTAAATAACATTATGAAAGTAGGTTACCATTGACCTACTATGATTAATGGCACTTAAACCTTAGTTAAAGCTTATGTATAATGTCAAAAGTTTAAAGGAAGAGATTTAAAAAGTTTAGCTTGTCTATGACCTATAATAGAAACTATATGCTTCATATAATGGGCTTTAGATTTTATAGAAGTGATTAATCCATCATTAGCAACTCAACATAAGTTTATCTAATAGCTATTAAATATTAAACATGTTTTTTAGAAGCCATGGTTACTAAAACTACAATGTCTTATGAAGTTATCTAGTTCTAGAAAATGATATAATTTCTAGGTATAGATACCCTTATGATCTAGTTGTCAATAATGGGCCCACATTTACTTCCATAGAATTTACTAATTAGGCTAGAGAACATGACATTATTATCAAAGCTATAATTTAGTATTATCCCCAAAGTAATGGTTTAGCCGAGTCATCTAATAAAATTATATCAAATGGAATTAAAAGATGATGATCTAGAATTCTTGCACATTGCATGAAGAATTAAAATGCGTAGTATGGGATGATCAAATTTTTTTGTAAAGATTTAATTAGAACTACATAATATGATCTAGTATATGGATAAGAATTGATTTTACCTATGATTTACAAATTTTAACATACCAATTTTTCTTAGATCAGTATCCAACTAATGAACATCTAATTTTACACACATATGTCATTTGGAATTTAGAACTCAATGGGATTGAAGTAGCTGAAAGCTTGTTTAATCACTAACAAATTATTAAAAATGATTTAATAAGAAATACACAACGACGGTGATCTACTCCTTAAAGAGAGATAAAACATTTGGTCAAATAGGTCCTTAAAATAATTTTTTCCTATGTGGTTAAGCCTATATCAATTCATTGATGAGATTGACCCAAATATTTAGAAAGTTGCAGATTTTCAAAGAAACAAACTATATAGAAACTTTAATGTATTTCATTTAAAGAATTTCTACTTAAGTGTCCCTTGTGAACATGTAATTGATTAGTAGTTGCATGCTTTCTTCTCATTTTTAATGTATTTATATGTATATAGTTGCATTTTCATATTTTCTTTACATTTTCATAGTCATTTCTATATATATTAATTTTGTCATGACTTTTGCACTTAACATCATAATTGGGTATATTTGTGTATTTCAATATGATTTTAATAATCAATATGATCATTTGAGTGGCTGGGCTTTGGGTTATCATAACATGATGTAAAATGATACAAATGTAATATTTTAATTTGTTCATTTTATATCACATTTTGTCATATTATTACATAAATTTTTTTTATGTTATATATAAATAATTCAATGATTCTTACCAACATATTTCAAAAGATAATAGTTTCATTAGTCTTGTTGGATTATGGAGGATGGAATTTATGCTAACTTATCATGTTCTTATCATGGTTATATGAATGAAGGACATGTGAAATGAGGAGAGTGGTTAGCCATGATTACTAGCTGATCTTGAAAATCCCTTTTCCTATCCCTAAGTCCTAGCCCTCAAGTGTGATATTCATGGTTATCATATGAGTACTAGGAAAAAGTAAGTTCCTCTCTAGTTAAGAATTGTTAGCCATCTAGTTGATCCTTTATGATGCCATCAAGCCTAAAATTAAAAGCATATGCATGAGGGTTGAACTACACCATGAGAAAAGTTTCTAAGAGGATCTTGTTCATTAGTAGTGTAGCTAGACTTGTGTTGGAATTCCTATCTTAAGAATGAAGTGTACCATGGACAAAGTTTCCTCAAGAAAAAAAAAAGAAAAAAAAGGAAGACTATGCTCATTAATAATATAATAAGTTCTTAAGTGTGATGGGTTTAACAATGATCCTTACTCTATCCTTCCCAAAGTCATTTTAGAAAAAAAAGGAAAAAAATTTTGTATTTTTCCTATACCCTTTCCCATTTAAAAACAAATTACTATAAGTGATCTTATTAAAGATATTCTTTATATTAATGACTTTGATCTTAAGAATGATTAGAATTGGAATCTTAATTGTAAATTATATTTCATGAAGTTTATATAACATTTATATTAAACCTTAACTAAACTTACAAGGTGATATGAAAGGTAATCCATGTCTAGGATCTCGATGTGATTATATGATTATTTTAATCATTATTAATCATTATAGTCCACTTTAACAATTTTGCAAATTTCAAGTGCATGTCATGATTTTTATGATTACCATGGTTCTTTATATTTTTCATTTTTTACATTATTGAGATTTATATTAGTTGATTATCTTTTTACTCCATGTAGCTTTTTTACCATCTTTATCCTTTTAAAAGTTTTGTGTTCAATAACTCAACCTAAGCATTATGCCAAAAAACACTCTTCTTTTATTATTTTTTCTTTATCTACACACACAAAGAACCAAAATATGAAAGTTAGGTAAGGGGAAATAAAGAAATAAATGAAGGAAAATACAAGTATAAAACAATTTACTTCTTAGATTAAAGTAGTTGTTCTCCATCTTAAGAAGCTATTTTGTGTTTTGCAGGTAGTGTACCTAACAAGAGGAACTCTCCAATTCTTCAAAGATTTGTTTAAAGCCTTTGATCACATTAGGTGAATCCTTTGAAATAAGGTGATTTTCAGAAGTACGATTAGATTGTATTAACTCAAAATCCCTTTTGAAGTTGCATGATTGAGCCTTTTGCAAATGGAACAGTTATTCTTGAATGGAACTTGGGATGTTCTTAGTTATTTGATCACTAAGACAGTGGAATAGAAAAACCTTCTCCTTACATCATTAACCCATTGTGCAAGTGAATAAGAAGAGCTATTAATGATAAATGATGAGGATACAATAATAGAGAATATTCCCATAAAGGGAGTTGCTGCTACAATAATGGGAAAATTTTAATGGGAGTAAGCCATGAAGATATCAACCTTGGAGACTTAGGTGATGAAGTAGTGATTTTGGAAGAAGTAGGATGAGGAGTGGATGCCAAGCTTACCCTTTTTATTTTCTGAACTAGAAATTTCCAAGCCATGGATATTTTCTAAAATAATAGAGTATCATAGTGTCATAAGTATAAATTAAGGAAAGAAAATAAAACTAACAATTGAATAGAAGTTACCTAGGAATATTTTTGTTTGTTACATTCACTAGGACCTTGAGAATCAATGAATAATTTCTAATCAAGAGAGAGAAAATTATTAGCCCAAGAAGCAAAAACAAGATAAATTTGAGAATAGTTATGTGAGTACCTTGGTGGTAGGTTCGATTGATTTATCCTTCATAGGAATCTTTTTGCTAGTACTAGTGTTAGGATTGGTTTGTACTCTAGTGTCCACTACACATAAAAATATAATGATAATAAATAACCAATAAATTTAAAAGTCAATAAGAAACATACAATACCTCATCTATAGATTTAGGATATTGAGCTTGTGTAATTGCTTCTCAACCTCTTTTGAAACTTTCAAGCTGGCCCCTTTGAAACTATTCATCCTCAAGGAAGAAGGAATATTAGTTTGGGTCAAAAAAAAGAAAATAGTTATTCTTACTATCATACCTTAAGTGAGGATCTTGAACATGGTTGCAAACTAAAGGAGAAATTTAGTTCTGCATGACTTGAGTACACCAACTAAAGATACCATACCAACAAATAGATGGGTGAAATAGGAATATGACTTATCATATACCCTACCATTCTTGACATTATTTAATAGGAAAATGGAATATGTAGAAACTTGGTAGGTTCAAGGCTACCAAAATACTTTATCTTCTAGAAATAAACAAGGTTGAAACTCAACATTACCATTAAAGTTCTTTTCTGTAAAACCCCTATGAGGGATACTAAATGTATTGACATATTCAAAAAGTTCCTTTGTAGAAAAATCGGGAAACTCATGAGACTTGTGACTAGCTATGAATGGATCCTTACCATGATAGAAATCCAGAGTATTCCTTATAGCCTCATAGGTAATCTCGACATTTCCAAAAACCAACTTGGAATAGTTAGTTGATGTAGAATCATACATACCATATCATTTGAGTATAGGCTCTTTACAAAAACTAGTTTTAAATGGTGGAAAAACTAATAAATTAGATAGGTAGAAAGTCCTTGGAAACCTATACTTATCAACTTTGAGGAAAGAACAAACTAGATTAGTGGCCTCTATCATATGATTTTGATGTAAATTAATATTGAGCTTTAGGATCACTATGTTTGTACTTGATGGGGTTGAAGGAGACCAAGTAGATTACTTAGGAGGATCCATGTCTTTTGCCTTCTTCACAATTATAGTTACCTCTTTTTGTTGCTACAACCTTCCTAGGTAGCTTGAATGTGGGAATGAATCATAAGGTCATCCTAATTTACAAAGTAAACTAGAATCTCTTTTATCATAGTTTAGAAAAATATGACTAGTTAATTTGATAGTTACTAGTAATAGTTAGAAAAAGATGGGCTAGGTAAAAATTTAAAAGATGTTAGTTAACTAGCTAATTAATTATTTTTTACAAATCCTCTCATGATCTTTTTATCTTTCAATGAGTTTTTGAGACGATTCCAATGATACCAATTTCATCTTGATCCGATGCACAACTTGAGAAATATTATAGTTCTCAAAAAACATGCTAAAGTTAAATTGAAAATAGCTCAAATATGTTGCAAATTTGACAACAAAAATATCACACGTTGATGATCCATGCGCTGTAGTTTTGAGTGATGAAAAGTGCTATATACATTGGTGTTCTAGGCCTAAAAACTCAAACATGCTATTAGTTCACACACTACAATTTTGGACCCTAAAAATGTTGCAAATATGCTATAAAAATGTCATAACTTTCCTAGAATAAAATCAAGGAAGTATTAGCAAATTGTTGATCTACTTAAGCAAGAATCAATGAAGTTTTCAAGACTTGTGGATCATTTTTCATTTAGCTGAACTTGAGAATTTCATACTAGAGCAAGATCTAAGAGTTCATAGCATTCCCCCCTAGCATAGATCATCATGAGTAGAGACAACCTATTGCAAATGATGTTTAAGAGCAAATTGGTTGAGACAAAAAATTGTGGATCTAGTTGTAGAACACACAGTGCTATCTACATCAAACTTTAAGGATATTTTTATACTCTCAAGATTTTAAAGCCCACTATATGTACCCTTAGAAAGTTTATTTTTTTCACAAATTATTATAACAATTAATAGAATGTGTGTTATCTTTCTTTGTTTTTCCACATTGTTTCTTCATCTCTCTATTCTCAGATTTAGTGCTTGAACCACTGTTTCATACATTTTAGCTTTTATATGTTTACACACTTAGTAATAGAATTCCTAAGTCATCAGGCGATTAGCAAGATCATTTCAGATGCTTCAAATCCTTCTAAGGCTCATGGATTTCAAAGTTAAATTGTTTTACATGGGATTTTTCAATTATCCAACACCAAATTTTTCCATCATAACACAAGGTAAACTTAGATCTAATGAGGTTGGTTACAAAAAAAAGGAAATTTATCAATAAAAGAGGTTCAAACACTTCACTAGAAGACTGCTATTGAGATTGCCTCCTAGAAGAATGAAGCCCTGAAGTTTGAAAGAGTGAAAAATCACTACAAGGAATAGGTTGGAAAGCTTAAGGAGGTCATTAAGAGAGAAATCAAGTTGGCCAAGATGAAGGTAATTGAGGCTGTCTAACAACTTCAACAAAGAGGTGATGCATGGCAAGCCATCTTTGATGTATTCAACATATACAATCAAGTAAAAATGTGCATAATGGAATTGTAAATTGAGGAGATGATTAAGTACATGAAGCTTGCCAAACTCTGTTATGCAAACTTGGAAATCCTAATCATAGGGAGGCTTAGGACTAAGTTAGAAAAGTAGGTAGCTAGCTCTTACCTACTTTATGAGGCAAAGTTCAAGCTTCATAAGTAGATAAAGAAAAAGGTTAAGATGATCAATGTGAAGCTTAAGGTTCTCAAGAACAATGTCATGGATCAATGATCTATTACTTAGAACTTAACACAAAGAATGAATGATTACCATAAGCTATAAAACCTTTTCTATGCATTCATCATTGAATGTAAAAAATTTGTAGCATAGTTTGTAAATATGAAAGATGATGAGTGGCAAGGTACCCCTACACTCAACCATATGAATACGAGCATTTTCACGTGCGATCTAGTCAAACTCCGCAGACAGACTAGTTGTGGCACCTAGATAGTTATCCTTAGGTTGTAGTTCGCTGTCTTCCCACCTAGACTAGTATAATATTTTTCACATATGGTTTAGTCCAAAGTAAGGTGTATGATGGGTTTCCTAATCTAATGCTACTCCTGAAGGGAATAGAAAGTAAGATTAACTAAGCTAGGAGGAAAAGGATAAGAGAATCTAAACTAGCCTAAGTGTGATGAGCATCTATTCCTTGATTATCTGTACACATCTTGGACTTCGTGCATGACTACCACTGGGATTACCAAGTCCAAATCCTAGGTACACTACTGGGTTACCAAGTAGTCACACTTAAATGCTCGTAATCAAGTCATACTTATTCCATGGTTTAACATGAGATAAGGGGGAGAGAGACTAATTAGGAAAGTAATAAATAACAAATAAATAAATAAATAAACAAAGTGAATGCTGCAATGATGAAGTAATCTTGATCTTTATTTTCGGTCATGTGCATGTCCAAGTACGTCACACTCAAATAAACGATGCCATACAATTACATTCACCACACTATTGGCAGACACTGGAAAATATTCTAACTCTGGAGGGAGAAAATTGCCAGAGTCTAGCTACAATCTAACTCTATCGTATGAAAGAAGGGAGAGCCACCTCTTATTTATAGATTTGGTGGTGCACTGTGATATCGTGTACGTGATATCGCAGAGGAAGACACAATATTGCGACGGACGCGATATCGCGGGGGATGCAATATCGCGGTGGACGTGATATCATGGCCCATGCGATATCACGTCCCATCATACCCCCACGACTGAATAAAAACTCGTCCTCAAGTTATAGTGATTATACAGTGGATAGGTATGGGATTATTAGATGGAAACATGGGATGATGCGGCAGTGTGGGGAGAAAAAAAATAAAGACACAACACACAGAATATCTTATGATGAAAAAATTAGTGGAACTCATGTAGTTCCTGGTGGCAGTGGCTCCTCCATAGGTGTCTTTCCTTTTCTTGCACTCCAGGTCTTGGGATTTGATGGCGTTGAAGTATGGCCTGGATTTTCTCCTCTTGTAAGGCCTTGAGTGCCTTGGCATGCACGTAATTTTGTGCTTGTGCCATAGAGGCATCCTAGTAAGCCTTCTCTTTTTCTTTTGCCACCCTTTTATTTTCTGTCAACAGTTTATTAAGTTTCTCAGTTCTGAAAGTGTCCAGCTAGTTCTGAGCAACCTTTGGCCCTATATTCGGAAGGTTTAATACTTACTAAATGGCTTCAACAGAGAAATCAAGTCACACCACAATTGTTAACCGTGGTGCCTTCTTCTTTATTGTGCCAAAATTGGTACATTTACCCTAAGTACCAGGCACCACTTTCAGAGAGGGTAGGCCTTGATTGTACAACAACAGGGTCTTCTTGCTGGATACTAAATGGTTGTTCCTCCTACTCTACATGTTGTTCGGTAGGAACTTGTCCTTTACCTCTCCTAGGTTGTTTGGTTGCACCTTGAGCAGGACCTTCCTGTTGCCCACGTTTCAGGGCCATCTGCAATCACACGAGCCAATTGTTAGTAAGGTTGTTACCAAAGTTAGGTTATACCTTACTGCTTGCCTTAATAGATTTACTTTATTTCCATGTGATGTTAATTATTGAAAGAACATGTCCCTGAAAGATTATAGTGTTGAGTCCTCTTTGCTTAGGTGGTTTTCAAATTTAATTTTTTGGTATAGCTAAGGGGATGAAATTGTTTTTGACACATTTTATTCTTAATTTTACAACTAATTACCCTTAAAGATGTCCTTCGGGCAATGATGAATTTCAAAAAACAANATATATATATGTGACCCCCCTATGCTAATCAACATCATTT
>MNCI01001630.1:955071-980459 GCA_015680685.1 Gnetum montanum
TTAGAGAATGTACCAAATTTTTAATATTTCTTTGAAATTAAACGATGTAAAATAAGGACATCTGGATGATTGTTAAAGGGTTCCAGGGTAATTCAACTAGTTTTGAAGGCACGAAAATTATGATGGTGTGGAATTTATCAATAAGAACCTTGGATGGTACAGAAAAAGGCTATGTGATGGTTCATAGGAATGTTGAATCTGAGGGATAATACTAAGGAAAAGAAAATCATTTGAAAAATAGGTTGAGGGTGAGAAATGGTGGGTGTGAGCTGTGTCATAAGTGAAGATTACAAGAAATTACATAAGTGGATCCTCCCCAAAGCAGGTTCCAACCTATAATGCCCTTGTGTAACCACACTTAAAGTGTCCATGGGCACTAGAAGGATTAGATGTAATCTGCACTAATTCCACAAAACAAACACATGTAAATATCACTGGAATGAGGTAATAATTTTATGTTACACACGACATGAGCTACAATTACATGAACAGTGAGATGAGACGAACTAGAGAAAGGGATTGTAGAGATTGGGACATGAGGTAACTGACCCAGGGCACAATGAATCCTATGTGTAAAGAATGATTAATATGTCATTAACTCATTATTCCAAGATCAAGACCAAGTCCATACCTTTGACCAGTGACACCGCATTGTTTCATCCCATGACGAGCGACTATGAGAGTACCATAACAACAAGGCATACGATCACTTGGTATTTTGTTCAAAGGAGGAGTGATTTTAGTTTTGTGGCACTTCCTTCTTTTTTCTCTTTTTTTTTCTTTTTGAATACTGAATCCATAGAAGCTACCAACCTTCAGGAATGGGTGCATGTCTTTCCAGTGGGACCCCCTAGAATAGCATTGGATTTTTGAGTGCCCTTTTGATTACTCTTACTCCCATTTTTCATTAGATCTACAAGGATCTTAGTACAACCACGTTGCATGATAACTCCCACAGATGTCACCAAAGAGAATCCATAAGTCCCCTTGATGTCACACCCTAATCATTCCCTCTTGGTCCATCCTTCTTTATTCTGGGTACAATGAACACAAAATTAATTTTAAGTTTCAAAAGTGTCAAGAATATCACTGTACCCTCGAACAAAACCTCTTATTTGTAGAATGGATGAGTGGGTGTAATGGGCTCACTGTTCTAAATAATTGATCACTCGAGACTCGACAACATAGAACACACCTCAACCAACGATCCACATGAGTGTTTTATTCGTAGATGAGATTACTTATAAAAAACATAAAAAGATAAAAAGATAAAACAAGAAAGTTGAAAAATGAAAAACTAGAAAAAAAAATTGAAAAATAAAAGAAAAATAAAAAGTGATTATTAATCTTGCTTGTTATTAGAATGGGAGGTATCCCCCATAACTAATCGGTTGAGTACGGCAAGGATTAATAAATGAAGGATGAGGATCCTTGCATGTTGGAAGTATTGGAACTGGTCCATACTTACCCCATTGGGGTTCACACACTTGGTTATAGTGAGCATAGTAGGGCAATTTATACAATGTAGTCCCCAGATAATGAGTTGACCCACTATGATATTTGGGATCGTTAGATGGTATGCAAGGATTGGGATGATGCCCTCTGAAACACCGTGAAAATTTCGAGGCCTCAACGGTTCAGTAAAATCTGGCGACTCATGCAAAGATTTGTGACAAGCACACATAAACTTCAGAAGATAGAACAAGACAAGGGGTGCACGATGGCAAGCCTCCAAACTTTGCAAGTTTTCTATGTTTTGAGAATCTTAACTCTTGGCATATTACGCTACATTATGCAACATAGCATAAGGTCACATAACGCAGCGTAATGCCAGAATGCAATCCATCACAACAATAGAGGTGGCAAAAATTCGAGACTTCAATGACCCAGTAAAATCTCAAGGCTTAAGAAACAATCTGCAGCATGCCACACATTTCAGTAAGTTTTTTAGTTAAGGGGCCTATTACGCTACATTTCACAGTGTAGCGTAATAAACCGCCGGAAGGATTGATCAGAACCAAAGCAAGCACAATGACAATACTTCAATTTTTTGCAAGTTTGCTATTTTATGCTGAATTACGCTATGCAATGTGAACTAGCATGATGCAGTGCAATGCAAGCGATGACAGAGATAGCACAATACAAGCATCAGCAGTTCATACGTCACAGTGCGCTCTCTAGCGTATTGCAACATAATCAAAGAACAGTCGATCGCCAAAGCTCCAACAAGAGTGGTTTATGACGCGTTACGCTTCAGAGCGTAATGCAGCGTGGCACCACAAGCTTCAAACGCAAACACATCAAGTCAACGGAATCTTATAAGTTTAGGACATGCATAATCTAAACCGTGTTTTTCTCCTGACCCTAACCTTATAAATGCTCCAGTTGATAAAGATCAAAGGGTTGGCAAAAATTTTCTTTCAAGATTGGTAAGAGAGCAAAAGAGGATCATCAATCGTGAGAACATCAGAGGTGATTGGCAAGAACCCTTGATGAGAAACAGTCGGTTAATAGATATTCTACCTCGGGTCTAACTTCCTTGTGCCTAGATTGGCTAGAACAAGGTAGATTGACCTTTGCTTATTTCATATTTAAATAACTTTCTTGCTGCTGGCATGTGCTTCGTCCAAACCGAAGTCCACCTGTAATCATTGTATCCAACATATTTTGTTCATAAGTTAAATCCCAGATCTTGGGATTGCACTCTCTATAAATCAAATTTCTTGCGTCCTATTTATAAAGATTTTGCAATCGCTTTAAATCGTTTACATCGATTTCAATTTTTTTCGGGATTAACGACATTATATCTCCTCATTGGGATCGCCCTTTTCCCATCCAATTATTACAAAGGTTTTACTGATCAAATAAGTCCTTGTATAATCGACAAGACCATTCAGGGCACCTTGGATTTGTCTTCTCTAGCACGGCCCATGCACAGATCCGGGGTTAGAACTGTGTACACGGACTCTCGTTCGGTGTTTCCAGCGATCGACATTTTCCATCGTTACAGTTTTCTGGCACAAGAAGGAGGGCCTTCATAGCCGATCCACACTTTACGGGTAGTCTTGTAAGCTATCTGTACCCATTGTCGATCGACGTAAACATAATACCTCCATGGTTGTTTACTAGATTGTGTGGTGCAGATTGGTCACTTCGATGATTCCCTTAGAATCCTATAAGATAGAAAACCTTTATTATTACCTTAGTTTGCCTTTTGCCCTTGTGACCTTTGTCCTTGTCGTCATTACTTCCGAAATGCGTAAAGAATGGCTACATCAACCACCGCTATTGACATTGGCAACCTCGAGAATCCGTGGACCATGCAAGTTACACTTCCTATGGTCAAGCCACCAACTAGTCTGGTGCGACCACGCCATTTCCTCAAGCTTCAAAACAAAGAGCTTGAGGGACACGCTTAGCACAAGGAACACTACAATTTTCTCTGTGCTAAACTAGTAGCGAACTTGCCTATGTATCCACAAGAACTTGAAGAAAAACGAGAATATGAGTTCATGTATTGCAACGGGAAGGAATTTATTCCTTCACATAACACCACTGTACCCCTGATAGATCAACAAAAGTGGATCCTAGATCAAATGCTGATGGCTAAGACATCGCCAGAATAACTAGAGGAGTTGTTTCGTGATGAAATGCTTCATGATGAGCAAGACGATCTAGAATCCCACTCTAAAGGAGGTGGTCATGTTGATTTCACCATGGCCCTTCCCTCTACGACGTCCAGCGTAAATCTTTTGTTCATGGTTACCACGCCCTTGACATTATCTAATACTAATCGAGTCTTGCACTCACCGCACATACATTTTCTCTCTCCGACTATCTTTTCGGGTGATTGTCCATCAAAAATCATTCCTCAGTAGGCGCAATTACCTAATCCATCTCTTTGTGCACTTGCGTCCATGTCACCGCATGTACACACGATACCTACATCGCAATTACCTACAACACCCACCTTCATCCCGACTCACACGACAGGGCCCACCACTACAACATGGTGGGTTCCAAACATGCCTTTTGTTGTGCATCATACACAGATGTCCCATCCTCACCTTAATCAAAGCCAGGCCCCGTGGCTGCTAAACCCTATTACAGGATCATCATTTATGCCCCCGACCACACAAACAACTTATCCAATTGTACAGCCGATGACGACCGTCCCTATTCTGCCACCTAGTGTGGCTCCTCCCGCTGTTCTATAAACAAACTTTCCATCCACGGGTCTGGATCAAGCCTTCCAGCTTATTCAGACTCTTACAGAGGAAGTTAAATGCCTCAAGGCTACTAGTTATGACACAGTACAAGTCATGGATTTTTACCATGATGATCCTATTAATCCGGTAGTGCCTATTTTATTGTTACCGCCTGGGATGCCACTTCCTCATTTTATGAAATGCAATGGGGAAGGCAATCCCAATGCTCACTTAGTTACTTTCAGGTCAGAGTCATTGCTATTGCAACAATGGCCGCACACTATAATCTGTGTCTTTGCCATGTCCCTAATGGGTTAAGCCTTAGACTGGTATCGGGAACTTCCACGCTATTCCATTTTGACCTTGGAAGAGCTGCTGACTCAATTTGTGACGCATTTCAAACACAACTTGAAACCTGAAGTCATGTTAGACCAGCTTATGAGAGTCAAACAAGATCTGCTCAAGCCGGTCCAAAGGTTTATACAGTGTTGGAGTGTAATCTTGAATGAAATTCATGAACCCATAGCAGAGGCTCATTTGTTAGCCATTTTCAAGGGGGCAGTTAACAACTTCATTAAGTCAAAGTTGTACTACCTCGCTCCTTGCTCCTCCAGCCAAGCCTTTTCTCAGACTAAGAGTATCCAAGACGTGGCGGAGGCTAGCAAAGATCCGGCGTACGTGGTCTACAAAAATGTCCACAGTAAGGGCAAGGACAAAGGCAAAGCTACGACAATGACAGTAGCGGCAGTTGCCGAGGGGGCCAAGAAGAAAAACAACAACAAAAAGAAAACATTTGTGGAGCTGGTTGAGCTGACAACTAGCTCAAACGGTGCCAATCAAGAAGCTCCTTTCACCCCCAAAGCACCTCCATAGCTGAGGCCTAAATTTGAGCGTAAAGATCGTTCAAAGTACATATCCCTACGTGTAAAGCCTTCAGAACTTCTGAAGACGCTATTGGGAACTGGCCATATTCAACATAAGAAGGTATCTGAGGAGGCTCTGAAGCATCACAGACGTCATTGTGAGCTCCTTAAAAATCCTTCTTTGGCTTTGCCTAATGAACCGCCAGTCCCCAAACACTTTAGGCTGGACCGTTTCTGTGACTACCACTAGTTGTGTGGTCATGACACGGATTACTTCTGGGCATTGAAGGATGACATTCAACACATGATCGATCATGGTGATCTCTTCCTAGACAACAGTAGTTCAGCACACCTAGAAAACCAAGTCATGCATGTGTATCGAGACCTGTTAAATGCAAATAATGCAGGGTACACCATCAACATGGTAGGTGTAGGAGGTAATGGTCAAGCATAGCCGAAGCAGCCCTTTATGTTGCGACTGCCCGCTCGTTCACCCCAAACAGCAAGTCCATCAACATCGATGAGGAGTGCTCCAAGGCAACCTTTTGTCCTCTGAGCCCCTTCTCAGACCACTGCTTGATAGCCCGCCATCAGTAAAGTCGCGGCTCAACTCGTGCCTATGCCTATGGCACCCTTTGTCATTAGGGTGCCAAAACCATCAGCAGCCCCTCCTGTGCCGGGGCAAACCTCCAAGTCAACCCCCCAATCCCAGCTTAATAGAAAAGAAGAAGAGGGTATGACAACTGATACTGTCAAGGACCATCTTATGCTGGGGTTTCCCAAGCCTAAACCCCTTGCTTCTGTGCCCTTGGCCCCACTTTCTGGAAAGGATGAAAGTGTACAAATGCAACCATCTCCTACTGGTCCAAAAAAACATAGCTCTCGACCAGATGCCATTCTTCCCCGAGAAATTCGTCTCTTAGGGTGAATGGAAGAGGAAAAAGGTGGCAATCAGTCAGATCGTGGGTGGGATCTCCTCGACACCTTTACGTAAGTCAAGCAGGCTCTTAAACAGAAAAATACAACACTGAGCCTGTATGACTTGTTAATGACATCCCAAAAGCACTGCGAAGCCATGGTTCGCATGCTAACGTCCATACCTGTGGATGAGAGCCTACCAGTGGATGAAGAAGTAATTCATTCTGTTATGCTTTCCCTCACTGCTGAAAAACCTAAGCCTTCCCTATTGACCTTTCATGATAAATACATTACGGACGACCCAGAAAAAGGTCAGGTGACAACGGCGTCCATGTTTATCACCATCTAGGTTGGCCAACACTAAATCCAGAGAGTACATGTAGATGATGGGGCAGCCACTAATGTCATCCCATATCCCATAGTGGATAAAGTAGGCCTAATCAATCAGATTAGTCCTACAACAATGTTGTGTCTAAAGTCGTTCAACGGGGCATGGGTGCAAGTTAAAGGGACAGTGCACATCAACTTTGTGGCAGGGGACCAATTCCCCACAGACGCAACATTTATTGTTGTTAAGGAGATGCCGAGCTTCAACATGATCCTAGGGAGGTCTTGGTTAGCTCAACTAAGGGCAGTTTTATCACCTATCCATCAGGAGATCCATTTGCCCTACACAGGAGGGGAGGTGATCATCCATGGTGATGAAATGACCCCTTGGGCTATCAACAACATAGAAACCGAACAGGGTTCGGAAATCGAAATTCCCGAAGACCAGTTCCCTGTCCAAACACTAGAACAAGCCAAAATAGTGGCTGATGACAGCTTAATTTAGGCCGAACTGCCATTCCAAGAGGAAGATTGTGGCATGATGGAACAGGGTCATAAATCTCCCCATCCTTATGCGTTACTGAAGATAAAAGTAGTTAGGGAAAAACTACAGAGTTAGCAAATGAACCATGTCATCTAAATGTCATGCAGTTTATGCACACTTTTCCACCAGTTGTTCCATTTATGTTGTACAAATACTCATTTCATTTACACATATATATTTACACTCCCACCAGCTATTCTCATTATGCTTATGCTTATCTTTATGCTTCCACTAGCTGTCTTCGTTACTCTTTCGCTCATCTAAAATTAGCAAAGGCCCAAAATGGCCTAAAACTAGCAAAGGCCCGAAATGGCCTAAAACTAGCAAAGGCCCAAAATGGCCTTAAACTAATGATTTCATTTATGCTTTACATTTGAATCATTTAGTGGCCCACAACGGCTTTAAACTAGTAACCCCATTTACGCTACACGCTTAAACTAATTGCAGCTTGTCATAGTGCCAAAACCTATGGTTCCATTTACGCTTTACAAATGAAAAAAACAAAAGAACGTTAAACTTGAGACCAAAATTTGCATTAAATACGTTAAAAATATATTGTCTTTTGTTTCATTCCATCACAATAAAATCGTGGCCAATATAGCCACGCTATGCATCCCTCTTGTCACCATTGTCGCCCGTATCTCCCAGCTCCACCTCTACTTCGAGCAAATCATCCTCATAGGGGCCACCTTTTTCATGTGGCATCTCTTCATGAAGGAGGCCCTCTCTATGAGACTCTTCTGCATGAGGTTTTTTGCCATGGCATTGATCATCACCATTACGCTCTATTTCCTATAGACCCTTCTCGTGAGGACCCTCACCCTCATTATGTTCATCCTGCTAAGGAACCTCCTTGGGTCATTCCTGCAATTAGACATAACACACATATTGACATCGCCATCAAAACTAGGTATGAAGAAAGCACAATAATACCACAACTTACCTGTGATGGTCCTGCATCGGTAGCAAAAGGGATTTGTTCTAGGCCAACCCACAGACGTTGCATAATTTTGTCCTCGGTAAGCTCAGACCAAACCCCATATCCTAGATTAGCTCTAGCCTTAACCTTTTCCTTCTCCATAGGAGTCCATCGAGGTGGTTCAGGGAAGAGGGAATGGACAGTTGTCTCCCCCCAAGGAGATTCATTTTCCTTTCTGGGGAGGCACTTACCGTCACTTGCTCCTGAAACTTCTCAAATGCTCTGGAAGCACCAATGACATCCAGGAATAGCCGAAGGGACTGAGCCTCGACGACAGAGTCCCTGTAATGTTGATGATAGGAAGTGCTCTCTCACTTATAGACATGTTTATGGTCTTTCTGCATCTGCCCCCATTCTTGGACACTCGCGCTAAAGTCCTTTCAGTCTTGATTTTTCTGAGCTAGGAGATCCATTTGCATCCGCTGCTCGACCAGTTCATGGCTGGTCTGGACACTGTTCATGACGATCGTCCAATAATGGGCATAGTCAATAATAGTTATCCGCCAGTCCTCATTGTTCGTTCCCTAGGCCTACAGGAATTTGTTCCGTAACCTTAAATCCCCAACGTCGTCACTTAGAGCCACCTTCTCCTTCTCTGACCTTTTTAGTCTCTTTCAAAGGTCTTCATTCATGCTTTGGCATTCCCATAAGGAGCGAGTCAACTGTACAGCACATTTACACATCTCGTGGTAAATGTTGCGCAGCATGACGGTCACTTTCGATGGAGGTTCAGTGGCGTCTAAATCAATAGGCTCTAACAGATCCCATCTGAGGCGAGCTCCTAATAATATAAAATGGTGGTTAGGTGTAATTAGGCAGCGTAATGCCATAATGAAATAACTCCTACGTCATGATCGTAACGTACTGGCTTCAGGATCGATTCGCTCCAAAAAATCGATCATATCGTTGATGACGCCTTCCATGAAGGCGAATATATCAGGAAATTTGCCCCAAGATCGAGTCGTCACTGTTGACAAGTGTACGCCTTGGTCACCTATTACGTAGAAAAAATTCCATGTAAAGACATAACTGAGATGTTATGATGACCAGTATAACCTCTAGAAGAAATTGTCTAGAGCCTAGTACGCTGTGAAAGTTAACCTCACAGAGTGACAAATCACTTACCTCTTCCTGTCCCGACTGAAAGGACTTTTTCATCTTCCACTGCTACTTCCTTCTCGTGCACAAGAACCTACGCACCACTTGCTTTATTGACTGGAGCCTCTTCTTCCAAGGTCGGGGTCCCTTCCTCGCATTGCAAAACTATAGCCCCTGTTTTAGGGGTTAACCACTCCATAACCTTCTCCTTTGCTGTCACACAACATCGTCAGTTAACACAGGATTTCACTCTTGCTCAATAAACATTACGCAATGTAACAGCATCTATACGCAACATAACCATAACCATTAGCACATTTCTCTACTTACCGGCTGGAGGATTACTCCTTCAAAATCTGACTTGCATCTTTTGCCCCACACCACCTGCTGGCTCGATAGGCTCCTTGGTCAAATGAGGCTTCTTCCGTTGCACCGACGAATCCACTATTTTAGCCGCCAGGCGCTTCCCCCTTGACACATCGCTAGTGTAGGAGGGGAGTGCCCCACCCATGCTATCTTGACCCCACGTTCGAGGCACCACCATATTTTTAGTCATTACTGACAACGAATCCCCGATTCCTTCAGGAGGGTCTTGCAACTGGATAGTGCCAAAAACATGGGAAATCCACAGTTTGAAAATTTGGCTGCGTTCTTGCTACACCCAGACCCCATTCCTTTGGACTACCAAAAATTCAGCAAAATGCTGGAAACAAGCTATGAAGAAGCCAAAATGCACATTGAAATGGGACTCAAGCTTCTTGCGAAGCCTGACCATTTCAACACGCAAGCCTTCAGCAAAATAGCTGGCCCAATTGAACTGCATCCCCTCCTCCATGACCTTTTGCATAATTCAGGCCTACTCTATGGTAAGAAATCTTCCTTGGGAGAGTGTCTTGGGGAAGGCCCAGGCTCAAAAAAGGGGGTAAATAGTGTTGGCCACCTCTAACTCGATCTTGTCGGCAGGAATACCCTTAACTTATTTTTTAACCCCTAGCCACTCCTCTATCTCTTGTTGGTACTTGGAACTTCTCTTCGACTTTTCCTCTATAGGAAAGCCATCGGAGAAGACCCCAAAGAAATCGATGAATAGTTCAGTGTCGATGTCAAAATTCACATGCACATTACGCATGTGTATGCAGAGACACTCAGCTTCTTCGCTGAAGGAGTTGACTAGGGTCAACATTTCACCCGCAGTGACATCAGGGATTATGGTTAAAAACAAGTCCATTAGTCTAGCCTCCTGAAGGTTATTGGTTAACATAACTGGGGCCGCTCTATGGCCAAGCTAGCATTGTGTTTTCATTATATCACCATAATGAAAGAAGAGATTGTTTGCCTCGCGATCGGAGGCCATAATCATGATTTCCCATGATTCCCTGACTACCAACATTAAACAATAGTTAAGGAAATATAACAAAAATGAGACACTTCATATGTCATTTCTAGCTAATAACATTGATACAATTGATCATCATAATAAAGTTTACTAGGCCCGAATGGCTAAGGAAATTGAAGGATTTTCCTTTGCATGTCTGCGACGGTGAGGGGAGGATCCAAAGTCCATTCCCTATCTAGCCATTTGATTTTTTACATCTAGAAAAGAAGTCAGCATAGCGGGTAGTGCATTCTGGGATTTTGAACGCTAGTTGTCTCATGACACCGGCCTATACGTTGTTGATGGAAGTAAATTTCCTTATAGCCCTTTTGATTAATGACAATGTATGGTTATCACCCAGGAGATCATTGTCATTGATAAAAAATCTACACCACAGAAGATACACAAATTCTTTATGCTCAATGCAAATTTAAATAGTAGTTAGCATACTGCAACACCGTGAAAAGAAACAAAAAACTTACCTGCCTGCATAATACACAATGCCAGGTGGATTCTAGAAGTAGGTTGTGAGATGATGGATCACGAACAGAGTGTTGTAGGCATGATAATAGTTAAACTTGGGCATCTTCCAGATCCAGCTGAAATGCCTCAAACCTTTGGTTCTCTGTTTGCGGTCTTGCACCCGTCCAGTTTCGATCGTGCCGTCTATCAGGAACATCAAGATGCTCTACGTCGAACCAACCAGTAGTGTCTCTAAAATAGTAGTAGCTACATCACCTGGTAGATGCGACCAGATGATTACAATAAAATTACGAAGCAAAAACTACAAGAACTCCCATGCACCTCTTCGGAACCATACCGCCTCCTCCTTTATATGAGCATGAGGAAGAGGAACATTGGCCGCGGGAACATGTGAGCAGCATAGAACGCCCACGATGTCTAAAATGATTAGGACGGGCTTTAGCATAATACTGTACAATCAAAAAAATGCATTACTATTAGACAAATCATTTAGACATAGAAATTCGTCACACAACATTAGGGTTCTCTTGATTCCCAGAATATTACAGATTATACTGGAAACGCATAGCTAACATCACCCAAACCCTTGTAATAGCTCAAGATCTGTCTCTGACAACGGTAATGAAAGCAACACTGCATATTACTCTAGCGTAATATGCAACTATTAGGGCAAGAAAAGAAAAGAAAAAAAACCCTGATTACGCTACGCACAGGTACAATACCTAGACTTTTCGATTATACACCACGTTTACACAGTATTGCTCAACGTTACCTAAACCCTCATGACAACACAAGGTTCGTCTCCAATAGCGAAGAAAAAGATAATGTAACAAACTACAATAGCTTAGTCCATGTAAATAGATATTAACGCCCGACGTAACATGCACATTCAAAATAAATACAACTACGACGCTGTAACAAAGATAAAAATAGTACAAGAGGATGAAAAACGACTTAGGTTAAGTGGAGTAACCTCCCAAGCCTCAACTCTAGCCTGCAAAGCCCACTGCAAACTCTCATGTACTTTGTCAATCCTCGCCAATTTGGCATTCTTTCCTCTAACCTTTGGTGGCATAGTTGCAATTGAACAAATCTTTGCAAAATCATCTGTTTACGCCTTGCTCCCGCTCCCTTTATGCTATAGCTAGATTCAAATTCACGATATCTATGGCCTGTTCTAAGCATGAACCACTGGTTTATAAACCAAATGCTTGAAACTAACTGATTTTTATGCCCAATTGATGTGGAAGTTTCCCAAAACGTCAGTGTCAGCATGACATGAAACACGAAGATCGGGGCATTAATTTCGTAGATATTGTATAAATTGCGGTCCGAAATGACCCTAAACTAATCCATAGCTTATCACCTCATAATCTGGCCAACATTAACTACGGTCTATACAAAAATTTAAATTCCTTACTCTGGTACACTAGACACACCACATTACATCTTTCATCTTACTCTATAGAAGTCACATGCTAGCATCTAGGAATCCTGGCTCACCATCTTCTCATAGACTGTGCTTATTTGTAACGGTCCATTATGACCTTAAACTGGAAGCTTTTCTAATACGCAGCTCTAACGGAAAGAAAGTAAACTTTTATTGTTTTAACAGATTAGCAGAAAACAATGTAACAACTTTCATTTTTGGTGGTTTTGCGGGGCAATTTGCAAATGGACGCAGCTATATTCGCACCCCTAGCCTTAGCAGGCCCATATGGGGAAACCATTAGATAGCTCAATCACATGCTAATAGGAACAGACCCTTCCCTTTGTGATGCAACCATAGCAATATCGAAAATATCCCCAGACTGGCCAGAACATCCGGCCTGAACCCTAGACCTGGAGGTTGGTGATGTGACCGAGGACCCTCTCAATGAGATCCTTGTGGTTATGCACAAATGCGAAAGTAAAACTCTTAGGGTTAGTTCCCTCCTAGACCAACAGACGTAGAGTGGCATAATGCAAGTGTTCCAAAACAACGCTGCTGTATTTGCATGGTCGTACGAAGACATGCCAAGATTAGACCCGAGATTAATACAGCATAACATAGTTTTAGACCCACACATCAAAGCAATTAGACAGAAGGCACGAAAGATTAAGCCAAAAATCACGCTAGCAGTGCATAATGAAATCACCAAGCTATATCAGGTTGGTTTCAACTACACGGTCAATTACTCAAACTGGGTGTCCAACATCGTAGTTGTCTCTAAGAAAATGGGAGGAATACGCATCTGCATAGACTTTCGGGATCTGAACAAAGCCACGATTAAGGACAATTTCCCATTACCGAGTATTGATCAAGTGATCGACA
Organism: Gnetum montanum; assembly: GCA_015680685.1. Lineage (NCBI taxonomy): Eukaryota > Viridiplantae > Streptophyta > Gnetopsida > Gnetales > Gnetaceae > Gnetum > Gnetum montanum. The sequence goes on from MNCI01001630.1 coordinate 968,181, forward strand.
CAACAGCTAGTCACGCGCTTCTATCCTTTATGGATGGTTTTTCAGGTTATAATCAGATTCGTATTAACCTGGAGTATCAATTGACCACAACATTCATGATGCCCTAGGGGACTTTCTATTACACTATGATGTCCTTCGGACTAAAAAACGTTGGATCAATGTATCAATGAGCCATGACATACATCTTTAGTGATTACCTCTTAGGGAAATTAAATGACTATGTAGACGACATAGTTGTCAAGTCTATAAAATCGTAGAATCATTCAGAAGACCTAGAGTTAGTCCTTAAACGATGTCTCAAGCATAACTTAAGGTTCAACCCAAAGAAATGCATATTCGGAGTCAAAACTGGATGCATGTTGGGGTTTGTGGTATCAGAGACTGGCATCCGAGTCAACCCCGACAAGGTTAAAGCCATTTTTGATTTAACGCCACCTAAAGACCTCAAGGAACTACGTGGGTTGTAGGGTAGACTACAATTTATCAGGCAGTTCATTTCAAAATTAACAGATAAATTACATCCTATGCAACATCTCCTTAAGAAGGGTGTTAATTTTGAATGGACCGATGACTGCTAGCATGCATTTGACAACTTGAAGAAGGAGCTGTAATACTTACCAACAATTTTCCCGCACAAAGGGATCATCCTTTCTACATTTATCTAGGAAACTCAGACGTGTCTATAGTTGCATTACTTTGCCAAAAAAGGAATGACGGGTCAAAAGCCCCTATCTATTATCTAATTCATGCTCTATTTGCATACGAAATGAGGTACAATGAAGTGGAGCGTAACTATTTGGCATTGGTTTTCACACTCAAGAAATGTAGACACTATCTTTTCCGTAGCCAGGTCAACATAATTTGCAAAAATAATGTTTTGCGAGTTATCTCAAAAAACTTGTATGAGAGTAGTAGGATAGCTCGCTGGAAAGCTATCACAGCCAAATTCGATTTACATTATTTTGGCCAATCTTCCACTAAAGGTCAAGCTATAGCTGACCAGCTAGCAATATCACCTATTAATGATCAAGCTACGATAGAGCTAGAATTTCCGGATGAGCATGTACATAGTTTAAGCCCTGTATCAATAGGCCTCGAAGCAACGTTATACTTAGATGGAGCTTCGACTACTAGAGGCGGCAGTGCTACCGTCGTTATTACGCTTTTCCCTGAGGATGTTCATCCATTAGCTTACCACCTGGCTTTCCCCTATACGAACAATGTGGCAGAGTACAAGGGGCTCCTCAAGGGACTATTGACAGCCAAAGAACTCAACATTCAACACCTGGAAATCCGAGGCGATTCGATGCTCGTTATCAATCAAATCACAGGAGTCTATGCCTACAAAGCTGTGCATTTGTAGCCCTATTGCGATATGGCTAAAGATCTCCTGAAGCAATTCATGACAACTGATGCCCAACATGTGCCATATAACGAAAATGCTGTAGTCGATGCACTAGCCACATTGGCATTAAACGTGCCACCACATTTGTTTGCCACTTGGCATGCTTTAATGATGGAATGTATAGACCTTGTCATTCAAGCAGCGTAAATCTCTTCATTAAACATAGGAGGAACACCAGAATGGTACGACAACATTAAGACTTACCTTCTGCATGGCGAACCACCGCAGGAGCTAACACATGCACAAAAAGATGCAGTATGCAAGCGTGCCAGACAATATGTCATCATCGGAAATAGTACTCTTGGTAGATGCTCTTTCAATGGGGTATTGCTAACCTACATTAATAATGATCAAGAACAACGAATATTTAGCGAAGTCCATGAGGGGCTGTGTGGAGGACATGTAGCCCCGCGAGCTATGGCCGCTAAAATTAGACGCCTAGGGTACTATTGGTCATATATAGAAAAAGACTGCCTTACTAAGGTTAAGACATGTGACACGTGCCAGCGTTGCACAAACTTAATATATGTGTCACCAACTGAGTTACACACTACACAGATTACTTGGCCATTCCAACGATAGGGACTAGATATCATAGGTCCCATCACACCTAAATCTTTCACAGGACATAGCTTCATTATCACTGCCACTGAGTATTTCACGAAGTGGGTTGAGGCTATTCCCTTACGGAAGATTACATCCCAACAGGTTTTCCATTTCATCTTAGACAACATAGTAACCAGATTTGGGCTCCCTATGACTATTGTGACTAACAATGGGCCATAATTTAGTAGTACAAAAACCAAATCTTTTTGCAATAATCTTGGTATCAAGCAATATTTTTCTTCACCCTACTACTTGCAAGTAAATGGTCAAGCAGAGGCAACAAACAAAGTGATCATCAATTTGTTGAAAAAGATGCTCAACAGCAACAAAAAGCGATGGCACGAGAAAATCCTTTATGTGCTATGGGCGTATCGTACAACATGTAGAACAACTATAGATAGGATGCCCTATAGCCTAATCTATGGATCTGAAGTAGTGTTGCCCTTAGAATTGTAGATTCCCTCATTGCGGATGGTCGTCTCTATGGTTATAAATGAGACTCAACACAATGAGTCTAGGATCATGGATTTAGACTTAGTGGAGGAAAAGCGCATCCAGACGCTTGACACTATCGAAAGATATCAGGACAAACAGAGACAGAAGCATCGGCACAATCTACATCAACGATCAATCAAGAAAGGAGACTTTGTTCTCAAGGCCATTCATGAACTAGTAGGAAAATTCTCTACAAACTGGGAAGGCCCTTTCCTAGTCGTTGGTGCATATGGCAATGGAGCATTCAAGTTAGCAGATATCAATGACAACAAGCACCCGAACCTAGTGAATCATCTGTATCTGAAGAAGTACTACATCTAAGCATTGACTCAGCTTAAGCGCAAGGTAATCCATGTTTGCTATGACGTAAAACTGGAAAAGTTGTACACGTCCACTACGACGTAAAACTGGCATTTCTTGCACGCATCTACCAAGACACTAAACTGGGAGAGTTTCCGACCGTTCGCCATGACGTGAAACTGGCAAGGTAAGCATGTGTCTACTAAGACGCTAAACCAGCAAAGACTTGTCCCTGGGTCACGACATAAAATTGACACCCACAACACGGTCTACTAGGACCATAAACTAGCTCTTCCACCATCCACTACGATGTAAAACTAGTAGGTTTCAGTCTGCCCAGACTTTAAACTAGGACCATGGCCTGCTGAGGCTTAAAACCAGTAACAACAATTAACCAGGACTCAAAACTAGAATCCATCAATGGACAACCCATGAAACAAGTGAGCCTGATCACTCTTGCACTACATCCCTACCAGATGGAACGGGTAAGGTGTTGGAACAAACGCAATGCCACTACTTCACTGGCATCCTACTAATTCCTCGGAGACATCGAAAGGCATGCTACTAATCCCTCAGAGATGTTGCTATGATAGCCACTCTTTAGTTGCAGCTCCTGGGATCAGCTTCACCACTTGGGGCATCAAAGAAACTGTGATCATCCATGGTTTTAGTAGCCTCTACCCATCACCGTCACTGGATTCTAGCTTATCAGGTTCACCTGACTGGTTCTTTGTCCAGTTGATGGAGCAAGATGAATCTGAACCATGGAATCAACATTGGGACCCTTGCTCCTTGCTACGGTCCCTCTTTTGTGGCCTTCGTGCTCCTTTTCGCTTCGGATGATGCTTATTTCAATAGCCTCGTCCTCCCCCTAATGATTAGGATGATTGCTTTTGCTCTCTGTTCTCTATTATGTTTTTCAAGTTACTTGTTATGATAACGCTGATCAAGAATGCATTCATTAGGAGCTGAGGCGTCACGGCATTCTAAAGTGGCTACTTAGACTAGCCTGGCTACTTGGGTGTGCAAACCCTACCTCTCCCTCCATCGACCGCTTTCCCCTTCCCTTATCTTTATGATCTCCTTTACGCTATTCTTTATTTGTACAGAGTGTGAACATTCAATCAAATTCTTTCGCATCATCATGTCCATGAACTGACGTAACGCAACTCACCTAGTGGAATGTAATTCAAAAAAAAAACCAGGGGGGGGGGGTAAAGCTCGGCAAAATGGATGTAAAACAATTCATCCAGGCCATGCGGGTGTAACACAACTCATCCATGCAAGCCTTTCATATGTAGTGTGGTGGCGTAACTTCTCGCAAATACACTTACGAAAGGATGCCTAATGACTTATTCGCGAAAGGTTCATGTTCACATGCTTGAGTCTTCCTTGAACCTCCCTCCTCTCACTTCTATAAAATCCCTCCTATGCTTTCTTTTCCCCCTGCCTTTGCACTTCCAGGTTTGACAGAGCGACATTTGAGCAATTGCCGATGGACGCTGTTGGTGTCTTTTCCTCTTTGGTGTTTTATATTCTTTGTCGATGTCTTTCGGGCAGGCCCTCTAAACATCAACAAAGAGGGGCTATTGAAACACCGTGAAAATTTCGAGGCCTCAACGGTTCAACAAAATCTGGTGACTCATGCAAAGATTTGTGAGAAGCACAAATAAACTTCAGAAGACAGAACAAGAGAAGGGGTGCATGATGGCAAGCCTCCAAACTTTGCAAGTTTTCTATGTTTCGAGAATCTTAACTTTTGGCATATTACGCTACATTACGCAACATAGCGTAAGGTTGCATAACGCAGCATAATGCTAGAATGCAATCCATCGCAACAATAGAGGTGGCAAAAATTCGAGACTTTGACTACCCAGTAAAATCTCAAGGCTTAAGTAACAATCTGCAGCATGCTGCACATTTCAGTAAGTTTTTCAATTAAGGGGCCTATTATGCTACATTACGTAGTGTAGCATAATAAACCCCAGAAGGATTGATCAAAACCAAACGAAGCATGGTGACAATACTTCAATTTTTTGCAAGTTTGCTATTTTATGCTGAATTTCGCTATGCAGCGTGAACTAGCATGACACAACATAATGCAAGTGATGATAGAGATAGCACAATACAAGCATCAGCAGTTCATACATCACGGTACACTCTCTAGCGTATTACAGCATTATCAAAGAATAGTCGGTTGCCAAAGCTCCAACAAGAGTGGTTTATGACGCGTTACGCTTCAGAGCGTAATGTAGCGTGGCACCGCAATCTTCAAACGCAAACACATGAAGTCAATGGCATCTTATAAGTTCAGGACACGCGTCATCTAAACCACGTTTTTCTCCTGACCCTAACCTTATAAATGCTCCAGTTGACAAAGATCAAAGGGTTGGCAAAAATTTTCTTTCAAGATTGGCAAGAGAGAAAAAGAGGATCATCGATCATGAGAACATCAGAGGTGATTGGCAAGAACCCTTAATCAAAAATAGTCAGTTAATAGATATTCTGCCTCGAGTTTGACTTCCTTGTGCCCAGATTGGCTAGAACAAGGTAGATTGACCTTTGCTTGTTTCATCTTTAAATAACTTTCTTACTGCTGGCATGTGCTTCATCCAAACTGAAGTTCGCCTATAATCATTGTATCCAACATATTTTGTTCATAAGTTAAATCCCAGATCTTGGGATTGCACTCTCTATAAATCCGATTTCTTGCATCCTATTTATAAATATTTTGCAATCGCTTTAAATCGTTTACATCACTTTCAATTACTTTCGAGATTAACGACATTATATCTCCTCATTGGGATCACCCTTTTACCATCCAATTATTACAAAGGTTTTACTAATCAATAAGTCCCTGTCTAATCGACAAGACCGTTCAAGGCACCTCAGATTCGTCTTCTCCAGCACAGCCCTCACACGGATCTAGGGTTAGAACTGTGTACACAGACTCTCGTTCGGTGTTTCCAGCGACCGAAGTTTTCCGTCGTTACACCCTCCATGGTTGTGTTCATTAGGCCGTGTGGTTGTTGGAGTGTTAGTTGGTGGCCCTGATGAAGTTACATGAAGCGTTGGGTTCGAAGGTAAGGATGCATGATAGTGTGGGACTTGTATTAAGTTGGAAGATGCAATGGCCTCGAAATTGTGTTGTCCCTTCTTACGGCCATGTTTAAAGAAGGGATGCTTTTGATGTCAAGGAGGCTTTTCACTGTTGTTGGAAGAAGTAGCACAAGTAACGTTCGTGGGTTGTTGCGGTGATGCAGACACCTTAGGAACAGTTGGTGGCGATGTAGAAGGAGGGAAAGGATGGAAATGTTAAAAGTTAGGAGGAGTATAAGGTGCACAAGGTGGTGGTTGTGTTGGAGGCATGGGCTGATAGTATTGAGGAGAATGGTACTATGGTGAGATAAAGTGTGTTGGCCCAATTGGAGAAATAGGATGTTGAATAAGATAAGCATTTGGATTTGGATGATATGAAGCGTGTCTCTAGTATAGTGGTGGTCTCCCCCACAACTGGGATTTTTGCCACTGTGATCAAACACAGTATCTCTGTACAAAATCTGGATGTAACGTATTTCCTCAATGCTCATGTAGATGTGACAAGATTGGGCATTGACACTTGGGATGATCATATAGGCATATGTTGCATTCATACGTATGATTAGCAGTTGAGCTCTTATTTTCTTCATTCCTTCTTTTCGAATGTCTACTATTTTGTCCTGCTTCTTGGGTTGTCAAAACTCTATCTCTAATAATGTTGATAAATTCTCCACACTTTTGATACGTCCATTCCAACATGTTACTGATCTTTGCCTTGACTTCNAAGGCAAAGATCAGTAACATGTTGGAATGGACGTATCAAAAGTGTGGAGAATTTATCAACNGGCTACCCACTTGATAAGCTCTTGGATTTGATGGGTTTTTAGTTCATATAGTTGACCTTGGGCATACATTCCTAAGGTATCTCTAGTTTTGTTACGTAGCCCATCAATGATATGGTACATTAGCCTTTCCTTGGAAAACCCATGGCCTGGACAGTTATTTAATAGTGCATAATATCTTTCTAAGGTCATGTCCAAGGGTTCATGTTGTGATTGTTTCCATCCTTGGATTTGTTTCCTCAAGGCTGATACTCTTGCTTAGGTTTGATATTTTTCATTAAAAACTTCTACCATTGTTGACCAACGTCATATCAAATTTGGTTTTAACAATTGATACCATACTTTTTCTTCGTCAATGAGTGTCATGGGAAAGAGCTTAAGTTCTTGCCACCTATTATCAATGTTGTTCCATGTGCAGACATCATAGAAGGCTTGTAAATGTTGATGTGAATCTAAGTCATAGCCTCCTGAAAATTTGGGAAAGTTGTTTAAATCAAGCCTAGGTAGACGGCTCTCTTTACAATGCCTACGTGAGATTCAAATAGCCTCTTGTATTTGCGTTAAGTTTGTAGTGGCCAGTGCGGGTTCATCATCATCGGGTAAGTTATGCTTTCATGTGTTGGGATGACATTGCTTTTGTTCATATTTATAAGAAACCCCCACTTCAAGTTGCATACTCCAATCTTTATCATCATATAGTTCGTTGGTTCTCCAATGAACTTCCTCACTAAGTGTGGCATTATCGTGTTCTTGTAGGAGAGGCATTGTTGTGTGTGAAATTATGTGAATTTTTATAATTACTTCTTTCTAAGAGATATATCGTTAATTCCTATACAACGACCTTGTATGATATAACTAATCTAGATAACTAGCACTGTCCCCAACAACGGTGCCAATGATGAGTGGTGAGGTACCCCTACACTCAACCATACCAATACGAGTGTTTTAACTCGTGATCCGGTCAAACTCCGCAGACAAACTAGTTGTGGCACCTAGACAGTTATCCTTAGGTCACAGTTCGCTGTCTTCCCACCTGGACTAGTATTATATTTGTCACATATGGTTTATTCCAGAGTGAGATGTTTGATGGGTTTCCTAATCTAATGCTACTCCTGAAGGCAATAGAAAGTAAGATTAACTAAGCTAGGAGGAAATGGGTAAGAGAATCTAAACTAGCCTATGTACGATGAGCATTAGTTCCTTGATTATCCAGTGCGATATCGTAGTGTGTCGCCAAATCTATAAATAAGATGTCTTCTTCTCATAAGAGCACTTCACCACCTAGGGATCATACAAGAAACATTCAGTAGTCCAACATGCATAATTGAGAACCGCCAGTTAATCAATAGCATCGAGTGGTATATATTCATTCCAATGAGTATATACCCAATTTCACTTTTATCCTCCATAAGGATGAACAGCTGCGTTGGCAAGAATTGTAAGGTAAGATAGTGTTACCCCCGGATTGTACAATTCCTAACATGCTCCTTCGTGCTCTTGCACAAATAGGCATGACACAACTATACGCTGAATACATTGTAGGTGATTTCGACATAAGGGATTATCATCCCATAGAAGCACAACATCAATGGGACTTGCGGCAGGAGAGCCACCATACATTGTTGAAGGGTAAAGGGGTCCTGCACGTCCTAAGAGAAATTGGAGATGGTGAACCAATTATAACAGGTTCTTCATCAAATGATGTTCCCACTCCTAACAATAGTGAGAAGGTGGGGTATCAGAACTTATGCTCCATGATACACAATCCTAGTTCTAATCCCCATGAACACCAAGTGTTCACTGAGGGAACAAAAACACATGACAAGGATAGGCATTCGGATCATCATCACGATCAGGGCTGTAGTCACAAAAGAGAAGGTAGGAGACATCGCCATGGTGATGGCTCTCCTTCTTCTTCCCCTTCATCACATCATTCACCCTCTCCTTCAACATCAGGACGCAGTCACAAAGAGCACAATGGTGAGGATAAGGGTAAGCAAAATGAGAGACCTCGACGAGAGAGCCGAGAGCGAGAACAAGGGAACTCTAGAGAGTCAAGACATATGAGGGAAAGTAGGGAACCACGTAGGCATCATAGACATCATGAGAGAGATGATCATGACAAACGCCTACTTGCCACCTAAAGTATGTTAGATATTACAAAGGCAGTTAGAATACCTACAAGGAATCAGAAAGATAGTCAGATCAAGAGACTAGACATGAACAATATCCCATGGTTTGAGGGGGGATACAATGCTGATTCGAAAAATCACTTACAGGCATTCCATGATTCCTACACCTTGCAAAATATTGAGAATGAGTTGCAGAGGTTAAAGTTATTCCCTAGGACACTCATAAAAGAAGCAAAGAGTTGGTATCGGTCCTTAGAGCCGGAAACCATTAGGAGGTAGAGTACGATGCTAGAATTATTTAACATTAAATATTAAACGTACTCCAGAGTGTCCAACTTGCATAAGTAGATCCAAGGATGAAACTAGGGTAATCATGAACCCTTGGATGCTGCCATGGGCTGATATTATGCATTGCTACATTGTTGCCCGGGCCATGGTTATGCACAACGGGATCAACTCCGCCACCTCGTAGATGGGCTAAGACACAAAACTAGGAGAATCCTTGGGGAATATGCCCAAGGGAGATTATCTGAACTTAGATCCCATGAAGTTCATAGATTGTTGGAGCAAGTAGCTAAAGAAGAAGGGGAGCTATGGAAAAGAGAAAGCATGGAAGAGTATAACAGTGGTCCTTCCCTCCGAAAGAAGGGAGTGAGATTCTACGATGAAGAGGATGAGTCACCACTCAAAGAGTTGGTGAATAGAAAAACCTTGCTACTTTAGAAATTAACAATTGAAGTGTCGGGTAAGGTAGATCAGATGTGGGACTCCTTAGATAGTAGATTCGAAACCATTCTCAAAATTGTAGAAGAGTCTAAGGAGCAAAGTAGTGACCATGATAAGAAAAAGAGGAGAGATTCAGGCCATGCACATGACAAGGGTAAGTAAAAAATGACTATTGTTGATGAGGTTGTGGATTCTAATATGGAAAATGATGGTGGATGTGAGATTTGCCAATATGACCATCCTAAGGGATGTTGCCCAATAATCTCACATTTGCAAGAATCCGGGGTGTATGCACTCAACCCAAGACTTAATAGACGGCAGGCACCCCAAAGGTTACCTTATCCCCAAGGTAACCCGAGGCAGTTCCACCAAATGTTAACGTATTACCCAAGTGGAACTCCACCACAACCTATCAGGCAACACTAGCAGTGGCAACATCCACAATCATGGGGGATGCTACTGCCTAGACAACAATACCCTTACCGGCAATCAAACCCATATGGCTATTACATGCAACAGCCGATTTCTCCAAGTGGCTTCATGGGTCACACAACTCCACAATATCACTACCAAGTTTAGGAGTATTTTAGGATTCCTTCTCCTTCATGAGACACACCATATGCATACAATCCTCTGAATCCATCCACCACTCTTATGCCAGTAGTTCCACTACCACCCGCTCCAATAATGCAAGGGGAACTCCCCACTCAACTGCAGCAACATAATGCTACGAGAGCTGTAAACCTTCAACCCACTGCTGGTTCTGACAACCGTAAGAAGAGAAGAACTTTCTTCAGAACCAAAAGCCCAAACAAGCTCTCACAACCACAAGTGGTTGAGTCTGCATATGCTTCTCCAACAATTAAGGCTTCGGAGCTCCCTTCAAACCAACAACAGAGCGCAACACATACGGTTATGTTAACACATACCGTTACCGACTAGATCAAGGTAGGCCACCTTGCCAAGAAAATATTTGACCCTAGAAGTTCCTTAATCTACCTCCAAGTCACTGGGAATGAACCTCATAAGGCTCTTCTTAACTCAGGTTTTGGAGTCAACCTAATCTCATGAGAAATGTATCAAGCCTAGAACCTATCGCCACTCAAGAAGAGCAATATTCAACTAGAGCTGGCTGACCAGTCCATCACCATTCCCTTGGGATTGGTGGAGGACATCATTACCACTATGTGTGGTTGGTCATACCTAGCTGATTTCCTAGTGATAGAAGTTAACAGCAACGAAGGGGACTTCCCAATTATAATGGGAAGGGCATGGCTAAGCACAATAGACGCATGTCTAGGAATCCATGATCTTTCCTTGGAAATATCTAAGGTAAACATTTATAGAAAGATCGAGAAGAAGAAAGTTCCATGCATCACATACAGTGACTCAGAGGGTGATGACATGGAGGAATGGTCAACATCTCCTGCATGCAATTGGTGTGACCAAGAAACTCATATACAAAGGTGCCTGTATGTAGCAACCACACAACAAGAGAAGACCCAATGCTTGACAGCTAATCAAGAGAGCATCCCACCAACATGCATGGAACGAACTGGGGAAACAACCTGCACCCACAATGAAAACATAGATACATTGGAATATGAGCATCACTAACTTCCACCCCTTAACCTAAAAACATTGATCAGGAGAAGTTGGACACTTCTAAAAAATTCAAACAGGCACTCGTTATTTCGGATCTCTCCCTTTCCATTCAGTTATGGGGGAGATGGCCACCTATGTTGATCAATCAAGGCCCTCAGTTTTTTTTTAATTTTTTTCACACATTTTTGTTTTATGCATTTTTGTTTTACACGTTTTTTTCTTGCACATTTTTGTTTTACAAATTTCTTTAACTTTTCTTATTTTCTGTTTTACAACATCGTTTATACCTTTTTCATTTCTTTGTGTGTGTGTTATCCATCTTGTAAGTTTGTCACCAAATAAGTGTTCTTAATGATGGTATGAACTATTTTCTATTAATTGCTAATGTTTCGTGTTTACCTTTAAGTTATGATGTTGATACTAAGATATGGTTCTTTTGATATGACAGGCAATGACTCTACTTCATCCATACATCCACAAATTTCTATGGTCTCTCTCAGCTTGGAAATGTACAGTCCCTTTCTAAATAAGAACTATAACAAATCGGTGACTGGGCATTTCCCAAACTAAGGAAGGACTCAAGAATTGAAAAGGGTATGACTTCAAGGGAACTTGATGCATTTGTGTTGGCCATTCTCTTGGGTGCTTGTATATTTTCTTCGTGAGTTTTCCTTCCCATTCCAACATTGCTCCATTATCAGGAAGTTGAGCTAATAAAAATAACAAAGTCTTTGCATGGTGTGGTTCTCACACATAAACACAAAAAAAAAGTGTGAGAATTCAAAGCACACCCCTTAGACAAAATAAGCCCTTGGGCTACAAGCACTGGTTATGGAACTCAAAATAAAAATGTTCCCTCTAACTAAGGCCCTTCTCGCTTCCCATTCTCTCCTCCTTCGTTTTGTTGGAATGGTGGTGGCTCTTTAGGAAGGCATTCTTGTTACTTTAAGGGGATGGATTGGAAAAATGCATTAATGTGAAGTCACTGGATGTGGTTTGTTTGAGGCCGAACTTGGAATGGGATCTACTAAGTCATATTAATCATTAACTACACAAGGGGCTGTACAACCACCTTGTTCTTGGGATTCCATTCCATTCTCTTCTCTCCATCCTTCTCTCCATTTTTCAC
>MNCI01001630.1:1004188-1068974 GCA_015680685.1 Gnetum montanum
CATTAAATGCATAAATAAATAATTAATCTATTTCAAAGTGCTGCAAGGTTTTTCAAAAAGCTCATCTTTATTGCTGCATGCATTGCTGTGCTCAGGTACAATAGTGCTAAAAAAATCCATACACTCTTGACTCCTACTATGGGTACTTAGAAAAATATTCTAACATTTAAATGACAAAACTACAAGAGCTCTACTACAACTATGACAGGATATGCCATAAACATGGTGGGTGAGCATGTATTTATAGGCAAAATCAAACACTACATTGATAGGGCCATGTCAATGCATCAAATCATGCATTGATGGGGCCTAGTTGATGAGGCCCAGTTGACATAGCCAATTTACAATTCATTAGTATCTATGTTGAAAATTTTGGAAAATATCTTCTATCATATATACTACTAATGGAAGACTCTAATTTCCAAAAGTCTCCATACTTAATCTTGGTATGACATTATAGATTTATTGATATGTTGTATAATTTGATGTATTTCAAAAATTCATATCTACAAAGGTAAGGTGACCAAAGGAAGGAATTTCTAGTAGTAGATACACTGTGAAAGGTGAAAAGCACATATGTAGGGAAAGCCTGTACCTCATCAATGGTCATTAGCTTTTGGGCCACCAGTGTAGGAGGAGTTTTTAAAGAATTTCACCAAAAGATACTCAAGTTGTAAGACTTCCAATTCTAGCACTAGAAAATAAGCAAGAAAAATTTTATTTATATTGATATATGGTAAATTTTCTAAGGTAAAAGTGTAAGCTAATTTTGGTCAAATTTTTTTTGGATCTTTTACCTAAAGATAGCCTTTGTTGGTGCAAGCACTTGATATTGATATGATTATATCAAATTAGTTTATGGGCATTGTATTAAGGATGTGATTGTTTGTGTGTAATATTTTTCAGTTTGCTAAGATTGTGTTGTTTTGACTATTTTATGAATATTGAATATAAGATATTCAATGAAACATGTGTTGTCTCTATTTCCTTGGTAATGAAATCTACTTTTTTTATGATGTCCAAAAGGGGGAGAAGATGTTAATTCATAAGATATGTGTATTGGATATATGGTGAAAACTATTTGTAAATACTTGGCTTTTATTATGGATATAGTCTTTATAATCATAATTTTTGGCCTATACAATAAGTAATGATTTTGTTACTAATGGCTTATGGTTCATTATTTTAGAGAGAAGATACTTGATCTTCATTGCTCAGCCTTTGGTCCTAAATGAAAATATTATAGATTCTCATTTGAAAGGCTCTGATTATGTCTCCTTGTGTTTAAATGGTTTATGATTTATGAGTTATGTCTCCTTGTGTTTAAATGATTTATGGTTTATGTGATGTGCTTTATAAGTTTGGGTAGCACTTAATAGGATATTTTTTTAGCCCTTTAAAACCTATGTTGAAGGATGTGTATTCATGAATGGCTATTCATCTCTTTGTCATCCTTAGCTAGATATATATTTACAAATGTGTGTGTATTTAATTGCTTAATCATATGATATTATGAAAAGTGCTAACCCATTTTCTTAAGTTTTGGACATCACTAAAAGGGGGAGAATGTTAACCTTTTGGTATGTCAAATCCTTAGAAAATGGAGAATGTGGAAAATGTATTTGTATATTTTTGCAAGGTGAAGGAAGAACATGACAAGAGAACAATCATGAGCTTCAAAATGAGATTAGGACAACGAGTGTTAAATTACCAAAATGAGAGCTAAGTTGTTAAGACGAGAGCTAGGATGTCAAAATAAGAGCTGGGATGACAAAATGAGAGCTGGGATGCCAATCTAAAATGACACAAAGTATCAATTAGAAAACAACATCTACAAGCCAAAAGAAGGTGTTCTAAGATCTACCAAGATGTCCCACAATGTCAAAAGAATGTCTTAAAGTTCAAAGTGCACTTTGCAGGCCATACATCCCAAATAAATAGCAGATGTCCCAATTACTGCTAGGATGTCCCAATTTTCTATGGGACATCCCAACTAAATGTGAGTTGTTTGCATATAGATGTCCCAAGCATGAATGGGACGTCCCAACTTGTCATTTCTTAGATGTTGCATGAATTATGAAAAGGATTTGGAAAGTAAACGGCTATTACACAAAGTGGAATTCTTGGAAAACATGTAATCACTATTCATTGATATATCTATCATTTTCTTTTGACTTTGTTCCTTATTGTTTCCATCATTTGTGAATTGTTATGAATTGTTGTATGTGTGCCTAAGTGCAAAGAATTTGTAAAGTGAGTTACATTCTCTCCAAGATTCTTTTTCTCTCTTTGTAGTCCTATGGGGTTTATGTGCTTCTTACAAAAAGGCATCTTGTATGCTTGTTGGGACCTTTGCAGGGTTGAGTGTGTTTCCATTGTGAAAACACTCTGAGTGGAGCTTACATCTTTATAAAGGCTCTAGGATTCTTGAAACTACATTTTGAGCTTGTTGGGACCTTGTGGGGTTGAGTGTATTTGTAGCGACAAAACACTTCAAGCAAAACTCAAACATTGTAAAGGTTGTGGTGTCCTTTAAACCACTTTTTGAAGGAACAAAGTTTAGAGGTTTGTAAAGATTCTACCCTTCGAGTGTGGGCATACCCAAGTTGGGGAATCACGTAAATTTGTTTGCAGTTTTGGTTGTCTTGGTTGTTTGATTTGGGGAACTTATTCAACCTCCCTTCTAAGTTCTCAATCCTCAGTTCCAATTGATGATTTTATCAATTTACTAAAAAAGTAAGTAGTGACCCATGAAGCTTCTCATTAGTGATTTAAGTTCAACAAGTTTTTACATAGCTTAAATCTAGTTATATGATTTTGTGCAATTAGATCTAAATCTAGCTATTGCAATCTTGTGTGATGAAATCTATTTGTAAATGTGTTCTAGAATTTGGATTTTGGTACTCATTGTTGTTTTTGTTAAAGATGTATGTAACCAAGAGTTTACAGGCAAAATCAAATTTGTGTATGATTGAGGTTTTGAGGTGAATGATGATGAATTGAATATTCTTGATTTTATTTTTTTTATTGTCATTTTTATATTTGCATAATATGTGTGAACTCTAGTAGTGAGCACATTAGGTTTGCATTCCCCAAGGCTATTGTATTAGGCTAATAAAGACCATCACTTTGAGTGATGTTAAGGTGCTTATTTTCAAGTCGTAAGACCTAGACTCAAGCCTAGATGCAACCACTTAAAAGAGGTTCAACTTTCACTCAATCACTACCCCCAACCTCACGTTGTTGGAATGAATATTAAGCCTCTAAATGATGATCCTTTATTGTACTAGACTAATATATCTTTTCTTATTTTCTTGCCCTGCAAATATTGTTTTCTAAGAAAAAGACATTGTAACTACTTTGGTCTTATAATATTCTTTATCTTGTACCATCTCGAAATGTTTTAAGGATGCATGTTTTAAAAAAGCCTATTATTCTTTGATTTTTTGAATACCTCTATATAACATCCTTAATTTTAAAGGATAGAATGTTGGTCTTTCTTTTAAGTGATGCCTTGTCAACTTAAAACAGGTTTAAAGGATATCAAAATATTTAGTGCTCTATCCTAATTGCTTGAATACAGCAAAATGGGCTTTCGTTTTCAGATGCCTCCACTTCCTCTTGGTCGCTCTTGTGAGAATCCGAGATTTGCCATGAAATCTAGACCAAAATTAGGTGGGATACGTGTTTTAAATGCTTTGGTCGTAGCCTTCAGAAATTTAAAGCAAGCATGACCTTCACAATAAAGACAGAAGATCCACGGATAGCACTGAACACGTAGGGAAGGCATAAACCTACAAAGTCATGCCAGGCCACGGCAAGACAAAGCATGCGTAGACAAAGTATGCGTCATAGCATCCGCAAGGGACCTGGAGCTCAATCAAAATGCGGCAACACATTTGGAATCCAAATTATTGGATTGTCAGTAAAGATCCCTTCTCAGCAAACATATATTGGTTTTTAAAAACCGAAAGACGCCAAACATCACGTCACGAGCATCAGCGACCTTGATCGCCTTCGTAAAAATTAGCATAATAGGGGGAGGGTGTAAATTTGACGGTTCCTATTAGTTTTTAGCAAATGACAATGACTGTTATTAGGAGTGATGGTAAGATATTAGATTCTCTGAGTTTTAAACTTGGGCTGCTTGAATGCAGGTACTAGAAGATATTGGGCTTTTATTTATTCATCCATTGATTCTCTTGAGATTCCCACCTTAGTGAAATGAACATCATTGTGAGGTGATCCTTTTATTATCTATTAGTATTTTATCTTATAATATGCTTTTCTTTAAAATTTACTTAAATTTTACCTGTCATTGATTTTAACATATAGGTGATAGTAACTATTAAAAAATATATAACTAATCTGATGTAGATTCTTGATGCACTAAGTGTATGATTATCTACATTTCAAACATTATCAAATATATATACAACCATTATCTTGAAAATAATATATAACTTATGCTAAGTATTCATGACGGATTGCTAATATTACCTTTTAAAATACTGAAAATTAGTTATTATTGTTGTTTCAGAATTTCTCAACCTGGATGTATCCAATATTTTCAATGTATGCATACTCTATTCATACGTTTTTACAAACAAAATAAAACAGTTTAACATGTTTTTATACCTGTCAAATTCCTAGTGGGCAAATTCACACACAACATCATTGTCATTTTGTAAAAATGAAACAAAAGTAAAATTAATCAATACCGAAGCCACTGGCAACTGCACTAAAAGCTGTAATTGAATTCTACACCTTTGAAAAATTGCAATTAAATACGCTAAAAATGAATTGTTAGCACTGCATGTAGACCCAATTATTACGCAACTAAGCTCAGTCACACGACATGTGTGCCCTCCATGCAACTAAAGTTCAGTTGACCGACGACTGTGATTGAAAACAGATCACTTCCCACATTTCACAGAAACCACTGTGACTACAAACAACCCACATGCAGATTCCACTTCCGCCTTCTTGTTTGCATGTGCTAAAAAAGTCATGATCTTGTGTAAAAGTATTTTGCTGCTAATGTTAATCTTAATCTTGATTTTGTTGTCACTAGTCAGTATGAAGCGGCCCAGATTCTGGGGCCTATAAATTAAGCTTGTCTGTTGCTGCAAAACCTTATCTTTTCAGCTGCTCTGCTCTTCTCTTCAAAGAGGTGAACCCATCACAGGACTCTGTTCGTTGACAGTTTCTGACTACCAAGGAGGAGTAAGTGGCTTTCATCAGTAGTAGTCAGTGCACACTTTGCCTAAGGAGCTCTTACTCTTGCAGTTAACTGCAGTGTGAAATCTGCTTAATAAGGTTAACAGCCTGAATTGGGATTGTTTGTGCTTAATATGTGTTTCAACAAGCACATCAGTGTGTTGTTGGTTTGCCTAAATCTATTGTCAGTTTTGGCTTGTTACTGGAATCTTGAGCAAGTGACTTGAGTCTTGGTTGGGTACTTTTGTTAGTCTTTCTTTTAAAGGTCTGTTTGTTCAGACTGATTAACTGATCCTTTTTAGTTTATGTTTCAGGTTGTAGGTTTCCTTTCTGGGTATGTATCTTGCTCTGGTTCTTGATTACTTGGCAAAAATTGTTCTGTGATTTGGAATCTGCTTTGTTATCTCTTATTTTGTTTCAAAACTCCTTACCATACTTTTGTGCAGCAGGTTTTAGCGTTTAAGTAGTATAATACGATTTGTAGCTTTCAGCATGAAGACTCTGCTAAAAGGGAATAGACGGGGTTTAAAGTAGTTAAACAGGACAAAAGGACAAAAATGATATTAAGCATAAAATAAACACTGTCAATCTACATTTGTGATTCTTAAATCCATGTAAATGCTAACCGGCACTAGTATGATTTAATTAGGACTTTCCTTAATTTTGCATGAACTTGCACATGTTTGTGACAACCACCCCTGCTATCTACTGGAAGTAATATAATTTGTTCTTTGATTCGGTTTAAAGATAAAAGTTCACGTGCAATCCTTACAAAAAAACTAGTGCTAATTTTGTGTATCATTATTCATAATTTGAATATTTAAAGTGCCGACCGTTTTTTATACCAATTTGTTTGTTGTGCAAATTTAAGAATTAAACTGGTACTCTTTTATTATGTATCGCTATACATCTGAACCTTCTAATCACCTGAATAATCAGTTGTAGAAATAGCTCCGGGTTTTGGCTGCCTTTTGCACTTACTAATCATTTGTTTCTCCCTATTGGATAAGGGTAATAAAATAACATGCTCAACTTGCTTCCGGCTCTGACAGTCTTGCCTTTTTAATTTTCTATTCAGATATATTGATTGATGGAAGGGGGTGCTATACATAAAGGTGCTAGCTTTGGAACATGTCTAGCCTTGGTTAGACAAAATCCATTTCTACTTAGACTAGCCTTGTCAGCAGGTCTTGGAGGTTTCCTTTTCGGATATGACACAGGTATGTAGATGACATTTAATAAAATAAAGAAAAAGGAAAATTTCTGTACAGAAGCCTCTCTCAATTTCTGAGATTAAGAGGAATACTAAGACTAAGCAGGCCTTGTTTTGTTGGCTTTCATTTTACCGCAGGTGTGATATCAGGAGCTCTTCTCTACATCAAAGATGACTTTTCTAGTGTGGATAACTCCACAAGTCTGCAGGTATACACTATACAGTACCCAATTCTAACTGTGCCTAATTTTGTTTGTTTTTTCGTTTTTTTATTGGGTATCATGTTTTGAACTTTTTGTTGTTGGGATTAGTCTTTGGGGTTTTGGGTGTTTGACAATTTGTTGTGGAGCAGGAGGTGATTGTGAGCGGAGCCATTGCTGGAGCCATAATAGGAGCTGCATCAGGCGGTTGGATAAATGACAAAATTGGAAGGAAGAAAAGCCTCACCATTGCAGACATTGTGTTCTTGGTAGGTGCAGTTTTCATGGCTGCATCAAATGGACCAGCCCTGCTTATTATTGGTAGGGTTTGTGTTGGGCTGGGAATTGGCATGGCATCCATGGCTTCACCACTCTATATTTCAGAGGTGTCTCCAAGGACTGTGAGAGGAGCAATTGTGAGTACCAATGGTCTTCTCATTACTGGAGGTCAGTTTCTGTCCTACTGCATCAATCTCGCATTCACAAGGGTAGGTAACTGTACCCAATTTGTAACAATGTTCTTGTTTTTTTTTTCTTTGGTTTTTTGTGTTTTGTTTTCCTACTGGCTACTGGAGGCCTACAAAAATGTCAAAAACATTTTCCACGAAATTTGCTGCAGAGGAAGAAGGAAAAGAATCTCACCTAATTTGATAGGTTTTACTTTGCAGCTGTTGTATGAAATTACAGTAGTATAAACTCTAAAGTAACTATTTTAGATTAATCAAATTTCTGATTTTACAGCTAAAATGGCAACCAACCACAGACAATGTCACAGTTAATCTGGTTCTATTTCACTCTACGACACTGAAATCAACAATTTCATAGATGATGTTTTGATTCATGTTGCAAGCTTCAAACTTTGTTGGGAAATTTGGCTTTTAAATTGCGCAGGTTTCCGGCACATGGAGATGGATGCTTGGAATTGCAAGCCTTCCTGCAATTCTGCAGCTTATGTTGATGTTTTTCCTTCCTGAATCTCCTCGATGGTTGTTCCGCAAGGTAACCAAGATAAAAAAGAGACCAGAAGCAACTTCCTCATGTCATGGCAATTGCTGCAAGCAAGAGTTACTTATTTGTGTGATGCGATTCTTGTTTATCCTTATCATCATATCTGGTCTTTGGGCAGGGAAAGGAAGAAGAATCTTTTGCTGTAATGCAGAAGCTGCACCCCCCTGAAGACTTGGACAATGAAATGGAAGAACTCAGGAATTCTGTCCAACAAGAAATAGATATGAATGGGCCTGAAAAGAAAATCCGTTACAGCCAGCTATGGACAGTTAAAGAAGTCAGATATGCTCTGATTGCAGGTTGTGGAATTCAAGTAAGCACCAACACCATTCATTCCAGCACAAAAACCCTAACTAAGCAATTTTTATTTTTTTGTTGGTTCTTGCGATTATGATAATTTTGTCCGGATCTTCATGTGTGTAGATTTGTCAACAAATGATTGGAATCAATACAGTAATGTATTACAGTCCTACGATTGTACAGCAAGCTGGATTTGCATCTAACAGGCTGGCACTGCTGCTATCTTTGATAACATCTGGGTTGAACACTGGTGGAACCATTCTGAGCATGTACCTCATAGATAGAACAGGCAGGAGAAAGCTTCTTATTGCAAGTTTGATGGGAGTTATATTTTCTTTGGCCATGTTAACAGCTGCTTTCCATATTACCAACAACACATCACCATTTGTAAGCCCTGCACAGACAAACAACTTCACTGGCTTACAATGCCCAGGTTATCATTCTTCTTCCAAACAGGAGGCATCATCATCAAACTGGACATGTGTAACATGCTTGAAGGTAGATCCTGCTTGTGGGTTTTGTGCGTCTGCACAAAATCAGGTAAGTAGTTCTTGCAGTAAGCAATAACATTTTTTATTTGTGAACTTGATTTTTGCCTTCATTGATGCTTGGTCAATTTACAAAGTTTGTCTTTAATATCTGTCCAATAGATGATGTTGGTAGATTTTCAGATGAAATATGTCCAATAGATCATGTGGGTAGGTTTTCAGATGAAATATGTCCAATAGATCATGTGGGTAGGTTTTCAGCAGGAATAAAACTTCAGTTTCACTTTCAGATTTTTGTGAGGATGATGATAATGGAAGGCCAAAACGAGACAACTGACAAGTGTGTGTAATGTTGCTGTTGTTGTAAAGCTGATGCCAGGTGCATGCTTGCTGAAAAACAGGACGGCTGAAGATGTGTGCAATAACTTATCAAATACATGGTTTTCAGAAGGCTGCCCAAGTAAATATGGGGCATTGGCTATTGCAGGCTTGGCTCTGTACATCATTTTCTATGCTCCTGGAATTGGAACTCTACCATGGGTCATTAATTCTGAGATATATCCGTTGAGATTCAGAGGCATCTGTGGAGGCCTGGCTGCAACATCCAATTGGATTGCCAATTTGATAGTTTCTCAGACATTTCTCACCATGACCAAATCCATTGGAACCTCCAACACATTCATGGTTTTTGGAATCTTTGCAGTTATTTCCCTCTTCTTTGTAATTATTGTTATTCCTGAAACCAAGGGTCTTTCCTTGGAGGAGGTGGAAGGCATGCTGCAGGAGCAAGTCAGAAGGTTTAGTTTCAAATTTTGGAAAAATCAGGAGAAAGCCTTTGATACCGATACCTTTCCAGACAAAGTTGTTGCCTCCTCCAACAAAAACTAAAATTGAAATTGAGGCGTTTAGAAAGTCACCTAATCATCATCATGGTCATTTTAGCCTTGTTGCTTGGAGCGGTTCTTTTGAGATGTCATATGATTTTATAAAAATTCTCAAAAAGGTTTTTACCTAGTTGCTTGTGATATTATTAGTCTTCTTAAAAAAAGGGTAATTTCGGTTTCTTAAATTCTTTCAAACAAGAGCTTTGGTGGCAAATTAGTTGTTTTAGCATATGATTTTGCCATTATTGGAACTCTCCTCCAGGTAAGGCTACAACAAGGGTTTCCTAAAAAAAACTCATTTTGGAAAGGTATTCACTTGGGTAATTAGATTTTTTCTACTCATATGATTATCATTCCTAGACCTCATGTCTTCAAAAGTATTTGGAGGGTGTAGCATGTATTACACAATTATATAGATTAAACTAATGTTAAGATTTTTTCTAAGCTTTGTCCATGGTGGTTACCAATTTCACATGCTCCTCTTGCTACTATGAATTCTTGGGTGGCTACTTACTGGTTTCAAAAGGAAGTGATTTCTCTTAGTTGTTTACGTCTTGCCAGCTAATAGATTTTTTTGGGAAATGTTTGATAATTTGTATAGGGCATCTACAACTATGCATCATTGTTTTGATCCAATTTATAATTTTATTCACCACTATTTATAGTTGGATGCTTCAGTGCAAAGTACTTTTCATGACCTTTGTTGGACTAATGAATTGAAACTTTTACCTTATAAGCTACATGTTCCATTTCAACATTTGCACAACTCTTTAATTTTTAATCACTACAATAGGTTTTGGCACAAATAGGAATTAGAACAATTTTGGATGTCCACATTCAAGTGAATATGGAAGCTTCCTACTCTACCTAAATTTAACCATTTCTTTAGTATCTACTTCAGCAAGGTTTACCTATTGGCAAACATCTTGAATATCTTGCAGTTCAAACTCCTGTTTGCCCTCTCTATGGAGCTATAGATGATTTTGTTCATGTCTTTTGGTAGTGTTCTTTTGCTTAGCATAGTTGGATGTGGGCATGCAAAGTTATACCAAATTGTCAACTATCTCAAGATGATGTTATATATATAGATATAGTTTTTGCCTACTACTTCCATGAATTTTAGATTTCTTTATAAGGTTATCATAATTGGAAGCATAGATGCAACATCATTTTTTTTTAAAAAAATAGAATATTCAAATATTTATCATTTGACTATTATAAAGAAATCTCATATCTTCTACCTTGTTTATTTTCAAATTATATCCCAAGCTCCAAAGGTTTAGTTAAAGATTAATTAGTTAATTCATCTTTTGTAGCCTTGGTTCATATTCATGAGCAATAGAAACTCTAGTGTAAGTAACCTTATTTAGCATAGTTCTATACAAGGAAGCTCTTCTTTTTAATTTCCATCATCATTTGATTCATTTGATTCTTACTTCATTCTACTTGTACTACTAATTACAGTTGGACTTTTGAGATAAGTGAATACCCAAAATGGTGCTTCTTTCTTTTGTTATTGGTGTGATTGTGAGGATGAAATCCTAAGTAGGCATTCCCAAATTCATTGAGTCTTTTCTTTCTTGTTATTTCTATCTATTTTATCAAATGCTACTTGTGTATTTTTACCCTTTCTATCTAGGTATTTAGATACTATATGTATATTTGATGTTCTATTTTGATTATGATGAATCATCAGTTGGTTGGGTTATCTACTAAAAAGTCAACTTTTTGGTTGGCTCTGATATCTTAGCCTCAATATCTTGACTTCGATAACAAGGCTCCAATAACAAGGCCTCGATGTCGAGTATCCAATGTCAGAGCCTAGATGCAA
This sequence comes from Gnetum montanum, assembly GCA_015680685.1. Taxonomy (NCBI): domain Eukaryota; kingdom Viridiplantae; phylum Streptophyta; class Gnetopsida; order Gnetales; family Gnetaceae; genus Gnetum; species Gnetum montanum. Next base: position 1,015,333 of record MNCI01001630.1, read on the forward strand.
CATTGGGTATTCGACATTGGGGGGTATACGCTGGCTTATAAATATAGCACTTGGGAACACAATTTCAAGTCAGTTTTTGCATCAGTTTTTCATAGTTTCGTTAATAGAGTAGTCGAATTCTTGTAGTTTTATTCCGTAATCTTAGAGAATAGTTAGTGAGTGCCCACAGAGTGGATCTGAGTTAGTTGTACGAAGTCTTATTCGAATAGCAATGTACCTGGACATATTCCATGAGTGGAAATAAGATCGAGATTGATTCTTATTCATTGCAACACTTTGACTTAGATTAGATTTACTTTCCATGCAATTTACTTTTCATGTAGGTAATATTTACATTTTCATGCATGTTAATGAATTAAGCACATAAGTATGATCGCTTCAAGCATGTGTATGACTCTTTGTAATCCCAGCAACACTTAACGTGTGGTAACCCAACGGTGTTATATGTGTTTAGGATGTGCATGGGAAGTGGGATCAGATACTTATGTTAGGGTAGTTTATTATTAATTAGCAATTTGATTAATTTAACTAATTATAAATTGAGTTTCAACCTATTATTAATTGTAGAACAATAAAGTATAAAATAATAAAAATCATATGCCTCACTTTGGACTAAACCATATGTGACAAAGATACCACTAGTCCAAATGGGAAGCCAGTGAACTGCGATCAAGGCATAGTGATCTAGGTGCCACAACTAATCCCATCCATGGAATTCAATCGAATCATGTGTGAACATTTGTGATTCGTATGGTTGGGCATAGGGGTATCTCATCGCTCATCATTGGCACCATTGCCAAGGATGGTGCTAGTCATCTAGATTAGTTATAATATACACGATCATTGTAAAGGTATTAATAATCTATCTTTTAAAAAATATAAATATTTTAAGTCACACAGGTTATTAGGTAAAACCATGTCTTCTTCACATAGAACTAATAATGCATTGTATGATGAGAACACTTGTAGGAGAAATGACAGGATATATACTAAAGAAAATTAGAGTGAACAACCTCAAGTGGGGGTTTTCTATGCTCGTTTAAATCCTTACTACACTCAAAGACAATGTTCAACTAAGGTAAATAATCCTAGAGGATATGGAAAAAGTCCTAGATCAAGGAGGCCCTCAAGGCCTGGGACCTCCTCTAAACTTAGAAAAGATAAATCAAGGGATCATGGGGAGAACTATAGAAGCCATGGCAATTCTCCCAGTTCCTCATCTTTCTCTTCCTCTTCAATGTCTAGTTCTGATGAAGATGAATGTAGGTATAGAGATAGAGTTCCACTATGGGGTCAAGATAAAGATAGAAATCGAACACACAAGAAAAATCAAAGACATCACAATGAGCATAGACAAGATCGTCATAATCAAACAAATAGAAATAGAAATTTTCATCACAACATGTCTAATGATGATGAACCCTTATTGCCCACTAAGAGCCTAATGCAAGTCACAAAGGTAATTAAGATACTTCATAAGCATCACAAGGAAAGATGTCTACCTAGGCTTAATATTAATAATATCCCTAAGTTTGTGGAAAGCTATGATTCTAATTCGCAACATCATCTACAAGCTTTCCATGATGCCTATGCCTTATACAACAATGAAAGTGGATGGCAAAAGCTTAAGCTCTTTCCTAAGACACTAATTGATGAAGCTAAAAGTTGGTATAAATCGTTGGAACCAAGTTTCATTTACCAGTGGTACATACTGCTGGAACTTTTCAACGAAAAATACCAAACCTATGCAAGAGTGTCCAACCTAAGAAAAGAAATCCAAGAGTGGAAGTAAGAAAATCATGAACCCTTGAAAGTGGCCTTGGAAAGATACTATTTGCTACTACATAGATGCCTAGGCCATGGTTTCTCTAAGGAAAGGTAACTTTTCCACATCATAGATGGGCTTCGGAATGAAATAAGTGAGACCCTTGGGATGTATGCTCTAGGTCAATTATACGAGCTACGAACCCATCAGATCAAAGAGTTAACCAAGTGTGTGGCAAAAGAAGAAGGAGAACTATGTAGATGAGAGAATGTAGAGGAAAATAATTGGGATCCAACTTTGCAAAAGAAAAGCATCCATATCTATGATAAGGAAAAAGAGGTAGCTCTTGATGAGGTGATTTTACAACAGGCTTAGCTAATACAAAATTCTATCATTGAGATTAAAGAAAAGTTGGATAAGATGTTGGAATCAATGAATGAGAAAGGTAAAACTTGCAAAGAAATCATAGAGGAGAGATTAGCACAAAAAAAAAAAAAATCAAGTGATCACAACAAAAGGAGGAAAAAGAACCAAGAAACAGCTAGGAACACTTTTTGGCAAAAAGGGGAAATTTTTGTAGAAAAAGAGGCTGCAAACTCAACCACTAAAGAGGATGGTGGATGTGACATTTGCCTATATGACCATCCAAAGGGCCATTGCCCAATCTTGTTGCATCTACATGAGTATTGGGCAAGGGCATTAAATCTGAAGTTTGTACAAAAGTACATGAGTATTGAGCAGGGGCATTAAAGTCTTGTTGAAAAAATGACCAACAAAATACAATAGTATAAAATCTAAAGTAACTATTTTTTATTAATCAAATTTCTGATTTCAATGCTAAAATGATAACTACAGGCAATTTCACAGTTAATCTGGTTACATTTCACTCTATGACACCAAAATGAACAAATTCATAGATGATGTGTTGATTCATGTTGCAAACCTCAAACTTTGCTAGGGAATTTGGCTTTTAAATTGTGTAGGTGCTCAGCACATGGAGATGGATGCTTGGAATTTCAAGCCTTCTTGCATTTCTATAGCTTGTGTTGGTGTTTTTCCTTCCTGAATCTCCTCGATGGATGTTTCGTAAGATAACCATGATAAAAAAGAGACCAGAAGCAACTTCCTCATGTCATGACAATTGTTGCAAGTGAGAGTTACTTATTTGTGTGATGCGATGCTTGTTTATCCTTATCATCATATCTATTCTTTGGGAAAGAAAAGGAAGAAGAATCCTTTGCTATAATGTAGAAGTTGCAGCCCCCTAAAGACCTAGACAATGAAATAGAGGAACATAGGAATTCTATCCAACAAGAAATAGATATGAATAGGCCTGAAAAGAAAATCTGTTATAGCTAGCTATGGATGGTTAAAGAAGTTCGATATGCACTGATTGTAGGTTGTGGAATTCAAGTAAGCACCAATACCATTCATTCTAGGCCAAAAACCCTAACTAGGCAATTGTTGTTGTTGTTGTTTTTAGTTCTTGAGATTATGATGATTTTGTGTAGATCTTCATGTGTGTGTAGATTTGTAAAAAAATGATTGGAATAAATACAATAATGTATTACAGTACGATTGTACAAAAATCAGGATTTGTATCTAATAGGTTGGCATTGCTGCTATCTCTAATAACATCTAGGTTGGACATTGTTGGAACCATTCTAAGCATGTACCTCATAGATAGAACAGGTAGGAGAAAGCTTCTTGTTGCAAGTTTGATGGGAGTTATATTTTCTTTGGCCGTGTTAATAGTTGCTTTTTGTATTACTAGCAACAGAGCACCATTTGTAAGCTCTACATAGACAAACAACTTTAAAGGCTTACAATGCCTAGCTTATAATTCTTCTTCCAAACAAGAGGCATCATTATCAACCTGGACATGTGTAACATGCTTGAAGGAAAATCTTATTTGTGGGTTTTGTGCAATTGCACAAAATCAGGTAAGGAGTTATTGTTGTAAGAAACAAATTTTTTTATTTTCGAATTTGATTTTTTCCCCAATTGATGCTTGGTCGATTTGATCCACAAAAATTTTTGATTTTTGTTTTTTAAAATTAATTTTTTTCCACTTGATACTTGATCAATTTGCATAGTCTTTCTTTAATATTTGTCCAATAACATGTGGGTAGGCTTTCTCTGAGAATAAAAATTTAGTTTCAATTTCATAGAATGATGATGGAAGGCCAAAACGAGATAACTAACAAGTATGTGTAATGTTTGTTGTAAAGCTGATGCCAGGTGCATGCTTGCTGAAAAACAAGATGGTTGAGGAAGTATGAAAAAGCTCATCAAATACATGGTTTACACAAGGCTACCCAAGTAAATATGGGGCACTGGCTATTGTAGGCTTGGCTGTGTACAACATATTCTATGCTCCTAGAATTGGAACTCTACCATGGATCATCAATTCTACGATATATCTGTTGAGATTTAGAGGCTTCTATGGAGGCCTGGCTAGCACATGCAATTGGATTTCCAATTTGATAGTTTCTCAGATATTTCTTACCATTGTCAAATCCATTGGAACCTCCAACACATTCATGGTTTTTGACATCGTTACAGTTATTTCCCTCTTGTTTGTAAGTATTGTCATTCCTAAAACTAGGGGTCTATCCTTGGAGGAGATTGAAGGCATGTTGCAGGACTGAGTCAGAAGGTTTAGTTTCAAATTTTGGAAAACTCATGACAAAACCTCTAATACCGATGCCTTTTGTAGATAAAGTTGTTGCCTCCAACGAAAACTAAACTTAAAATTGAGGTGTTTAGGAAGCCCCCTAATCATCATCATGGTCATCTTAGGCTTGATAAAAAGAAGAGGTTGGATAAAAATTAGATGGTTAGCATCAAGTTTGCAATGCCTAAAAAAACTATGTCAAATCTCATAGATAAGTTCTCTCTAAAGCCACTTAAATATTAATATCAATAATGTGTACTCACATATATATAACCAAGAAGATGATTTCTCGTGCATAGCTTACCATCAAAGAGTTCTAATATTACTTGTTAAGTTCTTTTACTTTCATCAACATTGAATTCTATTATGTTATACTTGAAACATAATTTTGGTAATCTTACTTACTATGGGGTTATTATATTGAAACTGAAACTAAAATTGAAGCTTTATTACATTAGAAGACATAATATCTATTGGACAAATATTACATTTTCATGAAAAATTGACCAAATAGTGATGACAACAACAAAAACATGTCATAAGTTTTTTGCTACAATATTATAATGTTGTTTTAAATGGATAGTTGTAGTACTAAGAGAAGAAACATATGTAACTTACCCTCTAGGGAACTTGACTTGCACAACCTATGTGTGTGATCTTTTTGGAGGAGTTGAATCCATCTTCTACTTTCAATTCTAAGATGATACAAACTTATGAAAAGCTTGCTATGGCACTTAGATACTTTATTGGAATAGTAGCTATAAGATAGTTGGCTTATGTAGCTAGTTTATTAGATCTAATGTGATGTAAGAAATATTCCATTTTCTTAACCATTGCATTCCCTAAAAATACAAATGCAATCTCATGAATTCTCAAGAATTACTTTAGATAATTTGCCTCGTCTATAGATATTTAAGTTATCATCATCATCATCATCCTAGGTTTATCCCAACAAAATGGGATTAACTACATTAGTTCTTTTTTGCCATTTACTTCTATGAAGATCTAAATCTTTGTTTATTTGAAATTTCTTTAGATTTTCTTCAATTGTTTTTTTCCATGTCTTTTTTGATCTTCCTTTTGAGAGCATTCATTAGATAGTCATGTAGCAACCTTTTTTTATAGGCTCATTATTTGATCTTCTATGTACATGTTCAAACCATCTAAGATTCTATTCCTCCAATTTATTTATAATAGAATAACTCCAAGTCTTTATCGAATGTTTGTTCTGTGCAATTTATCTCTTCTAGTAACATTCAATATCTATCTAAGCATTCACATTTCTACCAAACTAACTTGTACATGCCTCTTTTGTATTTCCCAACATTCAGCACCATATAAGATATCAGGTCTGATTGCTATCCTAGAAAATTATCCCTATAGTTTTACTGGGATTTTTTATCACATAGAATATCAGTAGCTTATCTCCTTGGAGAGCAGGTAGCAGTTGAACTTCAAAGAATAGGCATCAGAGGTCAAAATTCAGCTCAAAATGTGTCACTTCCAATTGGTCACAATGAGGTCACGTTGGGGTCACATTGACAGCGTGAGCTATCAAAATGGCCTGAATCCAAGCACAGAAAGGCTCAAATTAAACATACAGGATGTCCTCAAGGTCAGGTAATAGTTGCACTTCAAAAACAAGTCTTAAAGGTAGAATTTTGGCACCAAACGCATCATTTTTGTTCATGCACGCTGAGGTCATGCTAGCGTGAGCCCAGCGTAAGCACTAGTCACGACCAAGCAAAACATGTTAGACACACACCGAGGACACGCTAGGATGAGATCAATGCATGCTGGTGACCTTGATGAAGCAAAAACATTTCCAGTAGTAGCCAGGTCATAGATCTAGAAACTCTAAGCTAGCTGAAGGCTAGATCTCTTGTTGTACATTATCAATCATTGTAAATTTTTCACATTTTCTTTAAGCTTGTCAAGCTCTTACGCTACAAATTGTACATGAGCGTAAGCTAGCTTGCGCAAGCTAGAACCGATTGTAAGATATAGTGCATTCAGTCTAGAACGTAGTCTGCCCATGTACACCTGTCACACGATCCATTTTCTCGGATCTCACAGCCATTGACCTCATTCACAAATCCTACTTCCGAGCCTAAAAAAATGTATAAATACCCTATTCATTGACATAAACGGGGTTGGCAAAAATTTGGAAAATAAAACCAGCAATCTTGAGCCCAGACGCACATGATCCCCAGCGCCTACAAACACCACACATCGGAGCTTAACGTCTAACTTGCAATCCAGACTTGCAACTACGTTTTAACCAGTGCACATTTTGTTAATTAATACAATACATTCTTACTTTTACCTTTCGTTGTGCTCTTCTGGTTCATTTTCTCTATTATCCCATTTTATTTCACGCTTCTGTATACATTCTTTGTACGTTTACACGCTATATTTCACATTTACATTATGTTGCATTACGCTCTCTGTTTTACATTTCGCAACGATAACCCTAGCATAGGCCATAGCGTACGCTCGGGGAAGTCCTTGGTTGATCTGTGTGTAGACCATCCAAGGCACTCTACCTTCATGTTTTTCCAGCTTTCCCTTGCATGAAGGCAGGGTCATCTATATCTCTTCAAAGATCTTTCGACATTCGTTTTCCTCTAGCCTTATGCCGATGATTTCAGACAGTACAGAAATTGGCGCTAGAAGGAGGGCCTGAACTTGTTTTTTCGTTTAAAAAAAATGTTGATTACATTGCCTATTAAACATCGCATAAATCAAGTACTGAAAACTAAAGCCCAACTTGAGCTACTCACGTTAACCCCTATCAATCACGCTCACGCTGTCCACCCAATCACACTACAAGCTAGTTGCATTTGCACACGCTGCTAGGTCATGCTGGCTTGCACACGCTGCTAGGTCACGCTGGCTTGCACACGCTGAGGTTAATTACGCTCCTTGTCAGTCATACTACCTATCATGCTATAGTTGCACATGCTGCATAGTTGCACACACTGCACAGTTGTACACGCTGCCCAGCTTGCTCAAGCTAGCTTGCATATACCCATCTTGCTCGAGCTAGGCTTGCATACGTTGCTTACATAAATTCAGCTAGTCAAGCTCGTTACACACATGGAATATTCTTGGATCAAAGAAACATTGCCCATTTCTAACCTTAATGCCAAAATCTCAAACCCTGTGACCACAACTGAACCCATAGTTACTGTTGGAGAGATGAACCCTCAAGGGCCAACTCGTTGGTCACTTATGTTACAAGGTAAGGACCTCACCTATACAATTCTCACATCGGAACAATACAACTTTATCTGCATAAAGATCCAAGCTAACCTACCCATTGATTGCATGGAAATGGAAGCAAAAAGACATTATGAACTCATCTATAAGGGAGGCCATAACTTTACCCCTTTAGCATATGATGTGATTCCCCTCTTTAAATCCCATCATGAACTCATATCCCAACTCCTCATGGAAAGGAATCAAACCTTGCGGCAACCCACCGTAGAGCCTTAAAATGGAGATGAGGAAGATGATTTTGTGGCTCAATCCAAACATGGGAATTCGTACCACACTCTCAGTCCTCATACTTATGCAAACCCGTTATTCCATCCTTTCATGGGAAAGACTATGTCTCTTCATGCATTTACAGGCACTCAAGCACCTATCTTTCAATAGGAAGTAGCTACCCTCATTCCTACTTTCCCTATGACCAACACCCAATTCAATATGCCCATCCCTGATATTCCTTTGATTACCACTTCACCCTCCCTCTCACAAGGACAATCCCAACAACTCCTCTCTCAAGTTAATATAGGAGCAACCTTCTGACCCCAAGTAATTGGGATGCCATCCGTGATACCTACTTCTACATCTGTCCATTACATACCACGAGTGCAAATCCAAGGAATGCCCTTCACTACTTTAACTCAACAGGTTTAGGATGTTTCCTCACAAATTGTAACTAGGCAGTGGCTAGCACCTATCATTCAACAACATCAACTGGCTCATTATAACATACCACCTATTACAATCCCATCCATGAATGTCCCCCAAGTACAACCATCAACAACCCTACAATCCTCTTTCCCACAAACCACAAAACAATCTAACTATTATCATGATTAATCTAACCAACTAGCCAGTCCACCTAGTGCCCAAGAATAGGTAGAGGCTAGAAAGATGATGCAAGCATTGACCGATGAGGTGAAGCGCCTCAAAATTGCAAACACTGAAGAGGTCAAGGCGATGGATTTTTATCAGAATGATCCAATTAGCTCTTCAGTGCCACCATTGACTCTACCAAAAGGAATTTCATTGCCACAGTTGACTAAGTATAATGGAGAGGGAGATCCAAATGCTCACCTAGTGACATTCTGATTAGAGTATCTATTACTTCAGGCCTAGCCTCATGCAATCTTGCGTGTATTTTCCATGTCCTTAACTGGAAGGACCTTAGACTGGTACCAAGCCCTACCGTGTAACTCCATATCCTCTCTAGAGGATTTGTTACATCAATTCGTTACCAATTTTAAATATAACCTGAAGCCTAAGGCCAAGCTAGACATTCTAATCCAAATAAAACAAGCGCCACTAGAGCCCATGCAAAAATTCATCCAAAGATGGAGCACTGCTCTTAACGAACTTCACGAGCCTATCCTAGAAACGTATTTACTTACAATCCTCAAAGGTGCCATGAATGATTTCGTTAAGTCAAAACTATATTATTTGAACGCTTGCACTTTGAGTCAGGCATTTTTCCAAATCAAAAACATAGAAGNCGCACTTTGAGTCAGGCATTTTTCCAAATCAAAAACATAGAAGAGGTAGCATAGACAAGTCATGACCCAACTTACCTAACTTTCAAAAGCCAACATATGAAGAAAGATAAAGACACGTCTAAAACAATAGTCGTAGAAGTGGCAGAGACATTTCGACCCAATAATGCAGGGAAGAAAGGGAAACAACCCACTGCCCCCACTAGTCATGAAAGAACCGCTCCTGCACTTACACCTGAATCCTCCTTTATCCAAACTACTAACACGAGTCATACTCGTACCTTCAAACGAAAAGACCCTACCCAGTACACACCCTTACCCATGAAGCCTTCACAACTACTGGACCAACTTCTAAAGGCTGGGTTGATTCAACATAAGTAGATGTCTCCTGCAGCATCTCAAAAACACGACCGATACTATGAATTGGTTAAAAACCCAATGTTGGTAATGTCTAATGAACCCCCTGTTCCAAGAGGTTTTAGGTTAGATAGATTCTGTGAGTATCACCAATGATGTGGACATGGAACCGACTATTTCTTTACCCTAAAACAAGACATACAACGTATGATTGATAAGGGTGAGATAGTCTTTGATGAAGCCAACCTAGTGAGACCTCAAAATCAGTCTATGGGGGTCTACAAAGACCCTCTTAACACCAAAGAATCACCTTATGTGATTAACACCATCCACAATGAACAAGACATCCCATGAAGATGTTTTGTGATTTGTGTGCTTGCTGAAACTATATCTACACTAACACCTCCACAAGCTCCTTTTGCCACACATACACCTCCTATGCCACGAAAACCATTTATCATCTGAGTACACCCAGCAATTGCAATAGCAAACATGCCATTGTAAACCTGACCTATTCGATTTGTAATCCAAGTGCCGAAACACTTCGATGTGCTTCCCCCAACAATTCCCCCATGACTATCGTGAGAACGCCTCACCAAAATATTGACCAGAGAACGTTTGGCAAAAGAATGTCATGGTCATGAGTTGGGACTGCCAAAACCCACACCATTGAGTGCTATCCCTATGGTTCTAGTTACTAATCAGCCTAGCACTAGTTGTGAAGACAAGAACTCGGGAGTGTCTAGTGTCCCAAATTCAACAGCTACAACTAATAACACAAAAACTCTTCTGTGAGAGATAAAAATGTTAGGTCAAATGGATCAAGTCTCAACAGATAAAAACATGCCAAATAGCAAAGACTTGGCCAGTGCCCTGACCTAGGTTACATAGGCCTTAAAACAAAAGAACACCTCTCTAAGTATATATGACCTAGTAATGACCTCCTTGGTACATCAGGAAGCCCTAGTGTGTATGTTGACTTCAATCCCTGTTAGTGAAAATCTTCCTACGAATGAATCATCTATTTATGCCGTATTGTCTCCACATCAAGAATTGAGGTCCACATCTCTAGGATTTCATGTCAATGACATTAAACAAGATGAAAAAATGGGAGAGGTCATGACCGCGCCTATGTTTATAATGATACAAGTTAACCAATTTAAGATACATAGGATGCATGTTAATGACAGGGCAGAAAAAAATGTAATACCTTTCTTGTTCATTGAACGACTAGGCCTCCCAGAACAAATACGACCAATGACAACATCTTTCTTGAAATCCTTTAGTGGTTCTTGTGTCGTGGTGAAAGGCATGATTACCTTGGATTTCATAGAATGGGACCGGTTCTCCACATCGGCCGAATTCATAGTCGTTGATGAGATTCCGAGGTTCAATATAATTTTGGGACGACCTTGGTTAGCTCAATTAAAAGCCGTATCATCACCAATCCATCAAGAAATTCACCTACCCTATGAGGGCGGTGAAATAGTCACACACAGGGATGCTGCAACATCACTTACTTCCTCTAACATAGGAACGAACCAGGGGTCATAAGTTGAACTCTCTGAACCTAAGCAAGACACCACTAGTGAAACCCTAGGCATAAGTCAATCTCCAACCTGTGATCTTCCTAAAATAGAAGAAGCATCGGAGGATGCAAACATAGGGGCCATTCCCACGGATGTCTCTTGGTCAGAACTACCCTTTGACGTATCCAATGAGGGGGATGGTGAGTACAAAATCATGCATACACATCCCATCCTTCACAAAAAATTGTGAAAACTAAAGAAACTAAGATGAACCATCATGCGTCTGGAATGACGTTAAACTACCAAATGTCCATAATGACGTTAAACTAGCCATGGTCAGAAATGGCCGATTCTTTTAAGATTCACTAAAACAACTATAGTCTCTTCCCTTTCTTTGACAAAGATGTAATTGTCCATCATGAATTTAAACTAATACACATGGCCCGAAATGGCTTTAAACTAGAGCACAGTACACCATTAGTTTACCGAAACTTCGCTACGTCATTATCGTTTACATTTTGCAAGTTACAGTTTTCATTTATTTTATTTTTACCAGACATGATTCTAGTTTACTTTCATGTTCACAAATAAACTTGAAAAAGTAAGACAAAATATATAAATATATGTAATACAGAATGTTAACATAGTAATACGATGATGACATATTGCACCATGATCATGTTGCATCTGTCCTTACACATTCCAAAAACAACGAAACCAGCCAAAAAACACCAAAAAACTGAAAAAAATGACAAGACTAACAAGCCAAATTATGCATTAGTATTAGGAGGGGGCTGGTCCGCAAACTCCTCTATGTCATCAGCACTCATCCCACTAGGGCCAGCCTCACCACCATGTCCCTATAAAAGAAAAACAACAAAATAAGTAAACATAAACAAATAGATTAAAAGTACAAAATACTAAAAAAAAGGGGGGATGATCAAAAGCAATAAAAAAATGAAAGAATAAAACACTCACAGGTGGGGAGGACCTGAGATTAGTTTCTAGGCACCTTAGAATCTCTTCTTCGGACACGCATGCCCAGTCTTTCTCAAGTTTGAGGTTGATATTGGCTAAGGTTTTATCCTTGTCCACTGAAGACTAGGAAGGGTGTTCAAGAGAAAACGTACTTGTTGAAGCCTCCCTAGAGGTAGTGGTAATGGATCTCTTAGGGGACCCCTCCACTTCTATACACTCAAAAAACTTGTCATAGGAAGAGTGCAAGCTTAACCCCTCCACGAACATCTCCGACCGGCGACTCTCAACTGATTCCTCCTTCAACCATTTTTTGTATTGGTGCTTATGATCTTTCTAATCCTGGTCCCATTTACATACTTTGGATGCAAAGGACTTCCAATCATGGCACTTCCTATTCAACAAATCCATCTAGGCCCTTTGTTCGTCCAGTTCCCAAATCGCCTACACCTTGCTATTCAAACCTGTCCAATAATGTGCATAGGTGATCTCGGATGTATGCCAGGTACTATCACCAGCCAATCTAGTAGAGGCAAAATCATAATGGGCTTGCAAGTCATTCCTCTCCTCTATCACCTTCACCAAATTTTCTTTTAATGTTTGAACTTCAAGCCATAAGTGTTCAATTGAGCACCTGCAGGTCCATAGAGACTTGGCATTAGGAACAACACAACCTGAAACTGCATCATAAATCCCTCTTGGGATTTGCTCAATATCTTTGGGTAATTTTGGGAGACCATCAATATGGATAGCCCCGGAAGGACTCCATTGAAGCTTTGCACCTACAAGTACAAAAAACACATATGAGCTAATAAGAGATCTCTAATAGATGCAAAAGCATAATGAATTTAGGCACTTGATATAAAGTACCCACCTAATTCAGGATGCGCTTATTGTAGACACGCAAAAACATCATTGATGATGCCCTTAACAAACTCCACCTTATTGGGCATCTTAGACCACGGCCTCAATTGACCAGTGGATGTTGAATCTACATGGGAAGGCACCTCGACTGGGGCCTCTAACTCTGACACATCCACCTGAGATGCATCTGCCTCAAGTGCTTCAGCATCCATGTCTAATGTTAAGAAGAGTCATGAAAATTAAAAAAATGTATAAAGCTAAGAAGTACAAAATGTAGATCAAACTAACAAGACATATCGAGCGGCCCTTTGCTGGTCAGCTTAGGTGGATCACCAAGCTGTAAAGACCCATTAAAGAAACCATCAAAAACACATTTCTCCTCACTTGAATGCTTAAGGTCATCTAAAGCCTCAGCAAGTTTCACCCCCATGGTATCCATTTCATCCTCTTCTCGTAAGATGGGAATACCCACAACTACCTCTTCTCTCGTTTCCTCCTCTTCATCACGCCTGATAACCGTTTCAGGCTCACCCATCAGAGCTAATTCTTCCCTTTACCTCTCAGGGGTATCCTCTGTTAGCACCAATAAATCTAAGGTTAGCATGACATAATAGGTATGTGTATTTAAGTAAGCAAATAAATTCAAAAAGTGGTAAAAAACACTTAAAGAAAAAAAAAAATCTTACCCACTCCTAGCAAGATGAATTGAATCTTCTTTGCCTTCAATAGTCTTGCCTCTGTAGCAGGTTCTCTCAAACGCTCAGCCCTTTTCACCTTAGCCTTGGCCTTCCCGAAAATCTCCTGAATCAAGCGCTCAGCTCTCCTAACAGTTGTGTGCAGTTTAGGTGGTTCCAACCCCAAGCTATCACGTGAATGGTGGGAACGACTGGCTGCATCCCCTGTTGTGATAGAGACTGATTCCTTGATGCCTTCAGGTGGATCTTGGGATCTAGTGGTGTTAAATAGATGATAGATCTAGGGGTGAGAAAACTATGAACAATTCCTTAACACATAATGGTTATCTCCATAGACAACTAAGAACTCAGCAAAGCTACGGAGATAGCCCATGAAAAAGGCAAAGGTAAAGTGGTATTTAGCATCAACCTTGGAACATAGCCTGATAACCTTTTCATGAAGACCTAATACAAGGAACTGTGCCAAATTGTAGTGCATACTAGTCTCCAAGACTGAGCGCATAACACATGCAGACTCAATCCCAAGAATTCTTGCTTGAGAAAGAGAATTAGGGAATGCTCGTGCTCTAAAGAGCGGGTAAAGAAAATTTACCTCCATCAAGCGAGTATCAGCTTGCATGGTGAAGCCCTTAGGACCCCATGGTACACCTAGCCAGTCTTCAAGTTCCTTGATCACACGACCTTCTCTAGTTGCTCTATCCACTACCACCTTAGCACCATCCGTTGGTACATCGAAGAGATTGGAAAAGAATTCGGCAGTCAGGTGGAAAGACACCTTAACTCCATGAACTCATGTAGTAAAATAGGAGACATCATTGTTAAAAGAGTCAACGATGGAAACCATTTCGGTCATGGGAACATTAGGAGTCAAGGTAGTAAATAGGTCCATCAAGCTTGCATTGGTAAGACAACTCATGATTTTTTCAGGTGCCTTCTTGTGTAGCCATCATTGTGACTCCTCTTTCTCTCCAAACTTCATAAAGAGAGTGGCCTCAGTGCGCCCGGATATGATGGTAACCTCATCAAGGGGAACAGCTGCTGTAGAAAAGACACAGGAGACATTGAACAAAAATTGAAAATATGATAAGTAATGATGTAACAAAAATGAAAACCAAGCCTAGAACACAACCATTTACCATTAGCAAATGGAGTAGGCACACTTGCTGCAAGATCAATTGTTTGAGGAAAAACAGGTCCATCAGGAGACCAATCCTCATGTAGCCAGCCACAAACTTGACAACGTTCAAAGGCCCTAGAGAATTGCCTAGGATAATTGACAATAGCATCGTTGGTTTGGCCTAGCACCGTGGCACGAAGAGTGGGGCCCACCATGAATGCCTCCAAGGCTGTGCATGCTAAGGCAAGCCCGCTATCATCCTCATGCAATCCATGCTCAGCAAAATGAGGCCTGCGAAAGAAAAAGTATTCATAAGTAAACAATGATATAACGTTAAAGGAACCAAGGTTACCACAAGTATAAAAGAGCATACTTGTCTACTTTGTATACTATTTTAGGCAGATTTTAGAATAGTGTATGTACACGGCAGGCTAGAAAAAGTGTGCTACTACTGTTGTAGTGGCTCTAAGACGGTAATCCCCACACACGGGTTAAAGGACATGTAGACCTAGGACCTTCAGGAGCACCTCCTTCGACTATATATGGTCCCTCATCTATGTCAACAACACAAGCTAACATGCCTCATGTTGAACCAGGCAACATGGTGTCAACAATATCACGAGTCAGCTGCTCACTCAAATGAGACCATATGACAACGTTGAAATTCTGTAAAATAAATGATAAAAATGCACCAACATTCGGACGAAACCATATTACATGCACCCTGATCTGCATGTCATAACTTGGCATTTTTGATTCTAAAGGGCCAAACCAAGATAGCACACCAACAAGTTTGACCACAAGGAGAAAAGGCTTAGGTCCCCTGCATAGAGCCAGAAAACTTAGGTAAGTAACTTAAAACATATAAACTAAAATAAATAAATAAATAAATAAATAAACCTAATAAGTAAATAACATTCAACACACACACAAAACCACCCTATGAGACATGGACATCAATGTTTATTTGATGTATTTAACGCTCGCTGGGGTACATCTAAATTTTTTTTTTCACGGTAAACCAACAAACAAGTGCAAATGCAAAACATGTACATTTACTGTCTAACCCAAGAAAATAAAAACAAAAGGGTACAAATAACTAGCAACACCGAGAAAATAAGTTACTCATGTGCTAGTTCTAGGGAATTCACGTTGTAGTGCACGTTGCAGTAAAAGTGATAGGGGAATTCACTCACGACGCAGCTCACGTTGCAACCCACAAACACGGCTCACGTTGCAACTCACACAGTGGTATAACTCATGCTGCCAAAGCATCTAATTCTAGAGAATAGCTCACACTGCCCACACTACAAAAATTGCAAATTTCCCTGGGATGCTCATGCCCACACCGCAAAAATCAGTTTTCTTCGGGCACTCACGCCCAGGAAAAAATCGACAAAAATTAGTTTTCTCTGGATGCTCATACCCTACCCCTCCTAGATGCCCACATTCATCCTACACCTTGCACTCTCTGATAGCACACAATGAGCTTGCCTTGCATTCCCCTGTCCTTCCTCTCTACAGCAGCTCACGCCATGCCTGGCATCTCATCAACATTAACACCAAACTTACCACTTTGCACGTGCTCGATAACGTCGCACAAAACCCTCAACCACCATGCTATCCAAATCCCCTTAGAACCCCCGTGCACGCTTTACATACTCATGCACCCAACTCACGTCCTCATCACTCATGCCCTCACCACTCACGTTGGGCATGCCTTGGTTACTCACGCCAACGAATAAATCACACCAAAAACTAGAAATTTCATAGGTTTGAGCATGCCCTAGCCATCACTCACATTGCTCATGCCATTGCCAAAAATGAAAAACAACAACCACAAAAGAATGCCAAACTCCAAAACCCCTAGAATGTCCCTGATGCCAAAAATTCACAGCAACGAGAAAAACCACAATACAAACCCTAGAATTCAGCAAAATTTTCACTTTGCAAAATGGAAAAAATAGTAGCCCTAATGGCTTATGCTGTGCTTCTACTACAATAGAATGCCGTGGAACAAGAATGAAAGAAAAACATACTTGCACGGAGTCCCCGCCCATGATGAGATGTTGGGTTGAGGAAGGAGTTGAAGCAGTTGCTCGCTCTCCTCTATGAATGATAAGCTAGCTTGCTTCTTCTCCTTGCCTTGGTTTGATTTCTCTTTCCCCTTCATTGTTGCCAACTCTACTCATGCTCTGTACCGTGGTAGCAACGTCGCACATGCCACTCACGCTATGTACCATGGTCACGCTTCTTCTTACTCATGCTGCTCATGCTATGGAAGTTTACTCACGCTAGCCATGCCGTCTCTCCAAACAAAGACACAAATGACATTCCTTCACTTTTAAGCTTCTTTTAACCCCCTCCTTATTCATCCATTTCATTTTATTTTATTTTTCATCCATGTTATGATTACCTTGTGCCTTATTTTTGTTTTATTTTTCATTATGATTATATTTTGTTGCAGCACTATATACACCTATGTATAACACAAAAAAAAATATAAAGAAAGGATATCACTAGCCCTATATGGCCTAAAACTGCTATGGATGGCCCAGTATGGCCTAAAACTGCCATTACATTCCATAATTTTATTAGGCTAATCACGTGAAACTCATCTACGTTTAAAAACCTTCTTCATCAAGAAAATGTTGCTCACTTCGCTCCCAGTTTAAATTGGCAGGAACAAGCATATGGATAGCAAGAACCTCTTTTCAACGTTGTTTATCAATGGACCTCATGGGCCCATAAAAAGAGCGATTAATCTAGGATCCTTAGATCTAGAATCATCTACTTACGCTAACTTCATGGCATCCACTCAAGAAACATCAGACTGCCCCGAGGGTAGGACTAAAACTTTGGACGTAGAAGCCAACAACATCACTGAAGATCCCCTCGTTGAAGTCCCCATTACTATGTCTAGTGGCGAAGTTAAAACATTAAAATTGAGTACTCTACTAAATCCACAACTTGCCATTGACATTACACAAGTGCTCAAGAACAACATCAAAACATTCGCTTGGTCATATATTGATATGCCAGGATTGGACCCTCAAATCATCCAGCATAACATCATCCTCGATGAAAAACTTAGACTAGTAAAGCAAAAAGCACGAAAGGTTAAACCTGAGGTAGTGTTGGCAGTTCATAATGAAATCATGAAGCTCTACCAAGCCAGTTTCATCTGAGCTATTGACTATGCTGATTGGGTATCCAACATTGTTGTAGTCCCCAAGAAGAACGACAGCATTCGCATATGCATTGATTTCCATGACCTCAACATAGCCACTATAAAGGATGACTTCTCACTACCTAGTATTGATCAAGTCATTAACTCAACTATTGGGCATGCCTTGTTATCCTTTATGGATAGCTTCTCAGGATACAACCAAATCAGGATCAACCTAGAACACTAACTCAGGACAACGTTCATGACACCTTGGGGCACGTTCTGTTATACAATGATGCCATTCGGTCTAAAAAATGCAGGTGCTACATATTAGCAAGTAATGAAATATATATTTAGCTATTATATGCTTGATTCTCTCAATGATTATGTAGAAGACATCGCAATCAAGTCAAAAATAACCGAGCAACACGCAAAGGACTTAGACCTGATACTCAAACGTTACCTCAAATATGACCTTAGACTTAACCCAAAGAAATGCATCTTTGGAGTCAAAATGGGAAAAATGCTTGGCTTCATAGTCTCAGAAATAGGGATACGAGTAGACCCCAATAAGGTTATAGCAATAACCAGCATGCAACTACCTAGGAACCTTACCGAATTACGTGGTCTACAAGGTAGACTACAATTCATCAGATGCTTTATCGCAAAACTCATAGATAAGCTGAAACCCATGCAGCACTTACAACGAAAGAATGCCCATTTTCAATGGACTCAAAATTGCCAAGAAGCCTTTGAGAACATAAAAATAGAACTGGCTCAACTGCCGATAGTTCATCCCCCACAAAGCAATAAACCTTTTTACATCTACCTCACGACATCTGATTTATTTATTGTGTCTATCGTTGTCAAAAATGAGAAGATGGAATCGAGATCCCCGTTTACTATTTAAGCCACGCCTTAGTTGCCTATCAACAATGATACAACGACATGGAAAGGTCATGTCTTGCCCTTGTATTTTCCTTGAAAAAGTGGCGACATTACCTCTTCCACAATCAAGTCAATATCATTTGCAAAGACAACGTGCTTCGAGCTATCGCCAACAACATCTATGAATAAAGTGGGATAGCTAG
Organism: Gnetum montanum; assembly: GCA_015680685.1. Classification (NCBI taxonomy): domain Eukaryota; kingdom Viridiplantae; phylum Streptophyta; class Gnetopsida; order Gnetales; family Gnetaceae; genus Gnetum; species Gnetum montanum. Next base: position 1,034,332 of record MNCI01001630.1, read on the forward strand.
ATGGAAGGTAATGATTGTAGAGTTTGACCTACCCTATGTAGCTCAATCCTCCACTAAAGGTCAAGTAGTAGTCAACCAATTGATCACTTCATCAACACAAGATCAAGTGATGATCAATCCCGAATTCCCAGATGAGAATATTAACAGCATAGACATAGTGCCCAATAACTATGATATAATCCTGTACTTCAATGGAGCATCCACCTCCCGAGGAGGAAGTGCTGTAGTTGTCATAATGTATCCCTCTAGAGAAATTCACCCTTTGCCTATCGACTCAACTTCCCTTGTACCAACAACATGGAAGAGTACGAAGGTCTTCTTAGAGGTCTTAGAGCAGCACTAACTTTGGGAATCACTTATCTTGTAGTTCGAGGCGACTCATAGTTATTACTCAATCAAGTCATAGAGTTTTATGCATGCAAAGCTTCTCATTTGTAACCATACTGTGACCTGACTAAACACTTGCTAAAACAATTGATCAACGTAGATGTGGAACATATTCCTAGAAACAAAAATACCATTGCCGACGCACTTGCTACACTAGCCTTAAATGTGACACCTGAGATGTTCCATGTGTTGCCTAGTTCCATAACAAATTGTGCCAAACCCATAACTGATGCTCCCAAAGAAATACCCATAGCGTCCATTAGCACTACATAAGTAATAGAATGGTATGATGACATAAAAGAGTACCTTCAACAAGGCGAACCACCACAACACTTGACAAGTGCCCAAAAGGAGGCGGTGTGAAAACACTCTAAAAATATGCATTAATAGGAGACACATTGTGTCATAGATCCTATGAAGGCATTCTATTGATGTGCATCAGTAGCGTTGATAGCCAAACAATCGTGGAACAGGTTCACGAAGGACTTTGCGGAGGGCATATAACACCCAAAGCAATGTAAACTAAAATTAGACATTTAGGCTACTACTGGCCACACATGGAGTATGATTGCTCCTCTAGGGTCAAGAAATGTAACATTTTCCAAAGGCACAGTAACTTAATACATGTGCCACCTAATGAGTTGCATACGACACAAATCACATGGAAGGTGATGATTGCAGAGTTTGACCTACGCTATGTAGCTCAATCCTCCACTAAAGGTCAAGTAGTAGTCAACCAATTGATCACTTCACCAACACAAGATCAAGCGATGATCAATCCCGAATTCCCTGATGAGAATATTAACAACATAGACACAGTGCCCGATAACTACGATGCAATCTTGTACTTCGATGGAGCATCCACCTCCCGAGGAGGAAGTGTTGTAGCTATCATAATGTATCCCTCTAGAGAAATTCACCCTTTGCCTATCAACTCAACTTCCCTTGTACCAACAATGTGGAAGAGCACAAAGGTCTTCTTAGAGGTCTTAGAGCAGCACTAACTTTGGGAATCACATGTCTTGTAGTTTGAGGCAACTTACAGTTAGTACTTAATCAAGTCACAAAGGTTTATGCATGCAAAGCTTCTCATTTGCAACCATACTATGACCTAACTAAACACTTGCTAAAATAATTGATCAACATAGATGTGCAACATATTCCTAGAAATGACAATACCATTGCTAATGAACTTGCTACACTAGCCTTAAACGTGACACCTGAGATGTTCCATGCATTGCATAGTTCCATAAAAAATTGTGCCAAACCCATAACCGATGCTCTCGATGAAATACCCATAGCATCCATTAGCACTACACAAGCAATAGAATGGTATGATGACATAAAAGAGTACCTTCAATAAGGCAAATCGCCACAACACTTGACATGTGCCCAAAAGGATGCGGTGCAAAAATGCTCTTGGAAATATGCATTAATTGGAGACACATTGTGTCATAGATCATATGAAGGCATTCTGTTGATGTGCGTTAGTAGCGTTGACAGCCAAACAATCATGGAACAGGTTCACGAAGGACTTTGTGGAGGGAATATAGCACCCAAAGCAATGGCAACGAAAATTAGACATTTAGGCTACTACTGGCAACACATGGAGTACGATTGCTCCTCCAAGGTTAAGAAATGTAATATTTTCCCAAGGCATAGTAAGCTAATACATGTGCCACCCAATGAGTTGCATATGACAAAAATCACATGGTCATTCTAGAAATGGGGATTAGACATCATTGGGTCGATAACATCGCCATCTTCAACTAGACATAGCTTCATGATCACTGCAATTGAATATTTCACAAAATGGGTAGAAGCTATCCCCCTTAGGAAGACCACATCTAAACATGTTTGCAATTTCATATTAGAAAACATCATGACCCGCTTTGGTATCCCAATGATCATAGTTACCGTTAATGGGCCACAGTTCAGTAGTGCGGATACTAAAAGCTTCTGTGAAAGCCTAGGTATTAAAAACTCATTTTCATCACCATATTACCCACAGAGAAATGGTTAAGCAAAGTCTATGAATAAAATGACCATCATGGTGCTCAAAAAGATGTTGAATCAAAGCAAGAGATGATGGCACGAGTAGTTAATCTATGCATTATGGGCATATCGAACAACGCATCGAACGTCCACAGGTAAAACACCATATAGCCTTGTATACGAGTTTGAAGTTGTGTTACCTTTGGAGTTACAGGTTCCCTCATTGCAGATAACACTCTCCAGCCTCCTTGATGAAAGCCAGAACAACGAGCTATGCATTGCTAGCCTTGACTCAGTGGAGGAAGAAAGGGTACGAGTGCTTAACCAAATTGAATGGTACCAGAGACAACAACAGCAACGTCATCAACACGATCCACATAAGCAGCTGATCAAGGAAGGTGACCTAGTTCTCAAGGTGGTCCGTGAACACTCAGAAAAATTCTCAACTAACTGGGAAGGGCCTTACCTAGTCATCAAGGCATATGATAATAGGGCATTCAAACTCATCGACATGGATGGAAATGAGTTCGCCAATCCTACAAATCATGTGTACCTGAAACCATTCTACGTAGGATGAGCTGAAGGTACATCTCGATCCTAGCATCACGACCTAAAAATGATACCACAGAATAGTCCTGGAGCTATGACTTAAAACTAGCACCACAGAATGTCCTGGCGTCATGATAGTAAATTGACACCACAGAGCTTTGTCTGGTATGACACTAAACTGCCATGCTTGTCCACCAGAGTCCACTAAGACTATAAACTAGCTTGCCTCTTCATAGTCTACCACAACTATAAACTAGCATTGCACCGTCCGCTATGATGCTAAACTAGCACTGTCCAAACGGTTATGACATAAAACTAACCCACAATAGTCTACTAAGACTATAAATTGATGACATCATTGATGACCAGGCACAAATTGAAAAGATGTGTTGCTGCAATTAGTTGTACATGTTCCAAAAAGACTTGCTACATGATTCATCTCATGGACCTTCATAAAACTGATGTTGTTCAAAGATTTTGTTTGCCTTGAAACTTCACATGATGGCTCCATTTCATCGGCTACATTCAAGTTTAAAGTGTTTAGCTAACTGAGTCATTTTTAGTTTTCTTGTCTCCTTGGAGTTGTTTTTTCAGGATGACATGCTTGAGGTGTTCGTGCACAGATACACTTCATCATGACGACAAGGTATCACATTCTTCCTGACGCTTCGCAACTGGGTTAATCAATCTGCTCATAAGTACATTTCCAACTCCTGATGCATTCCCTATTCCTCATCATGTTCTCCTTAACTTACTTAGTTACAATCCCTGGATACAATATTCATCCCAAAACTCTAAATGCATAGTTGCACATTGTAACTCTCTAAGTAGTTGCAATGCAAAGCATAGAACCCAGTACATGACACAAAATGCCAGTGCTCAAACACAAGCACAGAAAAAAATGAAAGCTTGTTAAAAAGAAAAAAGAAAAATAAAATAAAAGAAAAGAAAAGGATAAAAGAAAGAAAAACAAAGGAAAAGAAGAAACAAACAACAAAAAGAAAGAAAAAGAACAAAAAGGTCAAAGAGCAAAATGCATGGAAAAGGTCTTCATGACCCAGTTGACATCATAGACTAAAGACCATTGGCTCTTCTTAAACAAGCCCTAGGCGAGAAGGTAATTATCTTGGAAAAACACTTGTGTCTCAAATGATCATGTTGCACATCATCGTGTGGCTTTGGCTGTTTATAACGGGCTCCCTTAAATATGACACGAGGGTCCCGTTTCCCTAAAGAATGCACCTCCTATGCCTTGGTTCCAAGTCTGCTATACATTGGCTGTTGACAACAACCAAAACTAGCTCATTCACATGAGAGCATTCCTCTCCCGCAGTTTGAACAACGACACCCTTTGGTCAATCCCTAATCCTCTAGTTACAACCTTCTTTCCTTAAACTAAATTTTCCTCAATCCAATGTACTTTTGAACATGGTGCGATGACATCCAAATAGGGGCCAAAGGATAATGCTTGGTACTTGGTTGTTCATGGTTTTTTGTGCTTCTTTGTCGATGCCTCTCGGGTGGCTTCCTCCAAACATCAACAAAGAGGGACCAATGAAATACAACAAAATTTCAGCTCAACACTTTGAGATAAGAATAATTTAGAGCCTCTTGAGTCTTGGGAGGAAAAAATTTGACTAAGGCATGGAACTCACACTCAACTTGTCAAGCTAGCTTACCCACACTCAGCTTGCTCATGTTGTCAAGCTAACTAGACCTCAACATGACCAACCATGACAACTTCCAAACCAAGTCTAAACAGTTTGAATTCGAGCATGTGGACTCCCCTTGAGCTTCACTGATGTTCATTATAGTCCTCAACCTCCAAAACCTCGAAGATTAAGCTCAAAATCACATGATTTGTTTACTCATGCCCAGGTCACGCTGGGGTCATGCTAAGGTCACGCTAACAACATGAGCATAGCGTGACCAAACGAAAATAGATCAAATTAAGCAATCCCAAGCATAATTTTCAGCATCAACTCAACCCCAAAGGACAGGCAATATTTTTACTTGTTCGCAGGCTCCAAAAAATCAAAGGTTGGGTATGAAACACGACATTTTTACTTGGTCACGCTGGGGTAATGCCGAGCTCATGCTGATAGCATGAGCCTAGCGTGACTTGTCGAAAGTCACTCAAATCAACACAAGAACAGACTCAAATTTAGCGTCTAGGCCACCCTAGAGAGCAGGCAGTAGTTACACTTCAAAGAACAGGCATCAGAGGTCGAAATTTAGCTCAAAATATGTCATTTCCAGTTGGTCATGCTAAGGTCACGCTGGGGTCACACTGAGCTCATGTTGACAGCATGAACCTAGCGTGAGCTTCCAAAATGGCCCAAATCCAAGCACAGACAAGCTCAAATTAAATATACAAGACATCCTCAAGAGTAGGCAATAGTTGCACTTCAAAGAACAGGTGTCAAAGGTTGAAATTCATCTTAAAATGTGTCACTTCTAGTTGGTCATGCTGAGGTCATGCTGAGCTCACGTTGACAATGTGAACCCATCATGAGCTGCCAAAATGGCTCAAATCCAAGCACAGATAGGCTAAAATTAAATAAATAGGATGTCCTCAAGGTCAGGTAACAGTTGCACTTCAAACAAAAGTCTTAAAGGTAGAATTTTTGCACAAAACACATCATTTTTGGTCATGCCCGCTGTGGTCATGCTGGGGTCATGTTGAGGTCACACTGGCAGCATGAGCCCAACATGAGCACTAGTCATGACCAAGCAAAACATGTCAGACACACACCGAGGACATGCCAGGATGAGATCAATGCATGCTGGTGATCTTGATGAAGCAAAAACATTTCCAGCAGCAGCCAGGTCATAGATCCTAAAATTATAAGCGAGTTGGAGGCTAGATCTCTTATTGTACATTATCAATCATTGTAAAATTTTCACATTTTCTTTAAGCTTGTCAAGCTCTTATGCTACAAATTGTACATGAGTGTAAGCCAACTTGCACAAGCTAGAATCGATTATAAGATATAGTGCATCTAGTCTAGAACATAGTCTGCCCATGTACACCTGTCACACTATCTGTTTTTCTCGGATCTCATAGTCATTGACCTCATTCGCAAATCCTACTTCCAAGCCTAGAAAAATGTATAAATACCTTGTTCATTGACATAAAAGGGGTTGGCAAAAATTTGGAAAAGAAAACCAGCAATCCTAAGCCTGGACACATGTGATCCCTAGCACCTACAAACACCACACATCAGAGCTTAACATCTGACTTGCAATCCAGACTTGCAACTACGTTTTGACCGGTGCACATTTTGTTAATTAATATAATACAGTTTCACTTTTGCCTTCCATTGTGCTGTTTTGGTTCATTGTCTCTGTTATCCCGTTTTATTGCATGCTTCTACATACATTTTTTGTACGTTTACACACTATATTTCACATTTACATTATGTTGCATTATGCTCTTTGTTTTACATTTCGCGACGATAACCCCAGTGCAGGCCATAGCGTATGCTCAGGGAAGTCCTTGGTTGATCTGCATGTAGACCATCCAAGTCACTCTGCCTCCATTTTTTTGTAGCTTGCCCTTGCACAAAGGCAGGGTCATCTGTATCTCTCCAGAGATCTTCAGTGTTCATTTTCCTCCAGCCTTACGTCGATGATTTCAGACAGTACAGACACTATTGTGGTGATGGTGATCCACCTTCTCCTCCATCCTCTTCATTTGATTCTGAAAATTTTTCATCATCTGTTGGTTCTCATAGAAGCCACCATCAAAATCATCGTGATGAAGATAATCAATAGGACAACAATGACCATGAAGGCCACCAAGACTGAAGGGGTTACTAAAACCATCATCGATGTCATTGATGCAGTGATGATGATGAACCTCTAATGGCAACACGAAGCATGCTCAACATTGTAGAGGTAGTAAAGATCACAACCAAGCATGTGAAAGATAGTATGATTAATCACTTAGACATGAATAATATCCCAAGATTTGAGGGGGGATACAACTCTAATCCATAGACACATTTACAAGCTTTCCATGATGCCTATGCCTTACAAAACATAGAAAATGAGTGGTAGAAACTCAATCTCTTTCCTAGGACACTTATCAAGGAAGTTGAAAGTTTGTACTAGTCCTTGGAGCTAGAATCTATCCATAGATGGAGTACCATGTTGGAGCTATTCAACAAAAAATATTATTCAAGGATGGAGCCAAGGAACACATGAACCCTTGGATGATGCTATGGATAAATATTATTTACTCTTACATCGATGCCCTAGCCATGGTTATTGTTAGAGGGAACAACTTCGCCACATCATAGATGGGCTTAGGAAAGAAACTGGAAGAACTCTTGGGATGTATTCCTAAGGGAGACTATCTAAACTAAGATATCATTAGATGAAAAGGTTGATAGAGTAGGTAGCAAAAGAATAAGGTGAGTTGCGAAAGAGGGAAAGTATAGAAGAATATAATAGGGACCCTTCCATCATGAAATAGGAGGTCCAATTTTGTGATGAGGAGTCACCACTCGATGAAGTGGTGAATAGGAAAACTTTGCCCATCCAAAAATTTGTGTCTAATATTTTGGAAAAGGTTGTTAAATTATGGGACTCTTTGGATGAAAAATTCCAAATTACTATCAAGGTTGTTGAAGAATCCAAAGAGAAAAATAGTGATCATCACTGCAAGAGATGAAAAGAAGCTAAACGTGTGATGGGTCACAATATCGCATAGGCCGCGATATCGTGTACGTGATATCACGTCCACCACGATATCGCATCCCCCATATGTGATATCACAATCTACCATAATGTCTATAAATAAGAAGCAACTCTCCCTTGTTTTCAAAAAATAGGTTAGATTGTAGGAAAACTTTGGTAGTTTGATCCCTTTAGAGATAGATTATTTTCCCGTGTCTACCTGCAGTGTGGTGAATGTAACTGTACGACATCCTTTATTCAAGTGTGACGTACTTGGACATGCACATGATCAGTAATAAAGATTGAGATTACTTCATCATTGCAACATTCACTTTGTTATTTATTTATTCATTTAATTGTTATTTACTACTTTCCTAATTAGTTTCTCATGCTTATCTCCTAGTAACATAGAATGAGTACTACTTGATTACGAGCATTTAAGTGTGATTACTTGGTAACCCAGTGGCGTACCTAGGATCTGCGCTTGGTAATCCCAGTGGTATTCATGCATGAAGTCCAAGATGTGTATGGATAATCAAGAAATAGATGCTCATCGCACTTAGGCTAGATTAGATTCTTTTACCTTTCCTTCCTAGCTTAACTTAGTTAATATTATCTTCCATTGCCTCAAGAGTAGCATTAGATTAGGAATACATCATACACCTCACTCTGGACTAAACGATACGTGACAAATATAATACTAGTCCAGGTGGGAAGACAGCGAACTGCGACCTAAGGCTAACTATCTAGGTGCCACACCTAGTCCATCTGCGGAGTTTGACTAGATCATGTGTGAGAACACTCGTATTCATATGGTTGAGTGTAGGGGTATCTCACCACTCATCATTGGCACCGTTGCCAGGGACGGTGCTAGTTATCTAGATTAGTTATATCATACAAGGTCACTATATAAAAATTAATGATATATCTCTTAGAAAGAAGTATAAAAAGTCACATAAATTAACACACAACAATGCCTCTCCTACAAGATGATAATAATGCCACACTTAGTGAGGAAGTTCATTGGAGAACCAATGAACTATATGACAATGAAGATTGGAGTATGCAAACCGAGGTGGGGGTTTCTTATAAACATGAACAAAAACAACGTCATCACAACTCATGAAAGCATAACTTACCTGATGACAATGAACCCCTACTGGCCACTACAAGCTTAACGTAAATACAAGAGGCTATTCGAATCTCACGTAGGCATTGTCAAGAGAGGCATCTACCCAGGCTCGATTTAAACAACTTTCCAAAATTTTTAGGAGGCTATGACTTAGATCCGCATCAACATTTACAAGCCTTCTACGATGCCTGCATAGGGAACAACATTGATAATAGTTGGAAAAAACTTAAGCTCTTTCCTATGACACTCGTTGACCAAGAAAAATTATGGTATAGATCATTAAAACCAAATTCAATATGATGTTGGTCAATAATGGTAGAAGTATTTAATGAAAAATATCAAACCTATGCAAGAGTGTTAGCCTTGAGGAAACAAATCCAAGGATGGAAACAAGCATAACATGAACCCTTGGACATGGCCGCTAGGAGAGAAAGGATAAAAGAATCTAATCTAGCCTAAGTGCAATGAGCATCCATTCCTTGATTATTCATACACATCTTGGATTTCGTGCATGACTACCATTGGGATTACCAAGCGCAAATCCTAGGTACACCACTGGGTTACCAAGTAATCAAACTTAAATGCTCGTAATCAAGTCTTACTCATTCCACGTTACTAGGAGATAAGGGTGAGAGACTAATTAGGAAAGTAGTAAATAACAATTAAATGAACAAATAAATAACAAAGTGAATGCTGCAATGATGAAGTAATCTAGATCTTTATTGCTGATCATGTACGTGTCCAAGTACATCACACTTGAATAAAGGATGCTGTACAATTACATTCACCACACTGCGGGCAGACAAGGGAAAATAATCTATCACTAGAGGGATCAAACTACCAGAGTTTTGCTACAATCTAACCTATTTGTTAAAAAAGGGAGACCTGCTTCTTATTTATAGACATTGCGGTGGATTATGATATTGCGTACGCAATATTGCAGGGGATGACGTGATATCACGTATGTGATATTGTAGGGGATGCGATATCACGGTCTATGCAATATCAGATCCCATCAACATGCCTACCAAAGAGGTAAGGGCAAAGCTACTGCCATAGAGGAAGTTGTAGAAATCGACTCTAATAATGAAATTGATTATGAAATTTGTCAATATGAACATCCAAAGGGATGTTGCGTTTTGATGTCACACTTACAAGATCTTGGGATGTATTCATTGAACCCTCAACTAACGCATAAGCAAGTACCTAAACAATTACCTTATCCTTAGGGCAATCCATGATAGTTCTATTAGCAACAACAAGCTTATTATCCAAGTGGAGCTCCACCACAACCATATGAGTAATACCAATAATGGCATTAACCAAAATCATAGGGAATGCCACTACCAAGGTAGTAGTACCCTTAGAGGAAACTAGATCCATATGAATACTATGTTTAGCAACCCGTATTTCCAAAGATTTTTGCAAGTCATACCTCATTTCATCATCACTATTACCCTTTAGAGTACCACAAAATACATTCACCATCTACTTGAGGAGAAAACCCATGTCCATACCACCCTCTATAGTTGTTTGCACACACACCTTCACCTTCAATCCAGTTACCTCCTGCTCCATCCATGTAGGGTGAGAGTCCTTCACAGCTGCAACAATGAAATGCTACAAGGGCTATACATTCACAACCTAGTACAGCTGATTGCCTTGCATCTTTAGTATCCTCATCCTATACATCAAATACCTTCAAGTTTTCTTCAAACCAAACATCACCTTAGATTTGCTCTCTAATGCTAACTCATGTTGTTTTCGATTGGATCAAGGCTGGAAATCTTCCCATGAAAAGATATGACTCACGAATTCCTCTCATTTACTTATAGATTGTTGGACATGAGACATGTAAGGCTCTTCTTGATTTTGGTTCCAATGTCAATCTCATTTCCCATGACATGTACAAGGCATGGAACCTACCACCTCTTAAGAAGCAACATCCATCTAGAATTGGTAGAGCAATCAATCACTATTTCTTTGGGATTAGTGAAGGACATTGTGACCATAGTTAGTGGGTGGTCCTATCCTGCTAATTTTCTAGTGATCAAGATTGAAAACTGCAAAGGTAACTTTACCATAATTATGCAAAGGTTAAGCATGGTCAATGCATGTATGGGCATAAGAGGCCTCTCCTTGGAAATCTTCAAGGAAAATGGATTTGAAAAGTTAGAGAAGAAGAATATTCCATGCATCACACACAATAATAACAAGTGCAATTATGTGTAAAAGATTTGATCCATCAAAAGGACATACATTAATATATTCAAAGGTGTCTATATATAGTAGCCATAAAATAGGAGGGAACCTAATGGCTAATAGCTGACTTGAATAGTAGCACATTATGCATGGAACCAACTAAGAACCTAACATGTGATTATGTTAAAAACATGGATAAACTTGAGCAATTTCATCACCAACTCTCTGATGATGAAAATGATGACACCTATTAGGAAGAGTTGGAAATCACTGATAACTTAAAGAAACAGATCCTAGAACTAAAAGCCCTACTAGCTGGCATGGAATATACATTTTTAAATAATGGTAAACTTTTCATAATTAATGCCAAACTTGCTCTTCAAAAAAAAAAAAAAGAAAAACTATTAAAGGTAGTTAACAAATGGCCAACAAACTTTGCTTGATCATATCTTGAGCTAGTAAGAATATATCCAAGGATATGCTAGCATCACATTTACATTGACTTAGCCATGAAGCTAAGAAGGCAATCATAGAGGTGGCTAGACCCAAAATTGAAGAAGATCATCAAGGAGGAAATAGAGCAACTCCTCAAGGTAGGGTTCATCTACCCCATCACAAATAGTAAGTGGGTTAGCCCACTCATAATTTTGCCAAAGAAATATGGTAAGTGGTAAGTCTATATCAATTGTAGGCTGTTGAATATGGCCATGTTTAAAAATCATTTTCCATTGCCATTTGTGGATTAAGTGTTGGACACCATATTTTGGCATTGCTATTATAGCTTCTTGGATGGTTATAGTGGGTATAACCAAATCCAGATTGTGCCAGAAGATTAGGCCAATACAACATTCACATGTCCTTGGGGGAGTTTTGCATATTGTAAGATGCCATTTGGTCTATTTAATGCCCTTGTAATATTTCAATGCCTAGTCTTTAGTATTTTCCAACAGCAAATTGATAGTGGTGTGGAAGTGTTCATGGATGACTTATCCACCTATGGAGCTATGTTTGAGCAAGCCTTAGACTACCTTGAGTAAGTATTGAAGAGATGTGTTCAAACAAACTTATAGGTCAATTGGCAAAAGAGTCATCTCATGGTCCAAGAAGGCATTATGTTGGGTCACTGAATTTCACAAGAAGGGATTGAGGTAGACCTAGAAAAAATAAGGGTCATCCATGGAATTACATGTCAACCAGAGATAGTCAAGGATATTAAATCATTCCTTAGACATACTAGCTACGATTTATAGCGAATTTCTCTAAGATCACAAAGCCATTGGTTGAGCTTACAAAGAAGGATGCTCTATTCATTTGGACTAAGGAGTGCAAACATGCATTCCAACTACTAAAGGAAAAACTTGTAGAAACTCTAATTCTATAGGCACCAGACTATTCCAGACCATTTCACATAATGATGAATGCATCTAATTATGCTTTGGGAGTGGTGCTTACATAGTTGGATGATAAAAAATGTCCATATTATATTTATTGCATGAGCCGAAGCATTGTGGGTGCATAGTTGAATTGTACCACAATTGAAAAAGAACTAATGGTAGTGGTGTATGCTCTTGAAAAGTTCAAGCACTATGTGCTTGGATATAAGTATTTGTGCACACAGATCATAGTGCCATCTGCTTCCTGATGAATAAGTTGACAGTGAGCCCTCATATCATATGGTGGCTCATGATCTTACAAGAATTCGATCTCACGATGGTAGAATGAAAAAGGATCGAGAATGTGATCATTGAACATCTCTCTTGATTAAGATGGGATAATAAAGAGGAGGAGAGCCTACTCTTTGATCAGTTTCTAGATAAACTTCTCTTTACAAGAGTATGAAATGACCAAACACCCATAGAAACAACATGGTATAATGGAATCTCACCTATCTTCTTAGTTAGGAGATGCCATAAGATCTTGACTTTAGAAAGAATCAACAATTTATTCATCGAGCCAAATACTTCATGGAAATCAATAGACACCTTTACAAGGTGTGTGCCAATGGCTTGATTCGTTGGTGTGTCCCTGATGAAGATCAACTACGCATTCTCTAGGATGCTCATGAAGGGCCTTGAAAAGATCACTATGTAAGGAGACACACAATCATAAAAATCATGATGGAAAGATACTATTGGCCTATAATCTTCAGGGATTCCCACTAATTTTTCCAATCTTGTGAATGTTGTCAACAAGATGGTGGGATGACCACTTGAATGGAAGGTCCTCAGTAGGGGATTCAACCACTTGAGCCTTTTGACATATGGGGTGTTAAATTCATGTGTCCCATCATACCCATGTCCATTTAAAATGTGTATATCATCATAGTAGTCGACTACTACACAAAATGAGTACAAATAGAAACCATTGTTGATTGTACATCATCCACTGCTACTAGATTTGTACAAAAAAATGTTGTAAATAGGTTTGGGGTGCCACATGCACTAATTTCTAATAATGGAACTCATTTTACAAGTTCCACTTTTAGAAATTTGATGCAACACTTGGGGGTTGAACATAAATTGACAACACCCTACAAACGCCAAGCCAATGGTCAAGTAAAGGTAACTAACTAGGAGATCACAAACATCTTAACAAGAACAATAAGAAAATATAGAAGAGATTGGAGTAGCAAACTCAATGATGCTTTCTAGGCCTATTTCTCAACATGAAAACTTCCTATTGGCTACTCTCCCTATGCATTAGTGTATAGAAAAAATCCAATGCTCTTGATTTAGTTTGATCTCCATACACTCTCAATAGTCTATGATCTAGATCTTGACCTAAGTCTAGCATAAAAAGAAAGATTGATCAACCTAAATGTGCTAGATGAAAATTGATTGGTGGCCCTATCTTTGAATGAGGTACACAAGGCATTCAACAAGTAATGCCATGACCTCAAAATATGAAAAGTAACATTTCAACTAGGAGATAAGATTCTCTATTGGAACCGCACATACATTTCCTAGAAGACAAAATTCTAAACATTGTGGAAGGGACCTTATATAATTGATCAAACCTTTTCCTTTAGGGCCATGATAATATACAAATCTAAAAGCCCAAATAAAAAGTAGTTGGTCAACATCTAGCAAGTGAAACCTTTTCTAGAGCCAGGACAAGCTAGTGTAACTACCACCTCAATGAATGGACAACCACATTCCATTTTAAAGATCTCCTCCTTCCAACTCAGTTGTGGGGTAGATGGCTATCTGTGTTAATGATCCATTTGGTTTCTCTATTTTTCTACTTTTTTTTTCACGTTTTTGATTTTATAAGTTATTTATTTTACAAATTTTTTATTTTCAAATTTTTCTTAATTTTGCACCATTGTTAATACCTTTAAATGTTTCTTGATTATTTTACACTTTCTCATATATTTTACTTTGTTTTGTTTAGGTGTGGCTTTTCATTATTTTTTTTGATAAAATTTTTTTATTGCCATAGGACATAGTGCCATTGTTGTTGTTTACTAATGATGGTTTGTGCTTAATGTTGTGGTTGTTGATGTCTAGTTTTAATTTTTGAATTCTGATGTCTGATGACTATGACATGGTTTATTTTTCATGGAATAGGTAGTGAGTCCATGTCATCCACCCATCCAATAAACTCTATGGTTTTCCTTGTTCTGGGAGTTCGAGGTTCCTTCTATTAAAGAAACTTTTAATCAATTGGTGACCTTAGTAGTTCTAGAATTGGGAAAGATTCAAAGGTTTGTAGAGGGTATGACTTCAAGGGGACTTAATACTCCTTGTACTCTTTTTCTTACTTAAGTGCTTATGTGTTTTTCATGAACTTCTTACCATTTCATTCCATCCATTAATAGGAAGTCAAATAAAATTTTTATATGGTGTGGTTTCCATTCGAAAAAGGAAGAAAAAAGAAAAAAAAAAGATAGAAAAATAGAAAAAAATGATGGGAATTCAAAGCACACCCCTTAGATAAATAAATGGGCTATAAGCACTAGTTATGGAACTATAAAGACATGCACCCATGCCTGAAGGTCCCCTCTAACTAAGGCCCTCTATCTCTTCCTTTCTACTTCTATTTTCTTCTCTTTTTGGAATGATGGTTGTTTTATGGGAGCACTCTCATGTCTTGGGTGAGCAAATCAGTCTTGGAGTGGCAATGCAAAGTCATTGAAAGGGGTTGGTTTTGATTTGGACTAAGTGTGGATCTTCTCAGGTCACTTTAAACACAAATTCTACAAGGGACTTTTTATGACCTCAATTCAGAATCCCATTTCACCTTCTCCCCCATCCATCCATGCTACCATAATTCAACTCACTATCGAGTTCTATGTTATGTTGTATGTCTTAGTTTGATGTGTTTGAATTCTTGAATAGATTCTTTTTGGTTGATCCTTAACTTTTCGTGACCTTAAATTAACTATGGGGCCCATGGACTCCTTAGTTGAGGTTATGCAAGGGCAACAAGGGCATGAGCCTACTATGGGGAGGATCCACTTGCATATCTCTTGGTTTGGTTAGTTTGGTTCCTTACCTTAGACATTACTACAATTCTATCTTTTTCATATTCCATTATGTAAATCACTATGTGCTTCTTAATCTCTTAATTTCCACGCTCTTTCTTCATTTTCTTAATTTTCTCAATTTTTAGGACTTCAACACCCCTTCTCATATTTTCATCATGTTCATGGTAGTTAGGGCTTTCATTTGATCCTAATTTCATTAAAAATCTCTTTGTAATTTTCAAGTTTTGACCAAGTAAACTAAAGTCAAGTGGTCAATAGTTGTGTTGATGAGGCCCCATCAATGTAGCTGACTGCATCAATGAGATCCCATTAATGCATAACAAAAAATCTATATACACTACTACACACTTTGCAATTTTTATCATTTTCTTCATAATGCTAGGGGAGTTTTTGCCATTTTTCAAAGCCCAAAAAATTCCAGAGCCCTTAACTTCCCAACCATTTGTCCAAATTACTTTATTCTTTGATCTCGTAGTTACCGGAGGTAAGCTCTTTATCATGGGGGCTACAAACCTTAAGGTTTTTGATGAAATTTTTGAAAATTTTTCTAACTCCCCCAAAGGGTTAATAAATTTAACAATATACAAACATCAATTTTTTCAAGAGTTAACTCTTCCAACATCCTTTGGGATGATTTATTAACAATAATAGATAAATAAAATAATGATTGAAGTAATCAAATCAACCATAATTACAACTTAGCCAAGTGCAACTATCCTAAAGAGATATAGGTATCCTAATTATTTCATGTTACACAAAAAATTTCTAATCCATGGTCTTATTGTGATTATAGATGTTACCAAGACCAAAATGACTGCAAGAATGAGAATCCTCTGAACTAAGGGAGACATGGCCTAGAGCTAGAAGGGGCCAACAAGAACAAGCCCAAGAACCACTAGAGGCAACCCATGCAATGGGACCTCTTCATGAGGAGCCCAAAGTGGAATCTATTCGATAGATTCTAGAAGAAGAAGTGCCAGTAGGGTAATCATAATGATGGGAAGCACTAGGACCCATGCCAAGGCTTGAAGTTACATTAACTCAACTTTTCCTTGACATCATTAGACCTTGAGAGATTCAATGCTCAGTTCTCTAAGAACTAAACTTTGGGCCATTTCTAGAGAAAGCTCCAGCAGAGGTCAAAATA
This sequence comes from Gnetum montanum, assembly GCA_015680685.1. Classification (NCBI taxonomy): domain Eukaryota; kingdom Viridiplantae; phylum Streptophyta; class Gnetopsida; order Gnetales; family Gnetaceae; genus Gnetum; species Gnetum montanum. The sequence continues at coordinate 1,050,916 of MNCI01001630.1, forward strand.
CAATTACAAACCTCTCCCATGTGGCCAATTATCACCTCTAGTGGAAAGTGGTACATGGGAGAGACATATCTCTTCTAGAACAATAGAAGACCAAGGTCCATAGTAAAAATCAAGGATATTTAGATGTGCTACTCAGTTGAGGCTATTGTACAGGCACTAGGGTTGCAAGATATTGGAATAGTTGGTAGACCTATCAATGCAAGGTGACCTTGAGGCAAAAAAGGAGTGGACTTAGTGTTGTTATAGGATGAACCGTAAGGAGTTTGGCATGCTCACATTAGTGGAGTGCATCTACTTCAAGATAGTGACTTATCACCTCAATATAATGATGAGGCTTAGCAAGGTTACTACCTTTTCCACCCAAGAATGTGCTACTCTAAGTAGGAGATTTCCTGTAAACCTTCCATAATTGATCTATTTAGATATTGGAAAATGCTTCAAGGAAAATGAACGTGGAAGGAAAACCTTTCTCTTTTCATGCCACGCCTAGAAACTTTGCAAAAGGATAGGAATTATCCACTACACCAATGAGACAATTAGACATGCTCCTTTGTCTCCATGGCCTAAAATCATGAAAGAAAAGACTCCTAACACAATTAAAGAAGAGGAGAAACTGCCATCTCCACTGCCTACTCAAGAAATAATGCTGGAGGCCTACATAGCCATTCAGTGCTTACGTAAAATTTAAGAGTAGCCCTTGCATGAGTAGGAGTAGCATGTAGGGATGAGTAGTGCAAATGCATCTGTGTATTGACCAATGATGAGTCACCTTAATGATGTGGTTTGAAAAATTAGACAAATGGAAAGGGATGGGTGAATATTCTTTGCCCAACAAACATAGTTTCCTGCAAGGTCTGATCCCAATGCTTGAGAGGTAATGGTGTCATTATCACAACACCATTTATTCCCAAAAGTCTTTGGGAATGCTACCTCCTTCTTGGTGCATTTGAAGGAAGGTGAAGGGGCCACTGTATTGGTGATGTAGCACTAAGGATAGGAGACTATGACTGAAGTAGTTGCTGATTGCATTGCCAAAGAACTTAATGCACTTGCAGTGTCTGTACTAGACACATTTGTACTTCAAGATGTGAAGACATCCATAAGCATAGTTAACAAAAAATTTAATGTAGCCCTAGCATGAAGAATTGCTAGATCGACTAGTAGGGACTAGGTAACCGATTCCAAATATCTTTGATTTTTTAGATAACATCACCACAACCTAGTTAGAGTTGCTAGAAGCAAGGGGAAAATGTATCATCTTAAAGGGTTAACTTGAAATGACTCAAGCATAGAATAAACGCTTGGCCACAGAGGTTGCCAATTTATGTTCCCATCTTGCTAATCCTATACTCCTCAGCCTAAAATAACCAGAGATGAAGCTTTCCAATAGTTTTAAGAATGATTTAGGAAGGTTGATGAGGAAGTGGTGATGACCATCTTTAACTAGTCTGTAGTAGAAGTGAAGACATATTTAGTTTAAAAGGACTTGGTTCAGATGTGTTAGGAGAATGAAGCAATGACTGTAGAAAATCATTGCCTATGCAATGTCGATGCTCAAAAAGAAAAAATACAGAAACTCATTCATCAATAGTAGGAGTAGCTAGCCAGGGTGAATATTGAATTAAGGAAATTAGCTGTAGAAAATTGCAATCTATCTATGGAAGAAGTTTGTGCCTTACGCTAGAAATCTAATTGATGAAAAATTCTTACATTATAATAATAATTCATGATTAAAAATCCTTTGGACTATCTTTATACCTTCTAGAATATCAATTTGACTCAATTTTTCCATCAAAAATAACTCAAAATATTGAATTTTTTCATGGTGATATCATACATATGATGTATGATGCCCTACGACATTGCATCAATGATGGTGTACCTACCATGTATCCCATATAAACTCCTATATGTACATGAGGAGTTATAAATTTTTCATTTCCTTCATTTCACATAAGGAGAGTTCATACTATTTTTCTAATCCTTTGACACCCAAAATTGAAAGCCTTATAACTTCCTCATCATAACTTTAATTTGCATGATTCTTGTACCCTTTTGTTTAGAGAGTGACCAACTTAGTCATGGGGGAGAGTGCTATACATAATTTATGTAATTTGCACCAAATTTTTCTAATGCCTAGAAGAACATATTAAGGGTAAGAATAATAAGAATTAATTATATTTTAATTAAATAACCAAATAAATGATAATGAGCTTAACAATCCTTTCCAATCAATCATTTAAACACACATTAAACAAAAGATCAACAATTATGAGAGGTTATAAAGAATAAAAAAATTAATGAATTACAATAATCAAGGGTTTCCTTTTAAAATTTCTCTAACTCTAAATTCCTAATGAACACTAAAAAGTAATAACAATGATATATTTTGATCAAATCCAAGAACCTAAGAGAAGGTTTTGAACTGTTAGGAACTTATTTGAAATCCTTGGGGTAATCACAGAAAAATTCTTTATGATTAGAGGTGGCTTCTAAAAGACCTGTAGCTAATGGACCCTCATAATAAATGGGTAATAATCCCAAAGGAAGAAGACATGTTGGAAAGCAAACTCTGCAAGATGAGCAAGAGGCCTAGTCCTATAGTATCAATTAGTCCACACCTGTGACAAGGAAATCTATGTAAGTCGAAGTTGGTGTACCACTAGCTAAAGAGTAAGGACAACACCTCAAGCTATTGGATGAGTGCCTCCAAGCCATCCAAGAGAAATTTATGATGTCCATAGTCATAGTGGAATTAAACTTTGGACCATTCATGAAGTTTATCCCTATTGATGTTTAAGAGAAACGCCAAGCTTCTCCTCTTTGGCCCATGCTATCATGCAATGGTAAATGGTATTTGGAAGAAGTGTATAAATTTTGAAAGAATAAAAAAGATGATGCTATAGTTAAGATTGAAGGAATCATAGTGCCATATTCAATTGAGGCGATACTCAAGGTACTAAATATTTCTAATGTCAAAGCCAACATTGCACAAATATCTACAAGGTTTGACATAGATGTAAAGAATTTATGGCTATAAATTTTCTATTGGAAAATTGAGAAGGAATATAGTGGATTGTCTAGTATAGAGAAAATTTATTTCAAAATTAGGACCTATCATATCTTCCTAACCAAAATATTGAATAGAATTTCCACCTATGCCATCAAAGGAAATGTTATCTTAATGGGGAAATTCCAACCTAATATGGATCATTTATTATTTTTGAAAATCCAAAGGAGATTTAAAGAAAAGAAGGTAGGGAAACTCTCCTTACCATTTCCTTACTTTATTAGAAGATAGTGTAGACAAGCAAGAATTTTGGGCTACACAAATAATATTCTTTGTGAAGCCTAGAATGCTTCATATGTTGAAATTTCAAAATCAGTGCCACCTAAGAAGGATCAAGTAGAGAAACCAACAAGCACTAAGGGAGTAGTTAAGTCTACACTAGCAAGAAATTTTCTAGCCATAGAAATAGCAGAACCAAGTGGATCAACACCAATTGCTGATAGACTAGCATCAAGTGCTCCACTATCATAGCAAGAGTATTGATACTCAATGAGCCATTTGCAACAAATTTCTGAAACTATAAGCTATGGAAATAGAGAGATCTACAACATGTATAAAGTGCAAGATAATCCAATTAGACCTACCATATCATTAGTACTAACTAGTGATCAAATCTCATTACAAGCAAGAGAAGATGAAGATTGGGTATAATAGATATTTGGGAATGTTTCATCCTTCTAGGTTTTGCTAGAAATAAGAGAAGGATCCACAGTAGTGGTGATGCAAAACTAATATGCAATAGAAGTAGTAGAGATTATCATAGATCATATTAGAAAATCCTTTAATATTCCTATTGTGCCATTAGTTGATATGACTAGAGCTAAAGATGTTGAAACCATAGCCAAAACATCCATGATCCCACAAGAACATGAAGATATTCTAGATCAATTGCTACAAACTAGACAAGTGATGAAAAATATTTTTGATATCCCAAGTGGTACCACTATAGTGCATTATGAAATGATTTCAATTAAGGGCAAGCTAGTAGTGATAGAAACTAGAGTAAAGCACACAAAAAATAAAATGCAAAGGTTACAAGTAGAGTTAGTTGTATTAAGAGTAGAGAGGAAAGACCCTACATAATACATTACATTTGATTAGCTACGATAATTTAGAACTGAAAAAATAGACCAACTAATGACCAAATATACCTAGATGGAGATGGAAAATGAAAAGGAAACATGAAATGCCTTAATGGTGGAAGCACAAAACTATGCTCATGCCAAAGCCTTGACTACTCTAAAGAAGAAAATAAAAGAATTATTGCTAAAAATATGAAGTTTAATGACATTGATAAGCAAAAGAATGTGCTATAAGAAAGTGTTTATCAACTAAAGGATTAGTTTGCTAGAGTCAACCTTAACATGAGAAAATTGACTAGAGACAAAAGGATCCTATCAATGGAAGAAGTTCATGTAATATGAGAGAAGTTAGCTATTGAAATCAGCGCATGGTGGAATGAGGCCATGAAACATGAATGGCTAAAAGAGTACTTCAAGGATCAAGTGGGCATGTAGAAGAAAATAAATGAAAAAGAGATGATGGCCAAATTCAAGATCAACTTAATCACAATACAAAAACCTAATTACTAGCCAATATTGGATAGTCTTTCCCATGTTCACTAAGATAAAATAAAAAATAAAGACTTGTAGATAGAGGATCTAATAGAGTACATGAGATTAGCAAATCTGAGCTATGCTAATCTAGCCATGTTGATAGTAGGTAGGCCTCGAATATAACTAGAGCAACAAGTGGTTACAATGTATGCACTATATGAAAAGGAGTTTGTAGATAAAAAATATTCATAAGAAAACTTTCCAATTGCAAAATCCAAACTTCAAGTGGTCAATGCTAGATACCAAGATCAAAAAGATGTAGCAACAAATTTGGCTAGGAGAATGATAAACTACTAGAACTTGAAAATGATAGCCAAAGTGTTACAAGAAGAATATAGGTGGTTTCTTGTTTGGTATATCAAAGCCAATAAATTTTTTTTACAATTTTCATGCCCATGGAAAGTATTGACTCTAGCAAACATTGTTAAATTCACTTGGATAGTACATGATCCAAGATCAAAGGTAGAAAATCTTTGGGTGCTACTCAACTGATACTAATTCCATAAGCCCAATGACAAAAGAAAAAACCTAATTGAAGAGCCACCACTACCTAAAATATAAGACTAGATTAAGCTTTGATGATTTTTTTTGCTTTATTTTATTTTTTCAAATGTGTCAATCATGCAATGCATGAGAATTTTGTAAATACCACTCAAACAACTTTATGAAATTCATAGTAGAGTTAGTCATGTATATAAGTCATAATGTCAAAGTCTATAAATGACTTGAAATTTTGTAAGAAGGGCTATCCTTATTTTGTTTTAACTCAAGGATGAGTTTTTAGTCAGTCATGGGGCTATGATAAAACCTTTAAGTCATTTGGCTAAGATATCATATCTACAATATGGTAGCTTTGCATATGTCATCATAGATGTGATGTAAGGGGTTATGGTCATGCCTATAAATAGCAATCCACTGTCATGTTGAAAGAAAAAACTTTCACCAACACTTAGTTAGATTCTTGTAGTTTGTTTCTGTAACTTAGACTTAGCAATAGAGTGAATGCCTATAGTGTGGTGTATAATAATTATATAGAATTTTTGTTCCAGTGGATTATTCTTGAACATAATTCATGATAAAAAATAAAGATCAAGATTGTTTCTTACCATTGTAGCATTTCAGTTAGCTCATTTTTAATATTCTTAGAACATCTTAAAGATAAGAAATACAAGGAAGGTAGGGTGATGTATCATTATCATTTTCCTCAAAAATTTTATTCTTAATGATCTCTCATTAGTTGGAAGGCATCATGTCCATTTGACTCAAGGCCATTGAACTCAACATCATAATTCTTATGAATGAATGCATCAAAATCCTTACACATATCTTACCTAAGTACAATACTTATAATAGTTTTGGTTTTAAGTTGGACTTAATCTTGGAGGCTTGTCCTCATGTCCCACCATTCTTTTAATAATTTAATATCACCTCGGAATTCCTTAATTGTATCATCATAATGATTTAAATATACAAAAAATATTACATACAAATTTGAAATAATATTCATTATTATTAACCAATGGGATAGGGTTCCAAGCCTTGCTAATGCACAATGGAAACCCACCATTTCTAGACAATTGAACTTTTTCATTTTCATAGTACCAATTATGCCCAATAATAATTTTATTTTTCAACACCCAAATTAGCATTATCATTTCCAATCACTAATGGTGACATCAAGAGTAGTCTAGCACTTGTATCAATGTCAAACATTAATAGCAAACAAAATGAAAAAAATAATTCCAAGATTGTCAAGCATGAAAAATACTCTTTGTCTCACGCATATAAGACTCAACACAATCAATAGCATTATCTAATTCAAATGCATCACTTTCAACATCATAGAAAATATCATCACCATATTATGCATTCTATTTAATTTTTGAAAACTTGGAATCATTAATGTAGAATGGAAATCATAATCATCAATCTCATCAAAAGTATACACTAATCTAAACATATGATTACCTTTATTCATAGTTTAGCTATTATTTCTTCATTAAAGATAACCTTATTATTATAGTTCCATGGTCTACCAAAAATAAAATTAGCACAATCAATAGGTAACATATCACAAAGAATTGTATAACAAAAATCTCCAATGAAATACTCAATAAAACATTGATTCTTAGCTTGCTTGTGATGGTTTTTCATCATCTAATATACTTTGTATAGACTAAGATGAGAAAAGATATTTAAATGCAATAGCTTCACAACCATAATAGAGATCATATTTTCTTGTGATCCATCATCAATAAGTACATTTAAGGAATAACCGTAAACATGAAAATGAATTCTAAATAAAATATTCCTTATAACATCTTCATTGGTAGTCACATTTGTTATACTCATTTTGGCTTTTTTTGCATAGGTTAGCATCCTAGGTACACTCTATGGCTTTTCAATTTAAAGCCATCTTTGGTAGTCTAGACTTAGCATCTTGCATCATCTACAATATACTTTCTAGATATTCATCTTCAGCTTACTAAAAATGATGTTTCATGTCATTAGCAACATCATTTTGGTTGATCATTTGTGGCTCTTAGCTTTAGTGTTTGGTGTAAACTCTAGTATTGATTTTTTCTTTAGTTATTCAATGTCCAATGTCAATCTTATTTTTGATGTCTAATCACAATTTTTGCTTTTGTAGAAATTTAGCTTATTCAACATTAGCTAGCTTTTCAACATTCGACATCAATCTTAATTTTCATGTCTAATGTCAATTCTCATGGCAATTATTTACATGCCAATTCTTCTATCTAGAGCCTTGTAAAATCCTTTGGAAGATTTTGTGGACCCCAATGCATTGTTCTTTCATGGTCTACAAGGTATTTAACCTATAAATAGGTGGATACCCCTAAATTGAAATGGTTTATCCTTAAAAAAATTGATTGTCATTTTTATTTAGTATTTTTACTTTTTAGATCTCAATGCCACTCAACGTAGTTAACTTGCTTTATGATTGATGATTTGGAAATCTTTCAAAAGGCTCTCTCTCTATAGAACAACATCTCTTCCTCTAGAGATATCAACTTCTCTAATTTCTCTTTCTTTTTTTCCTATTGGTGCATTTGTATACTCTTTGTGTTATGCTCGTAATACATGAAGAATTAGTTAGAATCAAGTCAATATACCAATAGGTTTCTATTCTCTAATTTTTCTTATACTATAGATTTACCTATCGTAGTCATTTCTATTTTTGGCATTGTCCAAATTTGCTTTAGGTTTGTTTTTTGCATTTTCCATCTTGGATTTGATGCATTAATAAATTATATTTGTTTTATCTTGTATACTATTTTCCAAAAATTTTTATTGCCAGCCACACATCATGCTCTACTTTCTTTTAAGCTATGCTATACATATTTTTTAGTCTATTTACTAACAACTAGTTCATGGATGCACACTATCTCTTTCTACTTAATATCTGCTAACATTTTTTGAAATTTTTTATCTTAGATTATTTGATTCTTCCAACAATTTGCAAGTCCCCTTTCGATTTGAAGGAAATTAGTTGAAAAAGTAGTTTTCATGGACCATTTAAAGGCCACAAGATTGTGTTAGGTCTTAAATTATGATGATCCTTACTAAAAAAAACATTATCAACAAAAGTATAGCGTTTCAACTTACTTTGCTTAATATTTTACAAAGGTTCATTCACATATACCTTTCTTTGCTATTGAAAGTCTTCTACTTTGGCCTAGTATGCTTCCATAGTTTATAGTCATATTCAATCCTTTCTTTAGTGATGTAGACTTCCACTTTTTCTTTTGTTTATCTTCACTTTACTTCTTAGATAACTTCTTTGATTTTTGAGTTAGATTATCAAACTTATTCTTTTGATTTGTATATTTTCTTATTTCAAACTTTATTATTTTCATTTCAACTTTAAGAGTAAGATCATAAGCTTCATCAAGAGTTTTAGGATCATAAAATGTTAAATCTTGATGATAATATATTCTTAAACTACTAATAAAATTATACACTTATATTTAAGCCAATGAACATAAGCTTTTTGCAAAGTATTATAAAACTCAACATAATAATCTTTTACCTCTTTGTCTCCTTGCCTGAGATATTTTAGCTTCTTGATGACCTCATGATGGAAGGATGTCTTCTTAAATTTTTTCTTCAACATGAATTTCATAAGTTGCCAATTCTGAATGGGTATATCATGAATTATCTATCCTACCATTTAGTTGCTAATTCTTCATGCTTACTTTCAATAGTATGGATCATAGACTTATTATTAATTTTTTCAACAAGAAAATACTTATTTGCAAATCTTAACCAAGAAAGAAAGAAATCTATACAATTAACATATTTGAAAATATAAATATTAACATGAGGAACTTTTAAATAACTTCTCAAAATCTTAGTAAGTATATCATCATTATTTTCTTCTAAATTTGCATGAATGGAAGGAAATCTTTATTCATACATTTGGATTCTAGTTTCTTCTCTTCTCAAGATCCTTGGAGAACTTCTTCTTGATCCCTATAAAAGTGTAATTGGATTCTTCTCTTTAATCTTCATTTTAGATCTTCTTGAAACCTCTTTAAAGTCTTGGTGTCTACTAGCCAACAACTTGGGGATGGCCTCTTGCATTTTAGCTATAAAATCCTTGAAAGAATTATTAATTTCTTTAAGCTCTTTGTAACATCCTATTTCTAATTATGAAGCGAATTTGTATTACAACATGTAAACTATGTAATTAACCTTTAGATGAAGGGATGCCTCATTTTGAGGAGTTGTAATCATTCATGGTACCCTTTGGGGGTCTGACTTATGACATTTGTTGATCTCAACATTCTCATGTTTAGTACAAGATCATGACCTGATAGGGATAGGTGTTTTCTATAATTAGGTCCTAGGATCATATTTTCCTTGGTTATTAACTCTAAGAAGTACAACTTTCATGTCAACTAAGAGAGGGTGTAGTTGAGAACCAAACATTGAATAGAATTGTTCTCTCTAATGTCATTGTCATGTTCATCATTTTGAAGAATTAGCTAATATATAGTCATAAATAATGCTTCCCTTTTAAAGTTAATTTTAGGTTAGGTTTTAGGCATATAATTGATAAAGTAGTTTATGCATAGTTCATTTGAGAGTATTGTTAAGCTATCTTTTATTCATGCATGTGGTTTTAATTATTTTTATATACAATGATTTAACCTTGGAAACTTAAGTAATTAATATGAAGTTAAGAAAATAATAAAGATGGTAAACATTATTATTAGGAGCATGTGTGTCTCCATAGTAGTATTATCCCAATGAAAGCAATGACCAACCTATCTAACTATGATTTTGTTTTCTTTTTTAAATGATAAGTATTGAGGCCATTATTAAAAGATCCTAATCATGATGAAATCCATTTTTAATTATGTCTAGGAGATGCTATTTAAGAAACATCAAAATTAGTAGGTTACGACTGACTGTTTCTATGCATGTAGGATAGATTTTCATAGAAAAAGTAGATTGCATGTAAGGCCTACATGCATGATAGATTTCATGGAAAGAGCATATTACAAGCATCGAGTAAAGTGCATATTTCATGGTAGCAGGTAAGTATTAGGTGTGGAACAAACAAATGAAAATTTCCAAGGAATTCTAATGCTTGGCAAAGGAGTTACTAGTTCACATCGTCTTCTGTAGAGGGCATAGGCAACTTCAACATGTAAGCACAACAAGCTACTCTTGTTACTGAGATGCCTCATTAGTTATTATTGCTCTTGAAAATTATTTTCTATCATCTATTAGGAGTAGAAAAATGAAATACCTTCAAAAGAACATTTGGATCTCTCTCAAAAGGTTGGTTGAGAATAAGTAGCAATAATGGAGACAAGTCTCATGTGTTTCTTATGATCTTCAGAGCTTCATAACTAGATGTCATAGTAGCATGGACTATATGTGTAAGGGCCAAGGCCAAGTGTTTGAGTTGTAGAGTAGAGCTTAGGGATTTGCATGGATAAAAATGGGTGGTGGAGGAAAAATGAGTCTATGAGTTTCCATGGATGTGATGCCCCTAGGGAAGACCAATGAAAGAGTATGGAATCAAGCACCTAGTGAAAAACATCCTTTACACTAGGCCAACTAAAAAATAGTGATTTAAAAGCATTCTTGTAAAATATCATTGCATTGGATTTCTTAATTTTAGGCCTACTATGTTGATTCTCCTACTTCTTCTACTTAGTACCATGATGGTCTCATGTGATTTCCTAGGCAACATACATTATGGCTCATGGTGGTTTAATGGGTTTGTGATAACCATCATGTTTCTATAGGACATGATAAAAGTGTGGCTCATCACCTCTATTACTATGCTTGGTCTAGCTGTTGTTTCTGAATTTTCCTTTGTAGTCTATGCCACATGAGTTGCAAAATTGAGACTTGAATTTTACTACAAACTAGCGTTTGATTGGTTAGCTCAAGTTCCAATTGCCAATAATGGAATTGAGCATTTAATTTTGTAAACTATCATTGGATTTAAAAGCATCATATCCAAGATGGAGAAATTTGTAGAGATGTTGATATTGATTATAATAACTATCATGTTGACTAGGACTTGGTGTTGGTATTTCCAAAAAAAACCAAATTAGAAATCTCACTTCAGATGCTTCCTCAAAGAAATCGTTTGTAAAATTATTGATAGTATCTTGATCATAAGTTCAGCTATAATTTTCTTATTTTCTATAGCTATATGTGTTAACAAGGTTATATATGTTAATCTTGTTGTTATAGATGCTACAAGAATTGTAGCTTTTCTTGCCATCCTACTTTTCACTATTTCTTGATACACAAAGATTAAACTCTACAATAGGCCATGAGTTTTGTGTTAAGAGGACATGTAATTTAGTATACTTCCAATGCCTTTTTTTATGTGGTATAATTATAATTTCTAAATACTAAATTTAGGATTTTTTTCTTCTACTCTGTCTTGAGGATCAAACATATTATGGTTATTTATAGGATGGGAAATTATATCATACTTCTTTTGTTTTGTATGTCATCATTAGCATTGATAATAAGAAAGATATAATAATAATAAAAGGTATTCATCATCATTACCATATTTGCATGAAATGATACATTTGAGTTATTTTAGCATTGTGATGCTTTTCGAAAACATTTGTGATTAATTTTTATGAAATTTTAGTAATATTTAATAATACATATTGTTTATTTATTGTTATTTTAAAAAATATATTCTAAAACATTTTAGATTTTTGGTAATGATTGACTAGGCTTTTAATTTTCTCTCTTCCCCTTTAAATGAGCATTAATACTTAGACAAACTTGTTTGGTTGCATATGTAGGTACAAAAACAAGATGGAGAGAATAAATAGTCAATGAAGATGAATGGGTAGGAAGGAAAAATCTCCAAAAGATAGAAAGAAAAAGATCAAGAAGGGGAATCAAAAAGTGATGGTGAGAAGGAAAAATCAATGAAAGACTAGGATCTTCCAAAACTTCTAAAATTCCATTTGTTAAGCCTAATTAATGAGTGGCGAGGTATCCCTACACTCAACCATATGAATATGAGCGTTTCACGCACGATCTGGTCGAACTCCATAGATGGACTAGTTATGGTATCTAGATAGTTACTTGTAGGTCGCATTTTGCTATCTTCCCACCTGGACTAGTATCAACTGTGTCACGTATGGTTTAGTCCAGAGTGAGGTGTATGATGTGTTCCTACACTAATGCTACTCCTGGGTATGATGGGAAATAATATTAACTAAGCTAAGAGAGAGAGGGTGAGAGAGAATCTAAGCTAGCCTAAGTGCGATGAGCATACATTTCTTAATCATCCGTACACATCTTGGACCTCATGCACAACTATTGCTAGGATTACCAAGCTTATGGCCTTGGTACGCTACTAGGCTACCAAGTAGTCACACTTAAATTCTCGTGATTAAGTCGTACTCATTCCATGTTACTAGGAGATAAGGGTAGAGAGATAGTAATTAAGAAAGTAGTAAATAAAAATAACAATTAAATAAAAAATTAAGCTAAGTGGATGCTGCAATGATGAAGTAATCTCGATTTTTATTGCCGATCATGTGTGTGTCCAAGTATGTCACACTCAATTAAGGATGTCGTACAATTACAATCATCACATTGTGGGCATGCAGTGGGAAATAATTCTAACTCTAAGAAGGAAAAACTGCAAGAGTTTGGATAAGGGACTAAGAACTAATTCCAAAACCAAGTGTGCCACCTTTTATTTATAGGCTCACACAGGAATCACGATATTGTGTACGCGATATCGCATGCAGGCCACGATATTGCGTACGTGATATCGCATACGCGATATTGCGGCTACGATATCAAGGGTTTGATAATAGGGGTCCGATATCGGGACCTATCAGACTTGGTACCTATCAAACTTGGTTTCTTGTATCAAGGTTCCGATAACAAAGGTCTGATAACAGGGGTCTGATAACAGGACCTGACAGACCATGAGTCATCATACCCCCATGACTGAATAACAACTCGTCCTTGAGTCAAAGAAAGTGAGGAGCAAGTTCAATTGATTACATAGTGGATAGGTATGGGATTATTGACTAAATAGAAATTTATTTATGCTTTAGTGGAGAATTAAACAAAATTTGGACACAGACACAAAAGACAAAACTTGTGGAACTCATGGGGTTCTCGGTAGTGGTGGCTCCTCTATGGGTGCCTCTGCTTTATCCTGCACAATCAGGCTTCTGAGATTGATATTGTTAACAAAGTTCTTGACGTTTCTCCTCTTCTATCCAAGGATTATGAGCCATCCATGCTGATGTTCCAATTTTGATGAAGTTGGCACTTTCCATGAACATGGCAGTTGCGGGAACACTTGATTGGCCTTGACATGTTATGCTACAAATAGTCATCATTCCGCTTCATAGGATTGGACCCTGACCTCTCCATATTTTTCTTGGATAGATTATGCAATAACAAGAGTTCCATGATGGATGCTGAGTGATTGTGCCTCATGCTCTATATGTTTTGCATGAAGTCCTTGGCCTCTACCTCCGCCTAGTCGTTCAGTTACACCTTAAGAAGGTCCTCCTTCTTGTCTTCATTTAGGAGCCATCTATAATCACACAAAGATCAATTGTTAGTAAGGTTATTAAAAAATTTTCAATGATTTTATACCTTACTCATTGCCTTTAATAAATGTTGAATTCTTTTTTTAGTGTAATTTTAGAGTTAGAAATTTTTTTTCAAGGAAGTTGTCCTAAAAGTTTAATGTTGGACCTGGTTTGTTTAGGTGACACATAAAAGGACCTGGTTTTGAGGAATGTTTGATAAAATGATGGCAAAGGAAAGAATAGATTTGGCAATGAAGTACTTAGAGGGTATAAGATGATGTGGTGGTATGCAACAAGTAAAAATTGCAAAAGTCACGCAAGTGGATCCTCCCCAAAGCAGGCTCCAACCTATAATGCCCTTGCATAACCACACCTTGAAATGTTTGTAGGTACTAGAAGGGTTAAATGTAATCCATACCAGTTTCACAAAACACACACATGTAGATACCACTAGAATGAGGTAAGAAGTCTATGCTATATGAGACATGAGCTACAATTACATGAACAGTGAGATAAGACAGACTATAGAAAGGATTGTAGAGATTGGGACATGAGGTAACTAACCCAAGGCATAGTGAATCCTGCATGTAAAGCATGAATAATGTGTCATTAACCTATCATTCCAAGATTAGGACCAAGTACATTCCTCTGATCAATGAAACTGCATTGTTTCATCCCATGATGAGCAACTATGAGCATACCAGAACAACAAGGCATATGATCACTTGGCATTTTTTCAAGGGAGGGGTGATTTTTGCTTTGTGGCACTTCCTTTTTTTCTCTTTCTTTCTTTTTCGATTGCTAAATCTAGAGAAGCCGCCAACCTTCAAGCATGAGTGCATGTCTTTCTAGTGGGACCCCCTAGAACAGCATTGGATTTTTAAGTGCCCTTTGATTACTCTTACTCCCATTTTGCATAGATCTACAAAGATCTTAGTACAACCATATTGCATGATAACTCTCATAGATGTTACCAAAGAGAATCCGCAAGTCCCCTTGATGTCACACCCTAATTGTTTCCTCTTGATACATCCTTCTTCCTTCTTCATTCTGTGTACAATAAACAAAAAATTAATTTTAAGTTTTAAGAATGTTAAGAATATCATTGTACCCTTGAACAGAACCTCTTATTTGTAAAATGGATGAGTGGGTGTAATGGGCTCACTATCCAAATAATTGATCGTTCGAGACTTGATAACATAGAACACACCTCAACCAATGAGCCACATGAATTAATTATTCATAGATAAGATTACTTGTAAAAAGATAAAAAGACAAAAAGATAAAACNCTTATTCATAGATAAGATTACTTGTAAAAAGATAAAAAGACAAAAAGATAAACAAGAAATTAAAAGATGAAAAACTAGAAAACAAAAACTGTAAAATTAAAGAAAATGAAAAATATTTATTAATCCCACTTGTTATCAAAATGGGGGATATCCCCCATAACTTAATGGTTGAGCATGGAAAGGATTAATAAATGAAATATTAGGATCCCTACATGTTGGAAACATTGAAACTTGGTCATACTTACCCCATTGGGGTTCACACACTTGATTATAGTAAACATAGTGTGGCAATTTATAAGATGTGGTTCCTGAATAAAGAGTTGACCCACTATGATACTTGGGACCATAAGATGATATGTAAGGATCAGGATGTCGCTCTCCATGGCTATATTCATTGGGCCATATGGTTTTTTGAGTGTTAATTGGTGGCCTTGATGAAGTAACATGAGGCGTTGGGTTTGAAGAGAAGGATGCACCACAGTGTTGGGCTTGTGCTGAGTTGGAGAATGCAGTGGCCTTGGAATTGTGTTTTCCCTTCATACAGTCATGTCTAAAGAAGAGACGCCTTTGATGTTGAGGAGGTCTCTCACTACTATTGGAAATAGTAGCACAAGTAACATTTGTGGGTTGTTGTTGTGGTGTAAACACTGTAGGAACAGTTGGTGGTGATGTAGAAGGAGGGAAAGGATGAGAATGTTGAAAGTTAGGAGAGGTGTGAGGTACACAAGGTGGTGGTTGTGTTAAGGACATGGGCTAATAGTACTGATGAGAATCATAATGTGGTATGTTGACCTAGTTGGGGAGACAACATGTTGGACTAGGTAAGCATTTGGATTTGGATGATATGAAGGATGTCTCCAGTTTAGGGATGGCTTCCCCCACGACTGGGATTGTTGCCACTGTCATCGAACACAGTATCTCTGTATGAACTCTGGGTGTAACATGTTTCCACAATGCTCATATAAATGTAACAAGATTTGGCATTGGCCCTTGGGGTGATCGTATAGGCAAATGTTGCATTCATACGTATGATCCATAGTTAAGCTCTTATTTTCCTCATCCCTTCTTTTTGAATGTCTAATGATATTTCTTCTTGCTTCTTGGGTTGTCAAAACTCTATCTTCAATAATATTGATATATTCTTCACACTTTTTATGCATCCATTCTAGAACCTTATTGATCTTTGCCTTAACTTCTTCTAATGATTGTTGTACTGGAAAAGATGGTTCTTCCTCCTTGAGATAGGTTGATTTTTCTTTTTTATGATTATGGACCTTTGTTAAGTTGAGATTCTGGTCCCATTGATATTTTTCAACACTCTCCCATATAGCCATTTCTCCTTCTTCTTTTGCTACTTGCTTAATAAGATCTTGGACTTGATGGGTTCATAGTTCGTACAGTAGACCTTGGGCATACATTCCTAGGGTCTCTCTTGTTTCATCATGAAGCCCATCAATGATATGGTACATTAGCCTTTCTTTGGAGAACTCATGCAATGCATAATATCTTTCTAAGGCCATGTCCAAGGGTTCATGTTGTGCTTGTTTCCATTGTTGGATTTGTTTCCTCAAGGCCAACACTCTTGCGTAGGTTTGATATCTTTCGTTAAAGAGTTCTACCATTATTGGCCAATGTTGTATTGAATTTGGTTTTAATGATCTATACCATACTTTTGCTTGGCCAACAAGTGTCATACGAAAGAGCTTGATTTTTTTCCAACTGTTATCAATGTTGTTCCATGCACAAGCATTGTAGAAGTCTTATAAATGTTTTTGCAAGTCTAATTCATAGCCTCCTGAGAAATTGGAAAAGCTTTTTAAATCGAGNATTGGTTCTTCAATGAATTTCCTCACTAGATGTGGCATTATCGTAGTCTTGTAGGAGAGGCATGATTGTGAAATTGTATGTGAATTTGTATGTGACTTTTTGTAATTACTTCTTCCTAAAATATATATCATTAATTCCTATACAATGACCTTGTATGATATAACTAATCTAGATAACTAGCACCGTCCCCAGCAACGGCACCAATGATGAGTGGCGAGGTACCCCTACACTCAATCATATGAATATGAGCATTTCACACACGATCTGGTCAAACTCCACTGATGGACTAGTTATAATATCCAGATAGTTACTTGTAGGTTGTAGTTCGCTGTCTTCCCACCTGGACTAGTATTAACTGTGTCACATATGGTTTAGTCCAGAGTGAGGTGTATGATGTGTTCCTACACTAATGCTACTCCTGGGTATGATGGGAAATAATATTAACTAAGCTAAGAGAGAGAGGGTGAGAGAGAATATAAGCTAGCCTAAGTATGATGAGCATCCATTCCTTAATCATCCATACACATCTTGGACCTTGTGCATGACTACTGCTGGGATTACCAAGCATATGGCCTCGGTACACTACTAGGCTACCAAGTAGTCACGCTTAAATGCTTGTGATTAAGTCGTACTCATTCCGTGTTGCTAGGAGATAAGGGTAGAGAGATATTAATTAAGAAATTAGTAAATAAAAATAATAATTAAATAAAAAATTAAGCTAAGTGGATGTTGTAATGATGAAGTGATCTCGATCTTTATTGCTGGTCATGTGTGTGTCCAAGTATGTCACACTCAAATAAGGATGTTGATGAGTGGCGAGGTACCCCTACACTCCACCATACGAATACGAGTGTACACGCGCGATCCGGTTGAACTCCGCAGACTAAATGCCTTAACTCCACAAGAAACACTTGGGGTTAATCGTTCGTTGTCTTCCCAGGCTTGCTTGTATGTGTCACGGTGTATGGTTAAGCAAGTATGAGGTATGTGATTTTTTTGGTATTTTCGGCTTATCTTCTATGCTACCAGGAGGAAAGAGTTGAGAAACTAAACTAACTCCAACTAAGATCTAAGTCTAAATTAACTAGCGTCAGCATCCGTTCCCACTTGCCAGACACACCCTGAACGATGCAACTGTGGCTTACCAAATGCTAGCCGTTACTGGGATCGCCA